>JBBBDQ010001145.1:0-10000 GCA_037127315.1 Ascarosepion bandense
TATATATATATATATATATACTGTTTAATTATAAAAAAGCCATGTATATACTCCAATACGAGAAGCCGTTAAAATAAAGTGCGAACAAATCTTACGACGGACGCTCCGAGTTAAAATTTTAAAATCAGTTGTTTCTGATGAATGGCCGAGGCCGGTCTGAAATATCAAATATATATATATATATAATAATAGAAATAAATAAATACTGTAAAAAAAATACATTTTTAACTTACAACTTTTTAGTAGTTTTTGCTATATATATATATATATATATATATATATATATATATATATATATATATATTCTAGCATCTATGTAACGTTCATTCAGCAATGAATTAGAACACTCTCAGCTATTGGGCGTGTATAATGATAATATACACACTACCGAGCGCCCATAGCTCAGAGGTAGAATCGCCGACTGACGCCAATTCAGTTGGGTTTAAATCCTGGGTTAAAAGCAATCGGACGTCTAACCGTACTGATGAACTGCGAAACAGATCTGTCTGCGGATGACTATATATATATATATATATATATATATATATATATATGTGTGTGTGTGTGTGTGTGTGTGTGTGTGTGTGTGTGTACACACTACCGGACATGCATATTAGGCCACCCCAGTTAAAAAAAAAATTCAGAATTTCATACTATTTTTAGTATTTATTACCAGGTGGATAATTCTAAATGCAAACAGAATGGTTCTTTTTTTTTTGATACTGCATAATAACATGTGCATCAAATGAACTGTTCTGGTGTTCAGTTTTTGTGCTCTCTTCCCCATGCTAGTCTCTTATTCTTATTGGCTGGCCGAAGCAAAGGCTTCCTGGCTGCCTTGTAAAATTTCGTAAAATAATAATAACAAATGAACCGTTCTATTTTTATTTAGAATTATCCACTTGGCAATAAATACAAAAAATAGTATGAAATACATCATTTTTTAAAACCTGGGTGACCTAATAATTATGCCCGGTAGTGCACACACACACACACACACACACACACACACACACACACACACATATATATATGTGTATATGTATATATATATATATATATATACACACATATATATATATATACACTGTCACATATATATATATATATACACATATATATACACACACATATATATACACACACATATATCTATGTATATATATACACACGCACACATATATCTATATATATATACACACATATATCTATATATATATATATACACACATATATCTATGTATATATATACACACACATATCTATGTATATATATACCCATACATATATATATATACATATATATATATGTATATATACATACACACACATATATATATGTATATATATACACACATGTATATATGTATATATACATATACACACACATATATATATGTATATATATATACGCACACATATATATATATGTATATATATACACACATATATATATGTATATATATACACACACACACATATATATGCACACAAACACATATATATATATGTATATATATATATATATACACACACATATATATACACACACATATATATACACATGCATATATATATGCACACACACATATATATGCACACAAACATATATATATATACTCACATACACACACATATATATATGTGTGTATATATATATGTACATATATGTACATTTTCACACACACACACATATATATACACACACACACGCACACACACATCTCTATATATATATATATACACAGACATATATATATACACACACACGCATATATATATATATATATATATATATATATATATATATATACACTTACTTCCTACCTAAACCTGGGGTCTATTTCTCCTCGACCCGTTTTTCATGATTTTCTCCTCTAATGTCTCTTTAGTTCTTTCCATGAAAAAGAGTGTCCAAACAAATAAATTCAAAATATGTCGGAGTTAATTCCATTTCGTAACATTTTTTATCTATCTATCTATCTATCTATCTATCTATCTATCTATCTATCTAATGTCTGTTCATTATCTATCTATCTATCTATCTATCTATCTATCTATCTATCTAAATCAGTTGATTTTAACCGTTTTACCCATAGGTCCCTGGTCATCTTAATTTTGTTTTGGTTGACCCCAAAAATATCTATTAGACCAGAGGTTCTCAACCAGCGTCCACATGGACTCTTCTATTTGTTCTTGTCACTGACGGGTGGGTAAAAAAATTAAGGAATTGAAGCCGAAGCGTGAAGTACATAATGAATGACAATCAAAAGAAAGATGAAAATAAAAGAAATCCTAATTACAAGAAAACATAACCAACTCTGAGGCTTTATTGTAGGGAGGCATTTTTGATAACCTTATATTTACGACACAGTAAAGTGTCATTTTTTTCTTCTTGATTGCAATAAAAAAAAGTCTACATGAATATTTCTACTTTTATTATTTTAACATGGCGTAAAGATTATTGCAGATATTTTATTCTCAATAATGTATGCAAGTCGCATTCACCCGAGTTGGGTTGAGGTGGCTTCGTCCCCGATGGAGTAAGTTTCATTGGGATTTGTTTAAGGTCAGTGTCCCAAGTCCTACCCTGTTAATTAACCCATAACTGGAGAGAAGAGACGGATTAATACCTTTCTCAAGGATACTCGCGCACAAGTGAATGCAGGGCATTCAACTGGAATTCAAACTCGGCTCACCGATTTCTCTTTCCAAGCCGATATCCACTGCACCACAACGCACACCCGTCACTAAACGCTTACAGCACCTGGTATTCCCAAGCGGTCACCTATCTAAGTACTGACCAGGCTCAGCGTTGCTTAACTTCGGTGATCGAGCGAGAACCGTGATATGACCGTAAGCTTCAATGATACCAATATTCAAAAGTAGAATTGGTCTCTAGACCACTGAAATATGACCGTTGATCTCTAATTCATTATTTTTGTGTATGGATCTCCAGTTACATGGACCACCAGGATCAATGTGGACCACGGTTGATTTTTTTAGAAACCATTTTCTAAAAAAAACACCTGAGGATGAAGCCAAAACATAATGGGCTGGCTTCGAAACATGAGAATTTTTTTGTGTAGTCATACTATGAATTTAAAAACACTGTAACAACCAATACAGTATATATATATATATATATATATATATATATATATATATATATATATCCCTCCTATCTCTTTAGTTTGCTTTCTTCCTGTCTGTATAGGCGTCATGTCTGTTTCGTCTTTGCTGTCAGTGTAGTTGATGTCTTCGTCATCTTTGACTTTGTAGTCCTCATAGCCATCTTGTCTTTCTTCCTCAATAAAAATATCATCTTGACTGCGTTCAGTGTGTTTATGATGATTTTTTTTTTTTATCACCATTTCACCCCAAGCAAGGCATTCCACTGCCACTATAGCGCAGGGGGTTACATAGGGGAAGGTGCTGAGAGAGCCATTAGATATAGGAAATGTCAGAAGGAGGTTGATAGACGAGTAAGGAGGTACATAGGAAGAGTGTTTGAGAGAATGGGTGCGAGTTAGTGTGTTAGGAGGTGTCTATTGACCTTACATTTAAACTCCTGGAGATTGTAGCTGTCGGGGAAGCAAGTATGTGGAAGGGAATTCCACAGTCGAGAAGTGTGAGAAAAGAAGCTGTTGGAGTAGAAATTGCTGTTACATTTTAATGATTTCACTGTAAAAGGGTGGGACCTAGTTGCTAATCTAGTATCTCGCGCAAATTCGTAACAAGCGAGCACCAGTGATCTAAGTTCATCGGAGCAGAAGCCGTGAAAGTATTTATAGAAGAGACACCGGGAAGCCACGTCACGCCGGTGAGAGAGTGACTGCAGCCGGACAGCCAAGTCGGTATCGATCACATTACAGATTCTCCGTTGTATTTTGTCAAGAACCCCGAGGAGAATTTTTTGTTTTTAAAGACATTGCCAAGATGATTTCAAGGATCCTTACAAAAGGCTTCTGAAATAATAAAATGGCTTCTCTCTGCGTAATCAGCGCTGAAAGTAGAATCGGCATGTAGAGTTCAAATTCCAGTCGAGGCGTTGCTTTTACTTTGGCACAAAAGCCCTTGGCAAAAAAGCATCAATCCTCCTCCTCTTCTCGAGCTATAGGTTGATTGATTGATTTGTTTGTTTAACGGCATATCAACTCCTTATGGGCCATTTTAATGCCTTAACTTAATTTTCGTAGGTGCTGTGAAGTAATAAAAATATGTTATTCTACTTTCACAATTGAATATATGCTAAATGATACTCAGCTTTAGTGCATGTAGATGTTTATATAGACATAATTATTAGAGGTGTTAATGTGTGTGTTTTATGTTGTTTTGTTAGAGTTATATTTTGGAATATAGTTTGATTTTTTTAAAGAAATTGAAGGATATTCTTCTTCTATGTGCCCTGTCCCTTCAAGACGTAGGCGATCATGGTTCTCCACGTCTTCCTATCCCTTGTGGCTCTAGTATGTTTGCACCTGTTACTCCTGGCAACCCCGTTCTGTCATCCACCTGATCAGGCCCTGCAAATATGTTATCCGCTGCCTTCCTCTGTCTCTCTTTCCTTCTATCTGGCCAGTCAGTATCAGGTTCTGCAAGCTCTTCTTCCTCATTGCATGTCCCAGGAACTTCAGTTGTCTTTTCCTGACGCTTCGATCATGTTGGTTGTTTGACTGGTCGATTTTGTTTAGCGGTATATCAATCTCTAGGGGTCAATTTTATGAGAAAATTTGATCGTTTTTACATAAAATGTATTACTGTATTACTTTTAATAAAAAATTTCGATATTGCTGTCATTTATACTACAAAAGTGTATTTATATATTTTTTTTACAATCGTGTTTTACTGCGACTGTTGTGCAGGGGGTTACATAGGAAGAATATTATGTGAAAGAGTGACAGGTTACAGGGGGTGTCAAGAGAGTATGAGAAGGAAGAGAATACTGATGAGAGTGAGGTGGACAGAGAAAAAACACGAGAGAGAGAGAGGATGTAAGTTAGTGAGAGGAGATGACTATTGACTTTGCATTTGAATTCTTGAAGATTGTAGCTGTCGGGAAAGCAAGTAAGCGGAAGAGAATTCCACAGGCGGGAAGTGCGAGAAAAGAAGCTGATGGAGTAGAATTTGCGTTTACATTTTATCGGTTTCACAGTAAAAGGGTGGAACCTAGTTGCTAATTTTATGGCTCGAGGAAATTCATATATTGGGGTTACCAGTGAGCTAAGTTCATCGGAGAAGAAGCCGTGAAAGTATTTGTAGAAGAGACACAGAGAAGCCACACTACGTCGGTAAGAAAGCGGCTGTATCCTAGCTGCCAAGTCGGGATCGATCACATTACAGACTCTCCGTTGGATTTGATCGAGGACACCGAGGTGGATAGCAGGAGCACCCGACCTGATATGGCAGCAATATTCAATGCACGGGCGGATGGTAGATTTGTATTTGTGCAGGATTGTTTCGAATGGGAAAAAACTTCCTGGCCTTACACAGAGAAACGATGTTTTGATTTTTTGTTTAAGGATTCAGTATTTGCCCCTAGTTTGGACCCTAACAGGTGTTACCACCCAATGTCAGAGTAGATCTGAAAACAATAGCAATTAATTAATGGTTCCACGCTTCTCCAATCCTCCAATTCCCTGGAGTCCTTGAGCTATAGGCTAAAAATAGGTACCTTCACGAATTATCGATACCTAAAGTTTAAATTGAAATATTTCTTGAAGCTTCTATTTTTGCTTTAATTTTAAGTTAATAGAAGCTTAATATTTCTAATAAACAAAATACTTTGCTCTGTTTCAAAACTAATTTTAATTGACTGGACGAGTTTTGTTTTTTTTTTTGTTTTTTATTTTTTTCTGAAAATTTGATTTTTATAGCCATTTTAGCCTGCGTTTATCGCAATGTAAATCTCTTAATTGAAAAATCTTCCACGAATAAAATATACTTTTTTGAAACTTTGTTTGAGGAATATCAGTCAGTTAAGTGCCATACGTGGTAAACGCTTGGGCGATCATGTCTCGAAAGAGACATGACTGACTAGGCAGAAGATTGCCGCAGTAGGTTGCCATTGCTTTCTGCGGTAGATTGGTTGCCAGCAAAGGCTATAGAACCCAATCTGTCCTGTTATTTAACCCATAACTGGAAGGAAGAGACGGATTAATACCTTTCCCAAGGGTATTTGCGCGTAAGTGAATGCAATGAATTCAACTGGAATTTGAGGAATATAAGCCGATTTAAAATATAATTAATCTGATTTGATACAAATATTATTTATTTTTAATTTAAAATATCGCAGAAATACATATATTTTACGTCATTAATCTTATTTTAATCTGATGATTCGAAGGCGAATTGGTATGGCGAAGAACGCGTTTCAGAAGCCAGAAGCTGAGTAAAGTATGAAGAGACAGGAAACTTTCACTAGAAACAAAGAAGAGAGTACTAGATTGCTATGTGATGTTAGTTCGTCAATATGGCAGTGAATGCTGGACAATATATCATCAAAGACGAAGGAAAAAGTTGAAGCAACTAAAATGTATCACGTATGGCATTTACCTGACTGTTCTGGATAAAAGGATTCAATTGTAGGACAAATTAGGTTCTGTAGACTTGGTTAGCAACCAGTCTACCGCAGAAAGTAATGGCAACTTCTGCCCAGTCAGTCATGCCTCTTTCGAGACATGATCGCCCAAGCGTATAGAACGTATGGTACTTAACTAACTGAGCTGGATAAAAGGATTGAATAGTAGGACAGACTTGGTTAGCAACCAGTCTACCGCAGAAAGTAATGGCAACTTCTGCCCAGTCAGTCATGCCTCTTTCGAGACATGATCGCCCAAGCGTATATAGCGTATGGTACTTAACTAACTGAGCTGGATAAAAGGATTGAATAGTAGGACAGACTTGGTTAGCAACCAGTCTACCGCAGAAAGTAATGGCAACTTCTGCCCAGTCAGTCATGCCTCTTTCGAGACATGATCGCCCAAGCGTATATAGCGTATGGTACTTAACTAACTGAGCTGGATAAAAGGATTGAATAGTAGGACAGACTGGGTTCTGTAGCCTTGGCTGGCAACCAGTCTACCGCCGAAAGTAACAGTAACCTAGAGCGTGAAAATCTTCTGCCCAGTGATCGTCCAAGCGTGTATCACGTATGGCAATTACCTCACTAAAGTATATATATATATTGTCATCCGCAGACAGATCTGTTTCGCCGTATCACAGCTCATCAGTACGGTTCGACTCCGATTGCTTTTTTTACCAGGATTGAAACCCGACTGAAATGGCGTCAGTCGGCGACTCTACCCCTGGGCTATGGGCGTTCGGTAAAAGTAGGCAGACTTTTGAGCGCATATCATTATACGCGCCCAATAGCTAGAGCGCTCTAATTAATTTAATTGAATGAGCGATGCGTAACATTTAACATTTAACCAAACTGAGCCACAGCACGCGTCGCCGGGTACAGCTAGTATATATATATACTAGCAGTATAGCACGGCATTGCTCGGGTGTAATGAAAGCTTTAAAACTATTCCATGGTCCTGGAGCTCAGACACTTTGGACGTTGGCACGAAAGACAAAAGCAATAGTTGTTTCCAGTTAAAGCGAAACCGTAAACTGAAAGAAAAATGAACGGATGTAAGTCAAATTTTGATTTCCTGGTATCGATATCAAATAAGTTTTTTCGTCGTAAACTGAATTTTGAAGGCTAAATAAGTCCTTTGAGTAAAGGGTATCATGGCTGAGACTAAGAACTACAATTATACCTACTTAGAGCCAAACCCGAAGCAAAAACTAAAATGAAAGGGCTGAAAAAAATACAGACAGGCAGATAAACAGACACACACACACAAACAGTTTGTCTTTTATATATATATATATATATATATATATATATATATATATATATATATTATCGATATTCTGCACTATTGTAAGAACTGCGACCTTGAAACTTCTGAATATCGTTTCTTATGCCTTTGTCTATGAGTGTATCAAATTTGATTAAAATCGGACCACTCCTTCTATAACCCGATTTTTTATTATCGATTTTCAATGTTTATCGGGGTTATCTCGATACAAAACCTAGATAAGAATACTAGCAGACGCTTATAGTACAACTGTGTAAATTTTCAAGAAAATAGGTTCAGCCGTTTCGGAGTCTATAGGTAACGGACACACACACACACACACACACACACACACAGACACACACACAAAGACAAAGTTCCGTTTATAAATAAGTTTATATATATATCATACAGCTCAGGACGTAGGCAATCATGACTCTCCACGACATCTTGTCCATTGTAGCTCTTAAAGTTTGTCTTTCTATTATTTCTTTTAATCTCTGTTTTGCTATCCATTTACTGAAGATCACTTTGCACGTTATTCGTTCTTTTCCTGTTCCCCTGTCCTCTATCTGCCCCGTGAGTATCATATTTTCCAAGCCCTACTTCCTTATTATGTTCCCCAGAAACATCCTGCCTCTTCATGATGCAATGCATAAGTTTCCGTTTTATTTCTATTTTCTCCAAAACTCACAAGTTCGGCATCCTCAGTATCTTTCTGTAGTCTCTTTTCTTCAAGTCTCTTCTTCATCTCTGAGAAGATTGTCCAGCATTTATTTGTTTCTGGCAAAACTTTTGGCAGACCTGAAGGAGACTATCACCAGCTTTAAATTTGTTGTTTTCCCTTTGTTATTTTTTTAATATTTTTCAGTGCAATCTTATCGATTACACCCTAAACTTTCCGATTGACAAAGAATTTTTGGAAAATCTTCTATATTTAATCAAATGGATGGAGGGCCCAGTTTTTCATACAACGTTATAGTAAATCGATCGTCCATTTTGGAATCACTCACCGGTACGACATTACAACCACCTGTAAATTTGTTGATTATCAAAGTTCTTTGACTTTTTTCAGTTCAATCTTATCGATTAAACTCTAAACTTTCCGATTTATGAAAAAAAAAAAAAAAAATGGAAAAATTTCAATATTTAAACAATTTTGGGCGGGGGGTGGGCTCAGTTTTTCATACAACCCTAAGTACATCGATCCTGTGCAATTAACTTGATATATATATATATATATATATACTATTTAGGCTCTCACACCCTGATAGAGCACTCTGGAAGAATGGTAGACTTTGAAAAACAGTAGCTACTCTGGCATCTATGCAACGTTTATTCAGCAATGAATTAGAACATTCTCAGCTATTTGGCGTGTATAATGATAATATACTCGCTAAAAAGTCTGCCTCCTTCTACTGAGAGCCCGTAGCTCAGAGGTAGAATCGCCGACTGACGCCAATTCGGTCGGGTTACAATCTTGGTTAAAAAGCGATCGGCTGTCTAACCCTACTGATGAGCTGTGATACAGCGAAACAGATCTGTCTACGGATGACTGTATATTTATATATATATATATATATATCAAGAACAGTTTTAGGGAAATCTTATGACAGTGGCAAAAAGTTCTCGCCTGACGAGTCTTAATCCTTTAAGACTGAATCTGACTCAGGATATGTTTACGTCGATGCGATTACAGGAAAGAAAGGTTTGGGGGGGGGGGTCGAGCTTTAGTCCGACGAAGTCCTAACGTATGAAGCGCGTCACACGAAAATATTTTTGAAAAGATGGTCGAAACTTTATTCATGTGTGTACACCAGCAGAGATCCGAAAACAGGGTAAGAAAACTGGTGATTAGCTGTAGTGTGTGTGCGTATATATATATATATATATATATATATGTGTGTGTGTGTTTGTGTGTGTGTGTGTGTGTGTGTCTGTGTGAGTGCAACTCTGTGTGAGAATGTGTACGTATCAGTGTGTCTGTGTGTGAAATTATGAAGACAGTTTACCCAGAGGAAATATATCTCCTCCAGCGGGGAACGCTTGACCGGCGGGATCTGGTGAACATCGATGAAGAACATTTTTAGGATAAGCGTAGTGTGTGTGTGTGTGTGTGTGTGTGTGTATGTGTGTGTGTGTGTGTATGT
>JBBBDQ010001145.1:15000-35000 GCA_037127315.1 Ascarosepion bandense
CTAAGGTCCTGGAGCTCAGACTGTTCGGACTTGGTACGAAAGACTAAAAAGCAATAACAATGTTTGAAAACAATGTTTCCAGTTAAAGCGAAACCGTAGACTGAAAGAAAAATGAATGGATTTTGATTTCCTGGTATCGATATCAAATTTTCTGCACTCTTGTAAGAACTGCAACCTCGAAACTTCTGAATATCGTTTCTTATGTCTTTATCTATCAGTGTATCAAATTTGATTAAAATCGGGGGTACCTCGACACAAAACCTAGCTAAAAACACTTGCAGACGCTGATAGTACTACTGTGTAAATTTTTAAGAAAATCGGTTCAGCCGTTTCGGAGTCTATAGGTAACGGACACACACGTACACACAGTGACAAAGTTCCATTTATAAATAAATTTAGATTTGTATATTTTCATCAACTTGAAATTTCCTTTTGGATTCGCAGACTTCCTTTATTACTGATTAACAATTCTTATTTGATCATGTTCTTTGACATATTATTATTATTATGTCATTATTCATCATAATTCGATTTCTGCTATGGTCGCACTATCTACCAAGTCTTTGAAAAGTCATAAGGAAGGTTGTGGTGTGTCCTTATGGCTCCATTTCATGTTTTTCCTATCTCCATAATATCCCTAGCGTTACATAGACAAAGTTCACCTTAGTGTGGGGGCTGTACTTAACAAGACCATTTTCTATATCTCTTAAGAGGGGGTTTGCAAGGATTCTTTCAATGTGTTGTTTTGTTTTATTTTTTATCATTCCAAGTGCACCTACTATTACCGGTACTATTCTTGTTTTTAATTTCTACATTTTTTCTATCCAAATTTCCAGGTTTTTATATTTTGATAGTTTTTCGAATTCCTTTGTTCCTATGTTACAATCCGTTAAACAAGCCATATCAATTCATCGGCAAGTTTTTGCTGTTTGGTTTTTAACAGTAATGTCCTCATACACCCCATTTTTAAGACTTCTACTTTGATAAATTCTTATTGTTCTGTCTGGGTCTATTTTAAAGTCCCATAAAATTGTTACAGATCCTTTCTTCACGAACTGATGGTCATATAAGTTCCTGACAGGTTTCTTTCCGTAAATCTTGCAGATTTTCCAGAACAGGTTTTGGCACACTCCACAATGTCAAGTGTTATAATCAAAGGTTACTAACATTGTGGGACGTGGTCAGTTGTTTCTGGATATATATCACAGAATCTGCATTTGGGGCCAAGTCAATTTCAGTCTTTGTGCTTAGTAATTTCTAGTAAGCAAGGTAGTTTTGGTCCTGTGCAGCAAGAATAAAACCTTTGGTTTCAGCTTTTAGCCCGACATTATGTAGCCACGGATATGTACAATGTTGTCTACATCAGCTTGTTTCACAGGTGCAGAGCACTGATCATGAAGAAGCTTATCTCCTCATAGTTTTTGCATTTGGTATATTGAATTCGTTTTTTTTTTCTTTAAGACATGGGCTACCATGGTTCCCTTCAATAAGTTTATCGGAATCTTTTCCAATCAATCCGAAATCTCCAACTACAACTACAACTGGTATTACTGATGTCCTCATACACCACATTTTTAAGACTTCTACTTCAAGGTCCATATATTTTGATAAATTCTTATTTTTCTGTCTGTGTCTATTTTAAAGTCCCATATAATTGTTACAGATCCTTTCTTCACGAACCGATGGTCATACCAATGTTCCATTTTTCCAGTTTTCTTTCCGTAAATCTTACAGATTTTCCAGAACAGGTTTTGGCACACTCCACAATGTCAAGTTTTGTATTCAAAGGTTATTAACATTGTGGGACCTGGTCAGTTGTTTCTGGATATGTATCACAAAATCTGCATTTGGGGCCAAGTCAATTTCAGTCTTTGTGCTTAGTAATTTTCTAGTAAGCAAGGTAGTTTTGGTCCTGTGCAGCAAGAATAATCTTTTAACCCGTCATGGGTTCGGATTTTCTTTGGTACGGACAAAATATTGACCATGTAAAGGCTTATCTTGCCATCGTTTCAGCATTTGGTACATTACATTTACGTTCTTTCTTGGGTTCTTTGCCGTTGCAGTATGTGAATTATGGTTTCCTAGCAGTATAGCCCGGCGTTGCTCGGGTGTAATGAAAGCTTTAAAAGTAATCCATGGTCCTGGAGTTCAGGCTTTTTGTACGTTGGCACGAAAGACTAAAAAGCAATAGTTGTTTCCAGTTAAAGCGAAACCGTAGGTATCTATTTCCGATATCGGGGAAAATGAGTCGTCTTAGAAGATCTACTAATGTTTAAGTCTGACAACTATAATTTTACCAACATAGAGCACATTCTGCAGCAAGAACCACGATAAAAGGGCTTAAATTCCTGATCTTGATTAGGCCTGATCGGATATCGGGGTATCGAGTTTCAATATCGGGGAGAAATTGGAAAAAAATAAAAATATATATAATATATATATATATATATATATATTATCGATTTTATGCACTATTTTAAGATCTGCAACCTTGAAACTTCTGAATATCGTTTCTTATGTCTTTGTCTTTGAGTATATGAAATTTGATTAAAATCGGACCACACCTTCTATAACCCAATTTTTTCGATTGTCGATATTTATCAGGGGTACCTCGACACAAAACCTAGCTAAGAACACTCGCAGACACTTATAGTACAACTGTGTAAATTTTCAAGAAAATCGGTTCAGCTGTTTCTGAGTCTATAGGTAACGGACACACACAGACACACACATACACACACAAAGTTCCATTTATAAATAAGTTTAGATTTACGCTTCATCTTCTTCTTACCCGGAGTGGTAGCACCTGTTAGGGTCCCAGCCATGGGCAAATAGTTAACCCCCAAACTGATGTCAAAACACTATGAAAGTATAAAAATACACTTTTATAGAAATATATATATAAAATACTTTTGTAGAAAAATATACATTTTTGAAGAAAAATTATTGCCATAACACATATTTTAACGAAAAAAATATTATTCTCAGGAAAACATTTTTGAATACAAAACTAGAAGACATTTTCAGTTTTTTAAAATAAAAAAGAATCAAAACAAAGATTTTCATTAAAATCTGACTAAATTAACCTTCTCACCAAACATAAAAAAACCCCTTAAAACACTACCTTTTTAGTATTAAATAACCCACAGAGGCTGATTTGCTGTTAAACAAAATTCAAAACTTTAAAGAATGCTTCTTCTATGTGCCTTGTTCTTTCAGGACGTAGGCGATCATGGCCCTCCACGTCTCCCTATCCCTAGTGGTTCTTGGCACGCTTTCTCCTGTTACACCACACAACATCCGTTCTGTCAAATATGTCATCCGCTGCTTTCCCCTGTCTCTTTTTCCTCTATCTGGCCTGTTAGTATCAGGTTCTCCAAGCCCTCTTTCCTCATTGCATGTCTCAGGAACTTCAGTTGTCTTTTCCTGATGCTCAGCATTAATTTTCTTTTTGTTTTCATCCTTTTTTAAAACCACATCAATGATCACATGCTCGATCCATGATATCCGCTGCATCCTTCTGTATAACCACGTTTCAGTTGCTTCAAGTTTTTCCTTCATCTTCGAAGATATCGTCCAGCATTCACTGCCATATTGAAGAACTGACATCACATAGCAATCCAGTCCTCACTTCTTTCTTGTCCTGTTTCTTAATACTCTCCTCAGAATGCATCCTTTTGCTTTTGGATCTCATGAATATAAATGTATAGAAACTGCTGTGATCACAAAGTGAGGAGTCAATTTAGATATTAATTGTAATATGGAACTGATCCCCCACTTTATATCCAGTAAGCTTTTGAAGAGCCACATTTCTGCTGCTTCAAGTTTTTCCTTCACCTGAGAATGATATTGTCCAGCATTCACTGCCATGTTGAAGAATGACATCACACAGCAATCCAGTACTCTCTAGCGAAATTGTCCTGTTTCTTAACACATTAATCAGCTTCTGGAATGCGCCCTTCGCAATGCCAATTCGCCTTCGGGTTTCTGTGTTACTCTTCTTCACCCACTTGAAATTTCCTTTTGAATTATTATTATTATTATCATTATTATTATTATTATTATTCTATGTGCCCTGTCCCTTCAGGACGTAGGCGATCATGGATCTCCACGTCTCCCTATCCCTTGTGGCTCTTAGTATGTTTGCTCCTGTTGCTCCTGGCAACCCCCTTTCCGTTATCCACCTGATCAGGCCCTGCAAATATGTTATCCGCTGCCTTCCTCTGTCTCTCTTTCCTTCTATCTGACCTGTCAGTATCAGGTTCTCCGGGCTCTCCTTCCTCATTGCATGTCCCAGGAACTTCAGTTGTCTCTTCCTGATGCTCAGCATCAATTTCCTTTTTGTTGCCATTCTTTCTAACACTTCGTCGTTGCTTGTATGCTCAGTCCACGATATCCGTAGCATCCTTCTGTAGAACCACATTTCGGCCGCTTCCAGTTTTGTCCTCATTTTCGATGATATTGTCCAGCATTTACTGACGTATTGAAGAACTGACATCACGTAGCAATCTAGCACTCTTTTCTTCGTTTCTATTGAGATTTTTCTGTGTATTAGTATTTTGCTCATCTTCTGGAACGCGTCCTTTGCCATGCCAATTCGCCTTCGTATCTCCGTGTCGCACTTTCCATCTCCTGTTAGAACACTTCCTAGGTACTTAAATTCTTGTACTTGTTTGATTCTGTTATCCCCCATCTGTATTTGGTATTTTGGGTTGTATCTTTTGCTGATGACCATGCACTCAGTTTTCTTAAAGTTTATTTGTAGTCCCTTTTTGTCACTCTCCACTGCGACTTTCTGTATGAGGTCTTGTAGTTTCCTTTCCGTGTCCGCAATCAGCACTGTATCGTCAGCATACCTTATGTTGTTCAGGTTGTGGCCTCCAATAACAAATCCTGGCGTGTCATCTAGGGTCCTCAAAATATTCTCGCCTTCGGGTCTCTGTGTTACCCTTCTTCACCCACTTGAAATTTCCTTTTGAATTATTATTATTATTATTATTATTATTATTTCCTTTGATTTCTCTTGTATACACATTTCCTTCCGGGTCCCAACCAGAGACCTAAGGTCAGAAATGGTTTCATTTATTATTATTATTATTATTATTACATATATAATCTTAGGAATTAATGGAATTTATTTTTAATCCGACATTATTCTTTATTTATATAAATTACTGATATATTTTTTATATCTAGACTTTCACCCCCCCCCCCCACATATATATATATATATATATATATATATATATATTCATGTTCTTTAAGAAACTGAGTTCTTGATCAATCGAAATTTGTAAATAATTACATTGGATATGCTACAACATTTTTAACAAAAAGATATGCATTGCATCATTCTGACCATGCATCTGTTAGGTCTCATTTGAGATCTACCAAACTCTATCCGTAAAATACTCGTCGATTATACAAATATAATATTATATATATATATTCATATGTAAAAAAAAAAAAAAAAGGCAAAAAATAATGGAAACATTATTAATAAAAAAAATAATGTTCAAACAAATGGTTGAAAATAGTTTTCAAACAAATAAATTTAAATAAATATGTCGGTTAATACCAATTTCGTAAATCTTCGTATAATTTCGTAATATTGTCTTCGACTGCGTTTGTTTACCGTAGATTACGATATCGAGCCAAAAAAAACAGGGAAATATGTATTTAAAAAACTTAATTCGGACGTTGGTTACCATGATATCTTTTGTGATTGAGAGGTAAGACAGTCAGTTAAGTGCCATACGTGAAACACGCTTGTGCGATCATGTCTCGAAAGAGACATAACTAACTGGGCAGAAGATTATCCCGCAGTAGGTTGCCATTGCTTTCTGCGGTAGACTGGTTGCCAGCCAAGGCTATAGAACCCAATCTGTCTAACTGTGCGTAGATAAAACGTATAAAAGTGAAACGTATATGCGTTTATACAGGTTGAGGCAGAGCGGGCGGGTGGACGTTTTTGAAAATTTCACAAATTCATTACTGTTAGCTTCCAAATTTTTTATTGATATCAGTGTGTTCATTTTGAATTAGCATTTGACAAAATCAAGTGCGGAAAACAATATCCCTAATGTCCATTTTCAATGATGCATTCGAAGTTGACCTCCATACGAGTTCCACACAAATCAGTCAGTTAAGTGCCACACGTGAAACACGCTTGGGCGATCATGTCTCGAAAGAGACATAACTAACTGGGCAGAAGATTATCCCGCAGTAGGTTGCCGTTGCTTTCTGCGGTAGACTGGTTGCCAGCCAAGGCTATAGAACCCAATCTGTCCTGTTATTTAACCCATAACTGGAAGGAATAGACGGATTAATACCTTTCTCAAGGGTATTTGCGCGTAAATGTATGCATTGAATTCGGCTGGAATTTGAACTCGGCTTCCCGATTTCTCGTTCCGAGCCGATATCCAATGCACCACAATGCACATCCGTGAGAGGTAAGACACGTCATATTTAATTAGTACCTCCACTTTTCGGCATAAATTTTCGACACCTAATCTTAAAATGAAATTTTTAAAATGAAAAACATTCTTGAAGATTTCATTTTAGTTTTAATTAAAGCTTAATGATTAAATTTATTATTTCCATAAAGTAAAAAATTCTGGTGTATTTCAAATATAAATTATATAGATTGGAAAGTCACATTTAATTTCAATTTCTTAAATTTTCTTAAAAACGGCCATTTTCTTAATTTAAAAAAAATTGTAAACAAACAAAAATTCATCGATTTTAAAAGTATTTCAAAATATTTCTGAAACTTTATTTTAGTAAAATTAAAAATTGAAAGTTAAATTAAGCTGATTTTAAAAAATATTACTTATAGCATAAAAAAGTAATATACAACAAATTATTAACAATTGGTCGTGTTCATCTGATCGAACGTTTGACGGACTGTTGATTGAATAGGCAATGTCAAGTTCTATGCATAACCAAAAACGACAATTTTCATAAACCTAAGTGCAATTTTGTACTCGTAAATTTCGTTTCCACTTAATTACTGTATCACATCCAATAAATACCCCAATACAGAATTTTATACGATGTTAAACTCTTATAAATAATTATAATTAAAATGTAAAAAAAAAATGAAAAATTTCTTGTAAAAATTCATTATTCATCAGAAAAATTTTATTTCTTCAGACAATAATGTTCTTAATATTACTTATTTACAAAAACAATTAAAAGCTTTTCTAATTAAGTAATGTCATAGGTCATTATTTTTCAATTTAAAGCAGATTTTTAGTTAAGTGGTACAAATTTGGAAAAAAAGTAGGTAATTTACAATCTCCTATGACTCCTACTTTTAGCAAAAAAATAATTTCAACAAATAACAAGGTTCTCTACGAAATTTAATGAAATTAAATAAGTGTTAAGGAACACATTTAAAAAAAAATTACAAATAATTTTTAAAAAAATATTTCAAAAATAATTTCATTCATTTTTTTGTTTTGTTTTTTGTTTTAATCATTTCACCCCGAGCAAGGCAGAAATGCCACTGATGAGCTGGGGGTCTACATAACTGTAAAAAGATTCATTAGAAAAGACTATGGAGTACAAACTAGTTACAAAGGAGCAATAGAAAGCTGAGAATGCAGGTGCGATGACAGATACATAGGTGGAGAGAAAGGGAAGGATGTACGGGGGTGGGGAGAGAGCTAGAGTCCAGTGGTTAATAGATGAGTATTGACATTGCATTTAAATTTCTGGAGGTTGTAGCCGTCAGGAAAGCAAGAATATGGGAGCGAGTTCCACAGGCGGGAAGTGCGAGAGAGGAAGCTGCAGGAGTAGAATTGTCGTCTGCATTTGGCTAACCTGACTGTGAATGGGTGGGACCCAGTTGCCAGTCTAGTTGCACGAGTAAACACCTGTTGAGGAGGCACCAGTGAGTTAAATTCGTCTGAGCAGAAGCCATGAAAGTATTTATAGAACAGACAAAGAGAGGCCACATTTCTACGGTGGGGAAGTGGCTGCAGTCGAGCCGCCAGATCAGTACCTATCACATTACAGAGCCTGTCGAGAACACTGAGGAGAACGGTAGGGGCGCCTGACCATAAATGGCAGCAGTACTCCATGCACGGACTGATGGTTGACTTGTATATATGCAGGATGGATTCAGGCGGAAAAAAACATCCTGGATCGACAGAGTGACCCAACCTTCTTAGCAGTAGATTTAGCTATGGAGTCCACATAGTGGTTCCATTTGAGGTCTGAGGGGAGGGTAAGGCTGAGGAGGCGTAGTGTGTTGCTCTCAGGGAGACTCGCTTGGTCCATGCTTATGGGAGGCAGGAGAGGTTGCCTGTGATGGTTGACAGACAACAGCTTGGTCTTAGAGGCATTGAAGTTGACAAGCCACTTCTTGCCCCAATTCACCATAGAGTGTAGATCCCGTTCAAGGTCAGCAGCGAGATTATGTCTTTCTGCCACGAGATGTTTCTTACTGGTGCGGGAGTATATTGTAGTGTCATCTGCGTAGATGCCTACTTGGGACTTGATCTCATCTGGGAGGTCGTTGATGAAAATAAGGAAGAGCGTCGGGCCCAGGATAGAGCCCTGTGGAACACCAGCATTCGTGCTGTAGGATGAAGATTAGTGAATAAGTTCTGAAAATTTCATTGCAATCGGAAAATTATTTAATTTTTACAAGAATTTTCAAATAAATGTGTTGTCAACGGAAAAAAAAGGCGCCAAAAAAATCAATGTTCAAATTTGTAGTAGGTGATGACGTAAATAAAACAAGCATTTTAACCAAAAGTTAGAAAGGATTAAAAAAATTCAAAAATTAATTAGAAAATTCTTTGATCTTTCCTCTTAATAATAACATCAACATTTTGACGATAAAACTTTATTTTCGTTAAGTTTGTGGCCTTTTTCATTTACGCTATGCTGTTTTTCTCGCGAATTAGTGGAGGTACCTAAATTTAATGGTGGCAACTCACTGAGTATACAGGTTCGATTTCTGTCAGAAGATAAACAATTTTCAAACAAAATTTCTCGAACATCTGTTTAATTATAGAAAAAAGAGTCTATCCACTCAAATACGAGTATCCATTAAAAATAATATTCAAACAAATCAATTGGAATAGATAGACTAAACTATCGCCCGGTTCACACTCCACCCATGTCTATTGAATAGGTGTAGAGGCTCATCCCTTGTTCCCTGTTTAGGGTGTGGTTTCTGGTTTTGTCTTTCCAATCTTTTACTCTTTTCCATTCTTTTACTCTTTTTTTCTCAATTGGAGTAGATAGACTAAACTATCGCCCGGTTCACACCCCACCCATGTCTATTGAACAGGTGTAGAGGCTCATCCCTTGTTCCCTGTTTAGGATGTGGTTTCCGGTTTTCTCTTTTCCAATCTCACTCTTACGTAGCTCCCTGCGCATCAGTGGCGTCACCGCCTTGCTTGGGGTGATATGATTAATATATATATATATAAATATATATATATACAGATATATATACAGGGTTGGCCAAAAGTTACAGTTTTTTTTTTTTACCTTGAATGAGATGGGATGTTAGCAACCCGGTAGAACGACAGATAAAACCTACAAAAGAGTGGAAGAACTCTCGAGGAGTCAACGACCAGCCAACTAGAGGCAGTGTCTCGATAAAGTACCGTGGAGAAGGCTACAGGAAACCACTCCATTATTAATCCCAATGATAATCATGCATATGTACAAAAATTATGAACCCTAGCGTCTTGAAGGGGGTTAAGCCTAAAGGAACTGACTCCTCGTCCGATAAGGAGAGACATGCACAGCTTGTGTCACCTGACCGTCATACAGCGGCTGTTTGCATCATTAATGGTTTAAAGGGGGCACAATTGAGTAAGTGGATGTCGGAGCAGGCTTTGGGTGTGATACGAAGAGGAAAAGTGTTAACAGTAACAAGAGATGGGGGTGAGTAGTGGTTCCTGATCGCCTACGTCATCAAAGAACACGACAAATAAAGAAGACAGTTGCATTTATTTATTACAGTTCCCTTTGTTTAACACTGTTTAATCTTGCTAGATGTGAATTGTGGTGTATTGGATGTCGGCTCGGATTGAGAAATCGGAGAGCCGTGTTCGAATTCCAGCTGAATTCGTTGCATTCACTTACACGCAAACAAGTAAAAGTAGTAATCCGTCGTTTCCCTCTCCATTCATGGTTGAAATATCAGGATAGATTGGTTTCTATAAACTTGGTTGACTACCAGTCTACCGCAGAAAGTAAAGGTAACCTACTACGAGAAAAGTCGGTCAACTCTCGAAAAGACACATAACCGCCCAAGCACTTTACTGACTGACTGAATCTCGCTAGAGCTCGATATGTCATTCCTTTCAAACTTGCTGAGTAATACGACACACAGTACGACACAAATTCTGACCCCCGTCAATGTCAATAAATACTTCCAATTGAAGTCGCTTAAATCGTCTATTGTGTGGGGATTTTCCTCCAACTTCTTCTTTACTACACTCCCAAAAAAGAAATCCACTGCTGCAATGTCGTCTGATCCAATGTCGTGGGAAGGATTGGTCAAGGTAGCCCCTTTACTGCCGAAGCATACTGTGTGGGCGCTCCAGGTTGTTGAAAAAAAAACTAGTTCGACGAAATTATCTCTGACATTACCACATCACAAATCTTGTTTAAGTAACTGTTACTGCAAAAATTTACATCAGTATATAAATAATTCAGTCGGTTGAGTGCAATACGTTACACGCTTGGGCGATCATGTCTCGAAAGAAAAATGACTGACTGGGCAGAATATTTTCCTGCAGCAGTTTGCTATTACTTTCTGCATTAGAATGATTGCCGACTAAGGCTATAGAATCCAATCCGTCTTGCTATTTAACCCATAGCTGGAGGAAAGAGACGGATTAATACCATTCCCAAGAGTATTTGCGCGTAATTGAATGCAATGAATTCAACTGGAATTTGAACTCGGCCCCCAGATTTCTCGTTCCGAGCCGATATCCACTGCATCACAACGCACATTTGGCCCACCCTGCATGTATATAAACATAACAGTGTTTATAACTGGAGGCGTGTATGTGTGTATTAACATATTATGTAGATAGATAGATAGATAGATAGATAGATAGATAGATAGATAGATAGATAGATAGATTGTTTTAAATGCGACACGTAATAGTGTCGTTGAAAGTTAGAAATTTAATCCATTTAAACTCTACTCTATTCACCTGGTAATTATTTGATAAGGGAACTCGCCTTAGACGAAAAACAATGAAAGAAAGAGTTTAAGAAACAAAAAAAAAATCAAAGAAAGAAAAAGATTAAGAACAAAGCAGAGATAGAGATTAAGGAAAAAATAGATTAAGAACGGAGATTAAGAAAGCAAAAAAGAGGTTAAGAAAAAAACAAAAAACAAAAGAAAACAGAATGAGATTAAGAAAGAAATAAAGAGAGAAAGAAAGAGATTAAGAAAAGAAAGAAACAAACAAACAAAGAAAAGGTTTAAGAACAAAAGAAAGAAAGAAAAAATAAAAGAAAGTCATTAAGAAAGAAAAAGATCATAAAAGAAAGAAAGAGGAAAAGAAAGAAAGAAAGAAAGAGAGAGTGAGTGAGATTAAGAAAGAAAAACATGAAAGAAAGATAGAAAGAACGAAAAAAGAGTGAGAGTAAGAAAGAAAGAAAGAAAGAAAGAAAGAAGGTCGCAACTAAAAGAAAGAAAGAAAAAGATTAAGAACGAAAAAAAGAGAAAGTTTAAGGAAGAAAGAGATTAGGAAAGAAAGAAAGAAAGAAAGAAAGAAAGAAAGAAAAAATCATAAAAGAAAGAAAGAAAGATGAAAAGAATGAAAGAAAGAAAGAAGTTAAGAAATAAAGAGATTAATAAAGAAAAAATGAAAGAAAGAAGGAACGAAAAAAGAGTGAGATTAAGTAAGAAAGAAAGAAAGAAAGAAAGAAAGAAAGAAGATCGCAACCAAAATGAAGAAAGAAAGAGTTTAAGAAAGAAAGAAAGACATTAGGAAAGAAAGAAAGAAAGAAAGAAAGAAAGAAAGAGTTGGGAAGAAAGAAGATTGCAATTAAAATGAAGAAAGAAAGAGTTCAAGGAAGAAAGAAATAAAGAGATTAGGAAAGAACAAAGAAAGAAAGAAAGAAAGAAAGAAAGAAAGAAGATCGCAACTAAAATGAAGAAAGAAAGAATTTAAGAAAGAAAGAAATAAAGAAAGACATTAGGAAAGAAAGAAAGAAAGAAAGAAAGAGTTGGGAAGAAAGAAGATTGCAATTAAAATGAAGAAAGAAAGAGTTTAAGAAAGAAAGAAAGAAATAAAGGAAGAGTTCAAGGAAGAAAGAAATAAAGAGATTAGGAAAGAACAAAGAAAGAAAGAAAGAAAGAAAGAAAGAAGATCGCAACTAAAATGAAGAAAGAAAGAGTTTAAGAAATAAATAAATAAATAAATAAATAAAGAAAGGAGTGGTGAAGAAAGTCGGTCGCTGCCAAAATATAACTCTGACCATAAGAGTAGATGTTATCAAAATCTATTCGAATATGACGGACAAGAGAGAAGATGCGAAAGAGAATGTCCACAGCGATCGCTATCTTGAGTTATGAACGAAAGAAGAATTAAAGAAAAATAAAATAAAACTCGCTCGACAACTGTTTATTTACGTAGAAGAAAAAAACCCTCTACATTAATCATGCATTTATCAAAAAATATTCTAATGATGTATTTCAAAGTTACGGCGATAAACAGATAAAAATAAAAATGCTTCCTGATTTTGCTTTCTTGAAAAAAAAAAATTGTTCTCTTTAAAATATTTTTTTCGCGTTTCTTTCAATGTCATTTCGGACGCGGAGATGCTTTTAAATTTTTGAATTTCTCTCGTGAGAGAAAAATGCCCACCATGCCACCGAAAAACAATAAAAACATAAACATCTGTCCTATAGATTTTATCTAGAAGAAAAAAATTGAATATCGGGACATTCGGGTCATTCGCATTAAAATTGGGACGTGCTTCTGACCGAATATTTGAATTAATCCAATCATTTTGACTAGATACCTCTACCGCAGAAAGCAATGGAAACCTACTGCGGGATAATCTTCTGCCCAGTCAGTCATGTCTCTTTCGAGACATGATCGCCCAAGCGTGTATCACGTATGGCACTTAACTGACTGACTGAATATAACAGTTGAAAACATGATTGAGTCATATATGGACATAAAGTGGGGGATCAGTTTTATATTGTCATGAAGTAATACAATGATCCCCCACTAATTACTACTTAATAAAATAATACATCTCTTCCCTCTCTAGCTATGAGTCAAATAACAGGACAGATTGGGTTCTATAGCCTTGGTCGGCAACCATTCTACCGCAGAAAGCAATGGCAACCTACTGCGCGATAATCTTCTGCCCAGTCACTCATGTCTCTGTCGAGACATGATCGCCCAAGCGTGTATCACGTATAGCACTTAACTGACTGACCTCCACACAATCGCTGAAAAAACAGCATAGTCAGAAGGGAAAAGGTCCCAAACTAAATAAAAACAAAGTTCTCTCGGCAAAAAGTTTATATTACCATTAAGAGGATAGAACAAAGCGTTTTTTAAATATTTAAAAAAAATTTTAAATTATTTCTAACACGTTCGAAATTGTTGTAGAAAGTTTTTTTTTTATTACGTTAGTGCGATATCCAAATTGCCGCTATTTTATTAAGTAAACAAACGTAATTGTTACGCAATGCACTTTTTTTGGCCGTGAAAGACACATTAATTTGGAAATTCTTGCATGAATCAAATAATGGTTGGATTTTGATGAAAAGTTCAGGACTTATTTATAATCGAATGAAATCAATTTTGATTGCATTATTTTTAGAAAATATTGGTAAATATATTTTTTTAAGTATTTTTTAAAAGTATTTTGTTTACTGAAATTACTAAATTTAATCTCTTGACTTTCAATTCAAGCTAATTTTAAAGCTTGAAGATAACTTATTTGTTTTTAAAATTTCAATTTAAATTTAGGTGTAGAAAAATTAGTGGAGGTACCTAATTTTGACAAATATTATGAAAATCGTCACACTTCTAGATCCTTTCACATAAATGATCCCCCTGCAGGGCTATATCCTTGTGCCTATCTTAGCCTCATCAATTGTTTGAGTTTGAGTTTTGTTTAATGGCATATCAACATCTCTGTGGGTTACTTAATGCCAAAAACGTGGGGTTTTAAGGTATTTGTTTTTTAATGTTCAGTTATAGTGAGAAGGTTGGTTTAGTCAGATTTCAATAAAAAAATTTTGTTTTTATTCTTTTTCATTTTAAAAAACTGAAAATGTCTTCTAATTTTGTATTCAAATATGTTTCGCTGAGAATTTTTTTTCTTCAAAAATGTGTTATGGTTATAATTTTTTCTTCAAAAGTGTATTGTTGGTAATATTTTTCTTTCAAAAATGTATATTTTTCTATAAAAGTCTATCATTATGTATATATTTCTATAAAAGTGTATTTTTATACTTTCGTAGTGTTTTGACCCCAGTTTCGGTGTTAACTATTTGCCCATAGCTGGGACCCTAACAGGTGCTACCACTCCGGGTCAGGGTAGACTTGGGAAAAACAGCAATTAAGAGGTGGTTCCATGCTTCTCACAAACTTCTAATCAAAGGCTTTGCTGCCGGATTCAGTTTATCGTCATGCCCAGGACTACCTACACGTTGTAACCACTCCCCAATTGTTGACTTGTACAAGTTGGAGTTATATATTATGACATGTTTCTAATTACCTAGGCATTAATGTGGAGGTATTGTTTTCGGTTGCGTTTGTCTGTTTGTTTTTCTCTCTGTCAGTAGGCAAGATATCTCAAGAATCTCTAGATGGATTCGGAAGAAACTTTCAAAGATGATTCGTCTCACGAATTAATTAGATTTTGTATTCAATTTGGTACGGGATAAAGTTTTTTTTTTTTTTTTTTTTTTTAACTAGAAAGATGGTTTCTGCTAGTAAGGAAAAAATACAATTCTTTTTAACTTCTTTGGCCAAACCAAATGATAAGCAGGCGGAGGTGGAGTGTCAACTGAATAGCCAGTATGTGACCCGTAGGCCGAAGGGACAGAAAGATAAATATAGTCAAACGGCCGGGGAGAAAAAAGAAAGAGAGAAACAAAGAATCTAACAGCCAGGGAGGAAAATGAAAGAGAGAAACAAAGAATCTACCAGCCAGGGAGGAAAATGAAAGAGAGAAACAAAGAATCTAACAGCCAGGGAGGAAAATGAAAGAGAGAAACAAAGAATCTAACAGCCTGGGAGGAAAAAGAAAGAGAGAAACAAAGAATCTAACAGCCAGGGAGGAAAAGAAAGAGAGAAACAAAGAATCTAACAGCCAAGGAGGAAAATGAAAGAGAGAAACAAAGAATCTACCAGCAAGGTAAGAAAAAGAAAGAGAGAAACAAAGAATCTACCAGCAAGGTAAGAAAAAGAAAGAGAGAAACAAAGAATCTAACAGCCAGGGAGGAAAAAGAAAGAGAGAAACAAAGAATCTAACAGCCAGGGAGCAAAATGAAAGAGAGAAACAAAGAATCTACCAGCCAGGGAGGAAAATGAAAGAGAGAAACAAAGAATCTACCAGCCAGGGAGGAAAATGAAAGAGAGAAACAAAGAATCTAACAGCCAGGGAGGAAAATGAAAGAGAGAAACAAAGAATCTAACAGCCTGGGAGGAAAAAGAAAGAGAGAAACAAAGAATCTAACAGCCAGGGAGGAAAAAGAAAGAGAGAAACAAAGAATCTAACAGCCAAGGAGGAAAATGAAAGAGAGAAACAAAGAATCTACCAGCAAGGTAAGAAAAAGAAAGAGAGAAACAAAGAATCTACCAGCAAGGTAAGAAAAAGAAAGAGAGAAACAAAGAATCTAACAGCCAGGGAGGAAAAAGAAAGAGAGAAACAAAGAATCTAACAGCCAGGGAGGAAAAAGAAAGAGAGAAACAAAGAATCTAACAGCCAGGGAAGAAAATGAGAGAAACAAAGTATTTAAGAGCCAGGGAGGAAAAAAAGAGAGAAACAAAGTATCTAAGAGCCAGGGAGGAAAAAGAAAGAGAGAAACAAAGAATCTAACAGCCAGGGAGGAAAAAGAAAGAGAGAAACAAAGAATCTAACAGCCAGGGAAGAAAAAGAGAGAAACAAAGTATTTAAGAGCCAGGGAGGAAAAAAAGAGAGAAACAAAGTATCTAAGAGCCAGGGAGGAAAAAGAAAGAGAGAAACAAAGAATCTAACAGCCAGGGAGGAAAAAGAAAGAGAGAAACAAAGAATCTAACAGCCAAGGAGGAAAATGAAAGAGAGAAACAAAGAATCTACCAGCAAGGTAAGAAAAAGAAAGAGAGAAACAAAGAATCTAACAGCCAGGGAGGAAAAAGAAAGAGAGAAACAAAGAATCTAACAGCCAGGGAAGAAAAAGAGAGAAACAAACTATTTAAGAGCCAGGGAGGAAAACAAGAGAGAAACAAAGAATCTAACAGCCAGGGAGGAAAATGAAAGAGAGAAACAAAGAATCTAACAGCCAAGGAGGAAAAAGAAAGAGAGAAACAAAGAATCTAACAGCCAGGGAAGAAAAAGA
This sequence comes from Ascarosepion bandense, assembly GCA_037127315.1. Classification (NCBI taxonomy): domain Eukaryota; kingdom Metazoa; phylum Mollusca; class Cephalopoda; order Sepiida; family Sepiidae; genus Ascarosepion; species Ascarosepion bandense. The sequence continues at coordinate 31,562 of JBBBDQ010001145.1, forward strand.
GAGAAACAAAGTATTTAAGAGCCAGGGAGGAAAAAAAGAGAGAAACAAAGTATCTAAGAGCCAGGGAGGAAAAAGAAAGAGAGAAACAAAGAATCTAACAGCCAGGGAGGAAAAAGAAAGAGAGAAACAAAGAATCTAACAGCAAGGTAAGAAAAAGAAAGAGAGAAACAAAGAATCTAACAGCCAGGGAGGAAAAAGAAAGAGAGAAACATAGAATCTAACAGCCGCGGAGGAAAAAGAAAAAGAGAAACAAAGAATCCAACAACCAGATAAATTTCTGCCAAGTTAAAAAGAAAACCAAACGTTCAATTAAGCATGAAAAGTTTAAAATTAAGCAAAAAATGACTTACTTTTAAGAATATTACTTGCACTCATCTCAAACACATGGTTTCTGCTAATCAGGTAAAAAATACAATTCTTTTTAACTTTTTTGGCCAAACCAAGTGATAAGTAAGCGTGGGTGGAGTGTCAACTGAATAGCCAGTAGGTGACCCGTAGGCCGCAACCACCTGACTCTAGTTCTTTCTTCACCACCCTGTATATCCTTTCCTTTCTCTCCACAAATGCAACTGACATCACACCTGTATTCCCATCCTTCTCTTGCTCCTTTCTAACTGGTTCGTTTTTCTCTTCACTCTCTTCACTCTCTTCTATCTAATCTTTTTACTCTTATGTAGCCCCCTGCACATCAGTGGCGTTACCGCCTTGCTCGGGGTGATAATGGTTATATATATAATCTTAGAATTCACTTGCCAAATACTGAATTACCTCCCCTAGATAACTTTACCTCAACACATTTTCTAAAGACACTATTTCCTCTACGAATATATTACTATTTACAATGTAAATTTAATATTTATTATCCAATATATATATATATATATATATATATATATATATATATATACAAAAAAAGGTTAAAATACTACTAATCCATTAGGGTCTCTACGTACAAGTTCGAATCTCATCCCCATCAATATATTTGCCTTCCCACTTAAGACAAAATGTGGCACAAGGCCTTTTTAATGTGGGTAATCTAGACCATATAGCCAGGGCAAAAATTTATGTCTAATTTTCTCTAATTTTTACTCTTCGGCGGAGCCTCGACTGAAGGCAGAGAGTTTGACAATGCGCGCCACAGAACTAACTGTCGTGAACTGCCTTCCGCAAGTCACGCAGGTAATTATATATAACAAAAGGAAGAGTTCATTACTCGTAAAAGGGCACCATAACATATAATGAAGTAAATAAGGTTCGAACTTACGCGAGGAGACCCCAATCCGACGTAACACAAGTTAATGCTATGTTATAGATAACTAACTTGTCAAGCTTAAACTTAGTACAAACGAGTAGTGACTCTTGAAACTCACTGGCTACACAATTATTTTCGGCCTTGTGCCACATATAAGCTTCGCTATGAACATCAACTATTATAATGATGCTTCGGGCTAGCAGACGATATAATATAAAGAAGAAGTATCACTCACCAAGCAGACAATTAGAATGCTACCGATGGGCAACCCTGACCGGCGGAGGCCTACGACTACTAACCCAGACGAGGTGTCCGAATGTTTACGGCGATGGGATGCTAATCCATTGGGATCTTCGACGGTCAGTCTCGACGCTATATTTTAGGCACACCGACTGGAGTAATTCATAGCGAAACTGTCAAGCTTAAAAGTATTATAAACAGTCTGGACAATATCATCAAAGATGAAAGAAACAGTTGATACAGATGAAATGTGGTGCTACAGAAAGATGCTGCGGATATCATGGATCGAGAATGTGAGCAATGATAAGGTTTTGGACAAGATGGAAACAAACAGAAAATTAACCCTTTGTTGCATATTGGTTACAATTGGAAACAATATGCAACAAAGTTCAGAGAAAGGATACACTTGTAACCAGTATGCAACAAAATGTTACGACTGAGAATCGAGAAAAGACAGCTAAAGATGCTGGGACATGCTTAGAGAACCAGATACTAACAAGCCACATAGAGAGAAAAGGACACAGGGGAAAGCAACGGATAACATATTTGAAGAGCCTGTTCAGGTAGATGACAGTTGAGTGGTGTAACAGAAGAAAGCTTGCTAAGAGCCACCAGTGATAGGAAGACGTGTAAAACCATGGTCGCCTACGTCCTTAAAGGAGAAGCCACACAGAAGAAGAAGAAGAAGAAGAAGGAGGAGGAGGATTTTCCTCGAAGCTCACTGGAAACAAATATATTTTTAGCCTTGTGTTACATGTAAAGGTCGTTATCGAGAAAAGACAGCTAAAGATGCTGGGACATGTTTAGAGAACCAGATACTAACAAGCCACATAGAGAGAAAAGTACACAGTAGAAAGCAACGGATAACATATTTGAAGAGCCTGTTCAGGTAGATGACAGTTGAGTGGTGTAACAGAAGAAAGCTTGCTAAGAGCCACCAGTGATAGGAAGACGTGTAAAACCATGGTCGCCTACGTCCTGAAAGGAGAAGCCACAAAGAAGAAGAAGAAGAAGAAGAAGAAGGAGGAGGAGGATTTTCCTCGAAGCTCACTGGAAACAAATATATTTTTAGCCTTGTGTTACATGTAAAGGTCGTTATCGAGAAAAGACAGCTAAAGATGCTGGGACATGTTTAGAGAACCAGATACTAACAAGCCACATAGAGAGAAAAGTACACAGTAGAAAGCAACGGATAACATATTTGAAGAGCCTGTTCAGGTAGATGACAGTTGAGTGGTGTAACAGAAGAAAGCTTGCTAAGAGCCACCAGTGATAGGAAGACGTGTAAAACCATGTTCGCCTACGTCCTGAAAGGAGAAGCCACAAAGAAGAAGAAGAAGAAGAAGAAGAAGGAGGAGGAGGATTTTCCTCGAAGCTCACTGGAAACAAATATATTTTTAGCCTTGTGTTACATGTAAAGGTCGTTATCGAGAAAATACAGCTAAAGATGCTGGGACATGCTTAGAGAACCAGATACTAACAAGCCACATAGAGAGAAAAGTACACAGTAGAAAGCAACGGATAACATATTTGAAGAGCCTGTTCGGGTAGATGACAGTTGAGTGGTGTAACAGAAAAAAGCTTGCTAAGAGCCACCAGTGATAGGAAGACGTGTAAAACCATGGTCGCCTACGTCCTGAAAGGAGAAGCCACACAGAAGCAGAAGAAGAAGAAGAAGAAGAAGAAGAAGAAGAAGGAGGAGGAGGAGGAGGAGGAGGAGGAGAATTTTCCTCGAAGCTCACTGGAAACAAATATATTTTTAGCCTTGTGTTACATGTAAAGGTCGTTATCGAGAAAAGACAGCTAAAGATCCTGGGACATGCTTAGAGAACCAGATACTAACAAGCCACATAGAGAGAAAAGGACACAGGGGAAAGCAACGGATAACATATTTGAAGAGCCTGTTCAGGTAGATGACAGTTGAGTGGTGTAACAGAAAAAAGCTTG
>JBBBDQ010001145.1:40000-42500 GCA_037127315.1 Ascarosepion bandense
GACATGTTTAGAGAACCAGATACTAACAAGTCACATAGAGAGAAAAGGACACAGGGGAAAGCAACGGATAACATATTTGAAGAGCCTGTTCAGGTAGATGACAGTTGAGTGGTGTAACAGAAGAAAGCTTGCTAAGAGCCACCAGTGATAGGAAGACGTGTAAAACCATGTTCGCCTACGTCCTGAAAGGAGAAGCCACACAGAAGAAGAAGAAGTAGAAGAAGAAGGAGGAGGAGGAGGGTTTTCCTCGAAGCTCACTGGAAACAAATATATTTTTAGCCTTGTGTTACATGTAAACGTCGTTATCGAGAAAAGACAGCTAAAGATCCTGGGACATGTTTAGAGAACCAGATACTAACAAGTCACATAGAGAGAAAAGGACAGAGGGGAAAGCAACGGATAACATATTTGAAGAGCCTGTTCAGGTACATGACAGTTGAGTGGTGTAACAGAAGAAAGCTTGCTAAGAGCCACAAGTGATAGGAAGACGTGTAAAACCATGGTCGCCTACGTCCTGAAAGTAGAAGCCACACAGAAGAAGAAGAAGAAGTAGGAGGAGGAGGAATTTCCTCGAAGCTCACTGGAAACAAATATATTTTTAGCCTTGTGTTACATGTAAAGGTCGTTATCGAGAAAAGACAGCTAAAGATCCTGGGACATGTTTAGAGAACCAGATACTAACAAGTCACATAGAGAGAAAAGGACACAGGGGAAAGCAACGGATAACATATTTGAAGAGCCTGTTCAGGTAGATGACAGTTGAGTGGTGTAACAGAAGAAAGCTTGCTAAGAGCCACCAGTGATAGGAAGACGTGTAAAACCATGGTCGCCTACGTCCTGAAAGGAGAAGCCACACAGAAGAAGAAGAAGAAGAAGAAGAAGCAGAAGGAAAAGGAGGAGGAGGAGGAGGAGGAGGATTTTCCTCGAAGCTCACTGGAAACAAATATATTTTTAGCCTTGTGTTACATGTAAACGTCGTTATCGAGAAAAGACAGCTAAAGATGCTGGGACATGCTTAGAGAACCAGATACTAACAAGCCACATAGAGAGAAAAGGACACAGGGGAAAGCAACGGATAACATATTTGAAGACCCTGTTCAGGTAGATGACAGTTGAGTGGTGTAACAGAAGAAAGCTTGCTAAGAGCCACCAGTGATAGGAAGACGTGTAAAACCATGGTCGCTTACGTCCTGAAAGGAGAAGCCACACAGAAGAAGAAGAAGAAGAAGAAGGAGGAGGAGGATTTTCCTCGAAGCTCACTGGAAACAAATATATTTTTAGCCTTGTGTTACATGTAAACGTCGTTATCGAGAAAAGACAGCTAAAGATCCTGGGACATGTTTAGAGAACCAGATACTAACAAGTCACATAGAGAGAAAAGGACACAGGGGAAAACAACGGATAACATATTTGAAGAGCCTGTTCAGGTAGATGACAGTTGAGTGGTGTAACAGAAGAAAGCTTGCTAAGAGCCACCAGTGATAGGAAGACGTGTAAATCCATGGTCGCCTACGTCCTGAAAGGAGAAGCCACACAGAAGAAGAAGAAGAAGAAGAAGAAGAAGAAGAAGGAGGAGGAGGAGGATTTTCCTCGAAGCTCACTGGAAACAAATATATTTTTAGCCTTGTGTTATATGTAAACGTCGTTATCGAGAAAAGACAGCTAAAGATCCTGCGACATGTTTAGAGAACCAGATACTAACAAGTCACATAGAGAGAAAAGGACACAGGGGAAAGCAACGGATAACATATTTGAAGAGCCTGTTCAGGTAGATGACAGTTGAGTGGTGTAACAGAAGAAAGCTTGCTAAGAGCCACCAGTGATAGGAAGACGTGTAAAACCATGGTCGCCTACGTCCTGAAATGAGAAGCCACACAGAAGAAGAAGAAGAAGAAGGAGGAGGAGGAGGAGGAATTTCCTCGAAGCTCACTGGAAACGAATATATTTTTAGCCTTGTTTTACAAGTAAAGGTCGTTATCGAGAAAAGACAGCTAAAGATGCTGGGACATGTTTAGAGAACCAGATACTAACAAGCCACATAGAGAGAAAAGGACACAGGGGAAAGCAACGGATAACATATTTGAAGAGCCTGTTCAGGTAGATGACAGTTGAGTGGTGTAACAGAAGAAAGCTTGCTAAGAGCCACCAGTGATAGGAAGACGTGTAAAACCATGTTCGCCTATGTCCTGAAAGGAGAAGCCACACAGAAGAAGAAGAAGAAGAAGAAGAAGAAGAAGAAGAAGGAGGAGGAGGATTTTCCTCGAAGCTCACTGGAAACAAATATATTTTTAGCCTTGTGTTACATGTAAACGTCGTTATCGAGAAAAGACAGCTAAAGATCCTGGGACATGTTTAGAGAACCAGATACTAACAAGTCACATAGAGAGAAAAGGACACAGGGGAAAGCAACGGATAACATATTTGAAGAGCCTGTTCAGGTAGATGACAGTTGAGTGGTGTAACAGAAGAAAGCTTGCTAAGAGCCACCAGTGATAGGAAG
>JBBBDQ010001145.1:47500-65000 GCA_037127315.1 Ascarosepion bandense
GCTCACTGGAAACAAATATATTTTTAGCCTTCTGTTACATGTAAAGATCGTTATCGAGAAAAGACAGCTAAAGATGCTGGGACATGTTTAGAGAACCAGATACTAACAAGTCACATAGAGAGAAAAGGACACAGGTGAAAGCAACGGATAACATATTTGAAGAGCCTGTTCAGGTAGATGACAGTTGAGTGGTGTAACAGAAGAAAGCTTGCTAAGAGCCACCAGTGATAGGAAGACGTGTAAAACCATGGTCGCCTACGTCCTGAAAGGAGAAGGCACATAGAAGAAGAAGAAGAAGAAGAAGAAGAAGAAGAAGAAGAAGAAGAAGAAGAAGGAGGAGGAGGAGGAGGAGGAGGAGGACCCTCGAAGCTCACTGGAAACAAATATATTTTTAGGCTTGTGTTACATGTGAACGTCGTTATAAAAAACAAGTATGTTTATAATGCTTCGATCTAGCAGATGATTTATATATATATATATATATATATATATATAAAAGACAATCTGTGAGTGACTGTAAGCTATGCACACCGAGATTCAAACTTTCTATGGACACATATCTACAGGGAAGGCAGGTCGACACATACTTTTTGAGTTTAAGTTCAGCGATTTTCTTTTTCGCACTTTTTGTCCAATGGAGCAGATTGTTTACATTTGCTCCGTAAAACATCTAAGAACTTAGGCGGCGGCTGAATTAGTAACAGAAATCAAATCAGATGTGTCAAACGCGACTATAACAATTTTATTAAAAAAATGAGCCTTTACATTTAATTTTTTTTTATCCTCAAAAATTAAATGTCTACATTTCTGAATATTCTTCGAAAATATCTGAAATGAGAGCGTGATAGTTTAAATATTTCTAATTTCAGAAAAACAAAATAAAAAAGGGATTAGCAGTCCATTAATTAAGCACTCGGCCACGCGTCTTGTTGTTAGATCCGTCATCCTTATGTGAAGCTGTTGCTTAAAATCTGCGATTATATTGAAGTTTTTGTTTAGCATGTAAAATAATATAAGGATAACGAAGCAAACCAAAAGACGTCGTGGCCGAGTGGTTAAGGCGATAAACAACACGAACATTCGGATCTCTTAAGTGAGTTCGAATCTAACCTTCGTCGGTATAATTTAGTTGCAACTACCGGCTTGAAAAAAAAAAAAAAAAAAAACTTCAAAAAGACAAAGATTTCTATTTTAAATTACTACTGTGAACTACATTGTATCCACGATATTGACTCAAAAAAACATACTATTGCCTTTGTGCAACATGACAAATAGCTGCTTAAAATCTACTATTTTATGGACGTTTTTGTTTATCATGTAATATAAAATAAGGATGACGAAACTGAAAGCAATATGAGGTAGCCTAGTGGTTAAGGCGATGGACAACTAATCTACCGGGGTGTCTCCACGTGAATTCGAAACACATCATCGTCAATAAAATTTAAGTGCAACTACCTGCCCAAAATTAAAGTTTAAGTTTATCAGTTAAAACGACTATGAACAAATTGATATTACCGGAACTTACTTTAGACTAACATACTATCGCTTTCGTGCCACATGTAAAATTGCTAACTTAAAGTCTATTATGATATGTAAGATTTTGTTTAGCATGTAAAATACTATAAACATAGCGTAGCTAACAAGACAGAGTGGTTAAATCGATGGAGTACTATTGCATTGCTTTCTTCCGGGCTTGTGTTCGAATCTCATTGTCGTCGACATATTTTAGATGCGACTACCGGCCAAAGGAAGAAGCAAAGGTTTCTCATGTAAAACTGCTATGAACTCATTGATATTACCGAAACTTACATTAGACATACATAATATCGCCATTGCTCCACATGAATACTTGCTGATTAAAATTTACTATTATACTGAGGCTTTTGTTTAGGATGTCATGTATAAATATTCGGGGCGGGGTATGAAAAAACGAGGTGGGCAAGTGGAAAGGACGGTGGACGGCTAATTCAACGGGGTCTAGACGCGGGTGTTCACAACTCATCATCGTCGGTATATTTTAGCTGCAACTGCCAGCATGAAAAGAAGCTAAAATTTCTCATTAAAACTACTATGAAAGAGTTGATATTCCCGAAATTTTCTTTAGACATACATACTATAGCCTTTGTGCGTCATGTAAAATTACTGCATAAAATCTACCGTATATACTGACGTTCTGTTTAACATGTAATATTATATAAAGATAATGGAGTGAATGTCAAGACGATGTCGCCGAGTGCTTAACGCGATGGACTGCTAATCCATTGGGGTCTCACCGCGTGAGTTCGAATCTCATCTTCGTCGTCATTTTTAAGCTGCAACTGCCAGCCTGAAAAGAAGCTAACATTTCTCATTAAAAACTACTATGAAAGAGTTGATATTCCCGAAAGTTACTTTAGACATACATACTATAGCCTTTCTGCGACATGTAAAATTGCAGCATAAAATCTACTTTAATACTGACTTTTTGTTTAGCATGTAATATAATATAAAGAGAAGGGAGTTAACGTCAAGACGAGGTGGCCGAGAGGTTAAGCCGGTGGATTGCTAATCCATTGGGGTCTCCCCGCGTGAGTTTGAATCTCATCTTCGTCGTGATCATTTAGCTGCAACTGCCAGCCTAAAAAGAAGCTAAAATTTCTCATTAAAATCTACTATGAAAGAGTTGATATTCCCGAAATATACTTTAGACATACATACTATAGCCTTTCTGCGACATGTAAAATTGCAGCATAAAATCTACTTTAATACTGACGTTTTGTTTAGCATGTAATATTATATAAAGAGATCAGAGTTAACGTCAGGACGAGGTGGATGAGTGGTTTAGCCGATGGATTGCTAATCCATTGGGGTCTCCCCGCGTGAGTTCAAATCTCATCTTCGTCGTTATTTTTAAGCTGCAACTGCCAGCCTGAAAAGAAGCTAACATTTCTCATTAAAAACTACTATGAAAGAGTTGATATTCCCGAAATTTACTTTAGACATACATACTATAACGTTTGTGCGACATGTAAAATTACAGCATGAAATCTACTTTTATACTGACGTTTTGTTTAGCATGTAATATAATATAAAGAGATCGGAGTTAACGTCAAGACGAGGTGGCCGAGTGGTTAAGACGATGGACTGCTAATCCATTAGGTCTCCCCGCGTGAGTTCGAATCTCATCTCCGTCGCTATTTTTAAGCTGCAACTGCCAGCCTGAAAAGAAGCTAACATTTCTCATTAAAAACTACTATGAAAGAGTTGATATTCCCGATGTTGACTTTAGACATACGGACTTTAACCTTTGTGCGACATGTAAAATTACAGCATGAAATCTACTTTTATACTGACGTTTTGTTTAGCATGTAATATTATATAATGAGAGCGGAGTTAACGTCAAGACGAGGTGGCCGAGTGGTTAAGGCGATGGACTGCTAATCCATTGGGGTCTCCCCGCGTGAGTTCGAATCTCATCTTCGTCGTTATTTTGAGATGCAACTGCCAGCCTGAAAAGAAGCTAACATTTCTCATTAAAAACTACTATGAAAGAGGTGATATTCCCGAAATTTACTTTAGACATACATACTATAACCTTTGTGCGACATGTAAAATTACAGCATGAAATCAACTTTTATACTGACGTTTTGTTTAGCATGTAATATTATATAATGAGAGCGGAGTTAACGTCAAGACGAGGTGGCCGATTGGTTAAGGCGATGAACAGCTAATCCATTGGGGTCTCCCCGCGTGAGTTCGAATCTCATCTTCGTCGTCATTTTTAAGCTGCAACTGCCAGCCTGAAAAGAAGCTAACATTTCTCATTAAAAACTACTATGAAAGAGTTGATATTCCCGAAATTTACTTTAGACATACAGACTATAACCTTTGTGCGACATGTAAAATTACAGCATGAAATCTACTTTTATACGGACGTTTTGTTTAGCATGTAATATTATATAATGAGAGCTGAGTTAAAGTCAAGACGAGGTGCCCGAGTGGTTAAGGCGAAGGACTGCTAATCCATTGGGGTCTCACCGCGTGAGTTCGAATCTCATCTTCGTCGTCATTTTTAAGGTGCAACGGCCAGCCTGAAAAGAAGCTAACATTTCTCATTAAAAACTACAATGAAAGAGTTGATATTCCCGAAATTGACTTTAGACATACGGACTATAACCTTTGTGCGACATGTAAAATTACAGCAGGAAATCTACTTTTATACTGACGTTTTGTTTAGCATGTAATATTATATAAAGAGCTCGGAGTTAACGTCAAGACGAGGTGGCCGAGTGGTTAAGGCGATGGACTGCTAATCCATTGGGGTCTCCCCGCGTGAGTTCGAATCTCATCTTCGTCGTCATTTTTAAGCTGCAACTGCCAGCCTGAAAAGAAGCTAACATTTCTCATTAAAAACTACTATGAAAGAGGTGATATTCCTGAAATTGACTTTAGACATACAGACTATAACATTTGTGCGACATGTAAAATTACAGCAGGAAATCTACTTTTATACTGACGTTTTGTTTAGCATGTAATATTATATAATGAGAGCGGAGTTAACGTCAAGACGAGGTGGCCGAGTGGTTAAGGCGATGGATTGCTAATCCATTATGGTCTCCCCGCGAGAGTTCGAATCTCATCTTCGTCGTTATTTTTAAGCTGCAACTGCCAGCCTGAAAAGAAGCTAACATTTCTCATTAAAAACTACTATGAAAGAGGTGATATTCCCGAAATTGACTTTAGACATACAGACTATAACCTTTGTGCGACATGTAAAATTACAGCATGAAATCTACTTTTATACTGACGTTTTGTTTAGCATGTAATATTATATAATGAGAGCGGAGTTGACGTCAAGACGAGGTGGCCGAGTGGTTAAGGCGATGGACTGCTAATCCATTGGGGTCTCCCCGCGTGAGTTCGAATCTCATCTTCGTCGTTATTTTTAAGCTGCAACTGCCAGCCTGAAAAGAAGCTAACATTTCTCATTAAAAACTACTATGAAAGAGTTGATATTCCGGAAATTTACTTTAGACATACAGACTATAACCTTTGTGCGACATGTAAAATTACAGCATGAAATGTACTTTTATACTGACGTTTTGTTTAACATGTAATATTACATAAAGAGAGCGGAGATAACGTCAAGGCGAGGTGGCCGAGTGTTTAATGCGATGGACTGCTAATCCATTGGGGTCTCCCCGTGTGAGTTCGAATCCTTTCTTCGTCGTTATTTTTAAGCTGCAACTGCCAGCTTGAAAAGAAGCTAACATTTCTCATTAAAAACTACTATGAAAGAGGTGATATTCCCGAAATTTACTTTAGACATACATACTATAACATTTGTGCGACATGTAAAATTACAGCATGAATTCTACTTTTATACTGACGTTTTGTTTAACACGTAATATTATATAAAGAGAGAGGAGTTAACGTCAACACGAGGTGGCCGAGTGTTTTAGGCGATGGACTGCTAATCCATTGGGGTCTCCCCGCGTGAGTTCGAATCTCATCTTCGTCGTCATTTCTAAGCTGCAACTGCCAGCCTGAAAAGAAGCTAACATTTCTCATTAAAAACTACTATGAAAGAGTTGATATTCCCGAAATTGACTTTAGACATACAGAGTATCACCTTTGTGCGACATGTAAAATTACAGCATGAAATCTACTTTTATACTGACGTTTTGTTTAGCATGTAATATTATATAAAGAGAGCGGAGTTAACGTCAAGACGAGTTGGCCGAGTGGTTAAGGCGATCGACTGCTAATCCATTGGGGCCTCCCCGCGTGAGTTCGAATCTCATCTTGGTCGTTATTTTTAAGCTGCAACTGCCAGCCTGAAAAGAAGCTAAAATTTCTCATTAAAAACTACTATGAAAGAGTTGATATTCCGGAAATTTACTTTAGACATACAGACTATAACCTTTGTGCGACATGTAAAATTACAGCATGTAATCTACTTTTATACTGACGTCTTGTTTAACATGTAATATTACATAAAGAGAGCGGAGTTAACGTCAAGACGAGGTGGCCGAGTGTTTAATGCGATGGACTGCTAATCCATTGGGGTCTCCCCGTGTGAGTTCGAATCCCTTCTTCGTCGTTTTTTTAAGCTGCAACTGCCAGCTTGAAAAGAAGCTAACATTTCTCATTAAAAACTACTATGAAAGAGGTGATATTCCCGAAATTTACTTTAGACATACAGACTATAACATTTGTGCGACATGTAAAATTACAGCATGAATTCTACTTTTATACTGACGTTTTGTTTAACACGTAATATTATATAAAGAGAGAATAGTTAACGTCAAGACGAGGTGGCCGAGTGTTTTAGGCGATGGACTACTAATCCATTGGGGTCTCCCCGCGTGAGTTCAAATCTCATCTTCGTCGTCATTTTTAAGCTGCAACTGCCAGCCTGAAAAGAAGCTAACATTTCTCATTAAAAACTACTATGAAAGAGTTGATATTCCCGAAATTGACTTTAGACATACAGAGTATCACCTTTGTGCGACATGTAAAATTACAGCATGAAATCTACTTTTATACTGACGTTTTGTTTAGCATGTAATATTATATAAAGAGAGCGGAGTTAACGTCAAGACGAGTTGGCCGAGTGGTTAAGACGATGGACTGCTAATCCATTGGGGTCTCCCCGCGTGAGTTCGAATCTCATCTTCGTCGTTATTTTTAAGCTGCAACTGCCAGCCTGAAAAGAAGCTAAAATTTCTCATTAAAAACTACTATGAAATAGGTGATATTCCCGAAATTGACTTTAGACATACATACTATAACCTTTGTGTGACATGTAAAATTACAGCATGAAATCTACTTTTATACTGACGTTTTGTTTAGAATGTAATATAATATAAAGAGAAGGGAGTTAACGTCAAGACGAGGTGGCCGAGTGGTTAAGGCGATGGACTGCTAATCCATTGTGGTCTCCACGCGTGAGTTCGAATCTCATCTTCGTCGTTATTTCTAAGCTGCAAATGCCAGCCTGAAAAGAAGCTAACATTTCTCATCAAAAACTACTATGAAAGAGTTGATATTCCCGAAATTTACTTTAGACATACATACTATAACCTTTGTGCGACATGTAAAATTACAGCATGAAATCTACTTTTATACTGACGTTTTGTTTAGCATGTAATATTATATAAAGAGAGCGGAGTTAACGTCAAGACGAGTAGGCTGAGTGGTTAAGGCGATGGACTGCTAATCCATTGGGATCTCCCCGCGTGAGTTCGAATCTCATCTTCGTCGTCATTTTTAAGCTGCAACTGCCAGCCTGAAAAGAAGCTAACATTTCTCATTAAAAACTACTATGAAAGAGTTGATATTCCCGAAATTTACTTTAGACATACATACTTTAACATTTGTGCGACATGTAAAATTGCAGCATGAAATCTACTTTTATACTGACGTTTTGTTTAGCATGTAATATTATATAAAGAGAGCAGAGTTAACGTCAAGACGAGTTGGCCGAGTGGTTAAGGCGATGGACTGCTAATCCATTGGGGTCTCCCCGCGTGAGTTCGAATCTCATCTTCGTCGTTACTTTTGTGCTGCAACTGCCAGCCTGAAAAGAAGCTAATATTTTTCATTAAAATCTACTATGAAAGAGGTGATATTCCCGAAATTTACTTTAGACATACATACTATAACATTTGTGTGACATGTAAAATTACAGCATGAAATCTACTTTTATACTGACGTTTTGTTTAGCATGTAATATTATATAAAGAGAGCGGAGTTAACGTCAAGACGAGGTGGCCGAGTGGTTAAGGCGATGGACTGCTAACGCATTGGGGTCTCCCCGCGTGAGTTCGAATCTCATCTTCGTCGTTATTTTTAAGCTGCAACTGCCAGCCTGAAAAGAAGCTAACATTTCTCATTAAAAACTACTATGAAAGAGTTGATATTCCGGAAATTTACTTTAGACATACAGACTATAACCTTTGTGCGACATGTTAAATTACAGCATGAAATCTACTTTTATACTGACGTTTTGTTTAGCATGTAATATTATATAAAGAGAGCGGAGTAAGCGTCAAGACAAGGTGGCCGAGTGGTTAAGGCGATGGACTGCTAATCCATTGGGGTCTCCCCGCGTGAGTTCGAATCTCATCTTCGTCGTTACTTTTGAGCTGCAACTGCCAGCCTGAAAAGAAGCTAACATTTCTCATTAAAAACTACTATGAAAGAGTTGATATTCCTGAAATTTACTTTAGACATACATACTATAACCTTTGTGCGACATGTAAAATTACAGCATGAAATCTACTTTTATACTGACGTTTTGTTTAGCATGTAATATTACATAAAGAGAGCGGAGTTAACGTCAAGACGAGGTGGCCGAGTGGTTAAGGCGATGGACTGCTAATTCATTGTGGTCTCCCCGCGTGAGTTCGAATCTCATCTTCGTCGTTATTTTTAAGCTGCAACTGCCAGCCTGAAAAGAAACAAACATTTCTCATTAAAAACTACTATGAAAGAGTTGATATTCCCGAAATTTACTTTAGACATACAGACTATAACCTTTGTGCGACATATAAAATTACAGCATGAAATCTACTTTTATACTGACCTTTTGTTTAGCATGTAATATTATATAAAGAGAACGGAGTCAACGTCAAGACGCGGTGGCCTAGTGGTTTAGGCAATGGGCTGCCAATCCATTGGGGTCTTCCGGCGTGAGTTCGAATTTCATCTTCGTCGTTATTTTTAAGCTGCAACTGCCAGCCTGAAAAGGAGCTAACATTTCTCATTAAAAACTACTATGAAAGAGTTGATATTCCCGAAATTTACTTTAGACATACATACTATAGACTTTGTGCGACATGTAAAATTACACAATGAAATCTACTTTTATACACACGTTTTGTTTAGCATTTAATATTATATAAAGAGATCGGAGGTAACGTCATGACGAGTTGGCCGAGTGGTTAAGGCGATGGACTGCTAATCCATTTCGGGTCTCCCCGCGTGAGTTCGAATCACATCTTCGTCGTCATTTTTAAGCTGCAACTGCCAGCCTGAAAAGAAGCTAACATTTCTCATTAAAAACTACTATGAAAGAGTTGATATTCCCGAAATTTACTTTAGACATACATACTATAGCCTTTGTGCGACATGTAAAATTACACAATGAAATCTACTTTTATACAGACGTTTTGTTTAGCATTTAATATTATATAAAGAGATCGGAGGTAACGTCATGACGAGTTGGCCGAGTGGTTAAGGCGATGGTCTGCTAATCCATTTCGGGTCTCCCCGCGTGAGTTCGAATCTTATCTTCGTCGTCATTTTTAAGCTGCAACTGCCAGCCTGAAAAGAAGCTAACATTTCTCATTAAAAACTACTATGAAAGAGTTGATATTCCCGAAATTTAATTTAGACATACATACTATAACCTTTGTGCGACATGTAAAATTACAACATGAAATCTACTTTTATACTGACGTTTTGTTTAGCATGTAATATATTATGAAGAGAAGGGAGTTAATGTCAAGACGAGGTGGCCGAGTGGTTAAGGCGATGTACTGCTAATCCATTGGGGTCTCCCCGCGTGAGTTCGAATCTCATCTTCGTCGTTACTTTTAAGCTGCAACTGCCAGCCTGAAAAGAAGCTAACATTTCTCATTAAAAACTACTATGAAAGAGTTGATATTCCCGAAATTTACTTAAGACATACAGACTATAACCTTTGTGCGACATGTAAAATTACAGCACGAAATCTACATTTATACTGACGTTTTGTTTAGCATGTAATATATTATGAAGAGAAAAGAGTTAATGTCAAGACGTGGCGGCCGTGTGGTTAAGGCGATGGACTTCTAATCCATTGGGGTCTCCCCGCGTGAGTTCGAATCTCATCTTCGTCGTTATTTTTAAGCTGCAACTGCCAGCCTGAAAAGAAGCTAACATTTCTCATTAAAGACTACTATGAAAGAGTTGATATTCCCGAAATTTACTTTAGACATACATAGTATTACCTTTGTGCGACATGTAAAATTACAGCATGAAATCTACTTTTATACTGACGTTTTGTTTAGCATGTAATATTATATAAAGAGAGTGGAGTTAACGTCAAGACGAGCTGGCCGAGTGGTTAAGGCGATGGACTGCTAATCCATTTCGGGTCTCCCCGCGTGAGTTCGAATCTCATCTTCGTCGTCATTTTTAAGCTGCAACTGCCAGCCTGAAAAGAAGCTAACATTTCTCATTAAAAACTACTATGAAAGAGTTGATATTCCCGAAATTTAATTTAGACATACATACTATAACCTTTGTGCGACATGTAAAATTACAGCATGAAATCTACTTTTATACTGACGTTTTGTTTAGCATGTAATATATTATGAAGAGAAGGGAATTAATGTCAAGACGAGGTGGCCGAGTGGTTAAGGCGATGTACTGCTAATCCATTGGGGTCACCCCGCGTGAGTTCGAATCTCATCTTCGTCGTTATTTTTAAGCTGCAACTGCCAGCCTGAAAAGAAGCTAAAATTTATCATTAAAAACTACTATGAAAGAGTTGATATTCCCGAAATTTACTTTAGACATACAGACTATAACCTTTGTGCGACATGTAAAATTACAGCATGAAATCTACTTTTATACTGACGTTTTGTTTAGCATGTAATATTATATAAAGAGAGATGAGTTAACGTCAAGGGGAGGTGGCCGAGTGGTTAAGGCGATGGACTGATAATCCATTGGGTTCTCCCCGCGTGAGTTCGAATCTCATCATCGTCGTTATTTTTAAGCAGCAACTGCCAGCCTGAAAAGAAGCTAACATTTCTCATTAAAAACTACTATGAAAGAGTTGATATTCCCGAAATTTACTTTAGGCATACAGACTATACCCTTTGTGCGACATGTAAAATTACAGCATGAAATCTACTTTTATACTGACGTTTTGTTTAGCATGTAATATTATATAAAGAGAAGGGAGTTAACGTCAAGACGACGTGTCCGAGTGGTTAAGGCGCGTGGACTGCTAATCCATTGGGGTCTCCCCGCGTGAGTTCGAATCTCATCTTCGTCGTTATTTTTAAGCTGCAACTGCCAGCCTGAAAAGAAGCTAACATTTCTCATTAAAAACTACTATGAAAGAGTTGATATTCCCGAAATTTACTTTAGACATACATGCTATAACGTTTGTGTGACATGTAAAATTACAGCATAAAATCTCCTTTTATACTGACGTTTTGTTTAGCATGTAATATTATATAAAGAGATCGGAGTTAACGTCAGGATGAGGTGGCCGATTGGTTAAGGCGATGGACTTCTAATCCATTGGGGTCTCACCGCGTGAGTTCGAATCTCATCTTCGTCGTTATTTTTAAGCTGCAACTGCCAGCCTGAAAAGAAGCTAACATTTCTCATTAAAAACTACTATGAAAGAGTTGATATTCCCGAAATTTACTTTAGACATACAGACTATAACCTTTGTGCGACATGTAAAATTACAGCATAAAATCTACTTTTATACTGACGTTTTTTTTAGCATGTAATATTATATAAAGAGATCAGAGTTAACGTCAAGACGAGGTGTCCGACTGGTTAAGGCGATGGACTGCTAATCAATTGGGGTCTCCTCGCGTGAGTTCGAATCTCATCTTCGTCGTTATTTTTAAGCTGCAACTGCCAGCCTGAAAAGAAGCTAACATTTCTCATTAAAAACTACTATGAAAGAGTTGATATTCCCGAAATTTACTTTAGACATACATACTATAACCTTTGTGCGACATGTAAAATTACAGCATGAAATCTACTTTTATACAGACGTTTTGTTTAGCATGTAATATAATATAAAGAGAAGGGAGTTAATGTCAAGTCGAGGAGGCCGAGTGTTTAAGGCGATGGACTGCTAATACATTGGGGTCTCCCCGCGTGAGTTCGAATCTCATCTTCGTCGTTATTTTTAAACTGCAACTCTCAGCCTGAAAAGAAGCTAACATTTCTCATTAAAAACTACTATGAAAGAGTTGATATTCCCGAAATTTACTTTAGACATACATACTATAACCTTTGTGCGACATGTAAAATTACAGCATAAAATCTACTTTTATACTGACGTTTTTTTTAGCATGTAATATTATATAAAGAGAGCGGAGTTAACGTCAAGACGAGGTGTCCGAGTGGTTAAGGCGATGGACTGCTAATCCATTGGGGTCTCCACGCGTGAGTTCGAATCTCATCTTCGTCGTTATGTTTAAGCTGCAAGTGCCAGCCTGAAAAGAAGCTAACATTTCTCATTAAAAACTACTATGAAAGAGTTGATATTCCCGAAATTTACTTTAGACATACATACTATAAACTTTGTGCGACATGTAAAATTACAGCTTGAAATGTACTGTTATACTGACGTTTTGTTTAGTATGTAATATTATATAAAGAGAGCGGAGTTAACGTCAAGACGAGGTGGCCGAGTGGTTAAGGCGATGGACTGCTAATCCATTGGGGTCTCCCTGCGTGAGTTCGAATCTCATCGTCGTCGTTATTTTTAAGCTGCAACTGCCAGCCTGAAAAGAAGCTAACATTTCTCATTAAAAACTACTATGAAAGAGTTGATATTCCCGAAATTTACTTTAGACATACATGCTATAACCTTTGTGTGACATATAAAATTACAGCATAAAATCTCCTTTTATACTGTCGTTTTGTTTAGCATGTAACATTATATAAAGAGATCGGAGTTAACGTCAGGATGAGGTGGCCGAGTGGTTAAGGCGATCGACTGCTAATCCATTGGGGTCTCCCCGCATGAGTTCGAATCTCATCTTCGTTCGTTATTTTTAAGCTGCAACTGCCAGCCTGAAAAGAAGCTAACATTTCTGATTAAAGACTACTATGAAAGAGTTGATATTCCCGAAATTTACTTTAGACATACATACTATAACCTTTGTGCGACATGTAAAATTACATCATGAAATCTACTTTTATACTGACGTTTTGTTTAGCATGTAATATTATATAAAGAGAGCGGAGTTAACGTCAAGACGAGGTGGCCGAGTCGTTAAGGCGATGGACTGCTAATCCATTGGAGTCTCCTCGCGTGAGTTCGAATCTCATCTTCGTCGTCATTTTTAAGCTGCAACTGCCAGCCTGAAAAGAAGCTAACATTTCTCATTAAAAACTACTATGAAAGAGTTGATATTCCCGAAATTTACTTTAGACATACATACTATAACCTTTGTGCGACATGTAAAATTACAGCATGAAATGTACTTTTATACTGACGTTTTGTTTAGCATGTAATATTATATAAAGAGTGCGAGGTAACGTCAAGACGAGGTGGCCGAGTGGTTAAGGCGATGGACTGCTAATCCATTGGGGTCTACCCGCGTGAGTTCGAATCTCATCTTCGTCGTTATTTTTAAGCTGCAACTGCCAGCCTGAAAAGAAGCTAACATTTATCATTAAAAACTACTATGAAAGAGTTGATATTCCCGAAATTTACTTTAGACATACATACTATAACCTTTGTGCGACATGTAAAATTACAGCATGAAATCTACTTTTATACTGACGTTTTGTTTAGCATGTAATATTATATAAAGAGATCGGAGTTAACGTCAAGACGAGGTGGCCGAGTGGTTAAGGCGATGGACTGCTAATCCATTGGGGTCTCCCCGCGTGAGTTCGAATCTCATCTTCGTCGTTATTTTTAAGCTGCAACTGCCAGCCTGAAAAGAAGCTAACATTTCTCATTAAAAACTACTATGAAAGAGTTGATATTCCCGAAATTTACTTTAGACATACAGACTATAACCTTTGTGCGACATGTAAAATTACAGCATGAAATCTACTTTTATACTGACGTTTTGTTTAGCATGTAATATTATATAAAGAGAGCGGAGTTAACGTCAAGGCGAGGTGGCCGAATAGTTAAGGCGATGGGCTTCTAATCCATATGGGGTCTCACCGCGTGAGTTCGAATCTCATCTTCGTCGTTATGTTTAAGCTGCAACTGCCAGCCTGAAAAGAAGCTAACATTTCTCATTTGAAAACTACTATGAAAGAGTTGATATTCCAGAAATTTACTTTAGACATACATACTATAACCTTTGTGCGACCTGTAAAATTACAGCATGAAATCTACTTTTATACTGACGTTTTGTTTAGCATGTAATATTATATAAAGAGAGCGGAGTTAACGTCAAGACGAGGTGGCCGAGTTGTTAAGGCGATGGACTGCTAATCCATTGGGGTCTCCCCGCGTGAGTTCGAATCTCATCTTCGTCGTTATTTTTAAGCTGCAACTGCCAGCCTGAAAAGAAGCTAACATTTCTCATTAAAAACTACTATGAAAGAGTTGATATTCCCGAAATTTACTTTAGACATACATACTATAACCTTTGTGCGACATGTAAAATTACAGCATGAAATCTACTTTTATACAGACGTTTTGTTTAGCATGTAATATAATATATAGAGAAGGGAGTTAATGTCAAGTCGAGGAGGCCGAGTGTTTAAGGCGATGGACTGCTAATCCATTGGGGTCTCCCCGCGTGAGTTCGAATCTCATCTTCGTCGTTATTTTTATGCTGCAACTGCCAGCCTGAAAAGAAGCTAACATTTCTCATTAAAAACTACTATGAAAGAGTTAATATTCCCGAAATTTACTTTAGACATACAGACTATAACCTTTGTGCGACATGTAAAATTACAGCATGTAATCTACTTTTATACTGACGTTTTGTTTAGCATGTAATATTATATAAAGAGAGCGGAGTTAACGTCAAGAGGAGGTGGCCGAGTGGTTAAAGCGATGGACTGCTAATCTATTGGGGTCTCCCCGCGTGAGATCGAATCTCATCTTCGTCGTCATTTTTAAGCTGCAACTGCCAGCCTGAAAAGAAGCTAACATTTCTCATTAAAAACTACTATGAAAGAGTTGATATTCCCGAAATTTACTTTAGACATACATACTATAACCTTTGTGCGACATGTAAAATTACAGCATGAAATCTACTTTTATATTGACGTTTTGTTTAGCATGTAATATTATATAAAGAGAGCGGAGTTAACGTCAAGACGAGGTGGCCGAGTGGTTTAGTCGATGGTCTGCTAATCCATTGGGGTCTCCCCGCGTGAGTTCGAATCTCATCTTCGTCGTTATTTTTAAGCTGCAACTCCCAGCCTGAAAAGAAGCTAACATTTCTCATTAAAAACTACGATGAAAGAGTTGATATTCCCGAAATTTACTTTAGACATACAGACTATAACCTTTGTGCGACATGTAAAATTACAGCATGAAATCTACTTTTATACTGACGTTTTGTTTAGCATGTAATATTATATAAAGAGAGTGGAGTTAACGTCAAGACGAGGTGGCCGAGTGGTTAAGGCGATGGACTGCTAATCCATTGGGGTCTCCCCGCGTGAGTTCGAATCTCATCTTCGTCGTTATGTTTAAGCTGCAACTGCCAGCCTGAAAAGAAGCTGACATTTCTCATTGAAAACTACTATGAAAGAGTTGATATTCCCGAAATTTACTTTAGACATACATACTATAACCTTTGTGCGACATGTAAAATTACAGCATGAAATCTACTTTTATACTGACGTTTTGTTTAGCATGTAATATTATATAAAGAAATCGGAGTTAACGTCAAGACGAGGTGGCCGAGTGGTTAAGGCGATGGACTGCTAATCCATTGGGGTCTCCCCGCGTGAGTTCGAATCTCATCTTCGTCGTTATTTTTAAGCTGCAACTGCCAGCCTGAAAAGAAGCTAACATTTCTCATTTGAAAACTACTATGAAAGAGTTGATATTCCAGAAATTTACTTTAGACATACATACTATAACCTTTGTGCGACATGTAAAATTACAGCATGAAATCTACTTTTATACTGACGTTTTGTTTAGCATGTAATATTATATAAAGAGATCGGAGTTAACGTCAAGACGACGTGTCCGAGTGGTTAAGGCGATGGACTGCTAATCCATTGGGGTCTCCCCGCGTGAGTTCGAATCTCATCTTCATCGTTATTTTTAAGCTGCAACTGCCAGCCTGAAAAGAAGCTAACATTTCTCATTAAAAACTACTATGAAAGAGTTGATATTCCCGAAATTTACTTTAGACATACATGCTATAACCTTTGTGCGACCTGTAAAATTACAGCATGAAATCTACTTTTATACTGACGTTTTGTTTAGCATGTAATATTATATAAAGAGAGCGAGTTAACGTCAAGACGAGGTGGCCGAGTGGTTAAGGCGATGGACTGCTAATCCATTGGGGTCTCCCCGCGTGAGTTCGAATCTCATCTTCGTCGTTATTTTTAAGCTGCAACTGCCAGCCTGAAAAGAAGCTAACATTTCTCATTAAAAACTACGATGAAAGAGTTGATATTCCCGAAATTTACTTTAGACATACAGACTATAACCTTTGTGCGACATGTAAAATTACAGCATGAAATCTACTTTTATACTGACGTTTTGTTTAGCATGTAATATTATATAAAGAGAGTGGAGTTAACGTCAAGACGAGGTGGCCGAGTGGTTAAGGCGATGGACTGCTAATCCATTGGGGTCTCCCTGCGTGAGTTCGAATCTCATCGTCGTCGTTATTTTTAAGCTGCAACTGCCAGCCTGAAAAGAAGCTAACATTTCTCATTAAAAACTACTATGAAAGAGTTGATATTCCCGAAATTTACTTTAGACATACATGCTATAACCTTTGTGTGACATGTAAAATTACAGCATAAAATCTCCTTTTATACTGTCGTTTTGTTTAGCATGTAATATTATATAAAGAGATCGGAGTTAACGTCAGGATGAGGTGGCCGAGTGGTTAAGGCGATCGACTGCTAATCCATTGGGGTCTCCCCGCATGAGTTCGAATCTCATCTTCGTCGTTATTTTTAAGCTGCAACTGCCAGCCTGAAAAGAAGCTAACATTTCTGATTAAAGACTACTATGAAAGAGTTGATATTCCCGAAATTTACTTTAGACATACATACTATAACCTTTGTGCGACATGTAAAATTACATCATGAAATCTACTTTTATACTGACGTTTTGTTTAGCATGTAATATTATATAAAGAGAGCGGAGTTAACGTCAAGACGAGGTGGCCGAGTCGTTAAGGCGATGGACTGCTAATCCATTGGAGTCTCCTCGCGTGAGTTCGAATCTCATCTTCGTCGTCATTTTTAAGCTGCAACTGCCAGCCTGGAAAGAAGCTAACATTTCTCATTAAAAACTACTATGAAAGAGTTGATATTCCCGAAATTTACTTTAGACATACATACTATAACCTTTGTGCGACATGTAAAATTACAGCATGAAATGTACTTTTATACTGACGTTTTGTTTAGCATGTAATATTATATAAAGAGTGCGAGGTAACGTCAAGACGAGGTGGCCGAGTGGTTAAGGCGATGGACTGCTAATCCATTGGGGTCTACCCGCGTGAGTTCGAATCTCATCTTCGTCGTTATTTTTAAGCTGCAACTGCCAGCCTGAAAAGAAGCTAACATTTATCATTA
Organism: Ascarosepion bandense; assembly: GCA_037127315.1. Taxonomy (NCBI): domain Eukaryota; kingdom Metazoa; phylum Mollusca; class Cephalopoda; order Sepiida; family Sepiidae; genus Ascarosepion; species Ascarosepion bandense. The sequence goes on from JBBBDQ010001145.1 coordinate 64,988, forward strand.
AAAACTACTATGA
>JBBBDQ010001145.1:70000-100000 GCA_037127315.1 Ascarosepion bandense
TGTGCGACATGTAAAATTACAGCATGAAATCTACTTTTATACTGACGTTTTGTTTAGCATGTAATATTATATAAAGAGAGCGGAGTTAACGTCAAGACGAGGTGGCCGAGTGGTTAAGGCGATGGACTGCTAATCCATTGGGGTCTCCCCGCGTGTGTTCGAATCTCATCTTCGTCGTTATTTTTAAGCCGCAACTGCCAGCCTGAAAAGAAGCTAACATTTCTCATTAAAGACTACTATGAAAGAGTTGATATTCCCGAAATTTACTTTAGACATACATACTATAACCTTTGTGCGACATGTAAAATTACAGCATGAAATCTACTTTAAAACTGACGTTTTGTTTAGCATGTAATATTATATAAAGAGATCGGAGTTAACGTCAAGACGACGTGTCCGAGTGGTTAAGGCGATGGACTGCTAATCCATTGGGGTCTCCCCGCGTGAGTTCGAATCTCATCTTCGTCGTTATTTTTAAGCTGCAACTGCCAGCCTGAAAAGAAGCTAACATTTCTCATTAAAGACTACTATGAAAGAGTTGATATTCCCGAAATTTACTTTAGACATACATACTATAACATTTTTGTGCGACATGTAAAATTACAGCATGAAATGTACTTTTATACTGACGTTTTGTTTAGCATGTAATATTATATAAAGAGAGCGGAGTTAACGTCCAGGCGAGGTGGCCGAATGGTTAAGGCGATGGGCTTCTAATCCATTGGGGTCTCACCGCGTGAGTTCGAATCTCATCTTCGTCGTTATGTTTAAGCTGCAACTGCCAGCCTGAAAAGAAGCTAACATTTCTCATTGAAAACTACTATGAAAGAGTTGATATTCCCGATATTGACTTTAGACATACGGACTTTAACCTTTGTGCGACATGTAAAATTACAGCATGAAATCTACTTTTATACTGACGTTTTGTTTAGCATGTAATATTATATAAAGAAATCGGAGTTAACGTCAAGACGACTTGGCCGAGTGGTTAAGGCGATGGACTGCTAATCCATTGGGGTCTCCCCGCGTGAGTTCGAATCTCATCTTCGTCGTTATTTTTAAGCTGCAACTGCCAGCCTGAAAAGAAGCTAACATTTCTCATTAAAAACTACTATGAAAGAGTTGATATTCCCGAAATTTACTTTAGACATACAGACTATAACCTTTGTGCGACATGTAAAATTACAGCATGAAATCTACTTTTATACTGACGTTTTGTTTAGCATGTAATATTATATAAAGAGAGCGGAGTTAACGTCAAGGCGAGGTGGCCGAATAGTTAAGGCGATGGGCTTCTAATCCATATAGGGTCTCACCGCGTGAGTTCGAATCTCATCTTCGTCGTTATGTTTAAGCTGCAACTGCCATCCTGAAAAGAAGCTAACATTTCTCATTTGAAAACTACTATGAAAGAGTTGATATTCCAGAAATTTACTTTAGACATACATACTATAACCTTTGTGCGACATGTAAAATTACAGCATGAAATCTACTTTTATACTGACGTTTTGTTTAGCATGTAATATTATATAAAGAGATCGGAGTTAACGTCAAGACGACGTGTCCGAGTGGTTAAGGCGATGGACTGCTAATCCATTGGGGTCTCCCCGCGTGAGTTCGAATCTCATCTTCATCGTTATTTTTAAGCTGCAACTGCCAGCCTGAAAAGAAGCTAACATTTCTCATTAAAAACTACTATGAAAGAGTTAATATTCCCGAAATTTACTTTAGACATACAGACTATAACCTTTGTGCGACATGTAAAATTACAGCATAAAATCTCCTTTTATACTGACGTTTTGTTTAGCATGTAATATTATATAAAGAGATCGAAGTTAACGTCAGGACGAGGTGGCCGAGTGGTTAAGGCGATGGACTGCTAATTCATTGGGGTCTCCCCGCGTGAGTTTGAATCTCATCTTTGTCGTTATTTTTAAGCTGCAACTGCCAGCCTGAAAAGAAGCTAACATTTCTCATTAAAGACTACTATGAAAGACTTGATATTCCCGAAATTTACTTTAGACATACATACTATAACCTTTGTGCGACATGTAAAATTACAGCATGAAATCTACTTTTATACTGACGTTTTGTTTAGCATGTAATATTATATAAAGAGAGCGGAGTTAAAGTCAAGGCGAGGTGGCCGAATAGTTAAGGCGATGGGCTTCTAATCCATATGGGGTCTCACCGCGTGAGTTCGAATCTCATCTTCGTCGTTATGTTTAAGCTGCAACTGCCAGCCTGAAAAGAAGCTAACATTTCTCATTTGAAAACTACTATGAAAGAGTTGATATTCCAGAAATTTACTTTAGACATACATACTATAACCTTTGTGCGACATGTAAAATTACAGCATGAAATCTACTTTCATACTGACGTTTTGTTTAGCATGTAATATTATATAAAGAGATCGGAGTTAACGTCAAGACGACGTGTCCGAGTGGTTAAGGCGATGGACTGCTAATCCATTGGGGTCTCCCCGCGTGAGTTCGAATCTCATCTTCATCGTTATTTTTAAGCTGCAACTGCCAGCCTGAAAAGAAGCTAACATTTCTCATTAAAAACTACTATGAAAGAGTTGATATTCCCGAAATTTACTTTAGACATACATACTATAACCTTTGTGCGACCTGTAAAATTACAGCATGAAATCTACTTTTATACTGACGTTTTGTTTAGCATGTAATATTATATAAAGAGAGCGGAGTTAACGTCAAGACGAGGTGGCCGAGTGGTTAAGGCGATGGACTGCTAATCCATTGGGGTCTCCCCGCGTGAGTTCGAATCTCATCTTCGTCGTTATTTTTAAGCTGCAACTGCCAGCCTGAAAAGAAGCTAACATTTCTCATTAAAAACTACTATGAAAGAGTTGATATTCCCGAAATTTACTTTAGACATACATACTATAACCTTTGTGCGACATGTAAAATTACAGCATGAAATCTACTTTTATACAGACGTTTTGTTTAGCATGTAATATAATATATAGAGAAGGGAGTTAATGTCAAGTCGAGGAGGCCGAGTGTTTAAGGCGATGGACTGCTAATCCATTGGGGTCTCCCCGCGTGAGTTCGAATCTCATCTTCGTCGTTATTTTTAAGCTGCAACTGCCAGCCTGAAAAGAAGCTAACATTTCTCATTAAAAACTACTATGAAAGAGTTGATATTCCCGAAATTTACTTTAGACATACATACTATAACATTTGTGCGACATGTAAAATTACAGCATGTAATCTACTTTTATACTGACGTTTTGTTTAGCATGTAATATTATATAAAGAGAGCGGAGTTAACGTCAAGAGGAGGTGGCCGAGTGGTTAAAGCGATGGACTGCTAATCTATTGGGGTCTCCCCGCGTGAGATCGAATCTCATCTTCGTCGTCATTTTTAAGCTGCAACTGCCAGCCTGAAAAGAAGCTAACATTTCTCATTAAAAACTACTATGAAAGAGTTGATATTCCCGAAATTTACTTTAGACATACATACTATAACCTTTGTGCGACATGTAAAATTACAGCATGAAATCTACTTTTATACTGACGTTTTGTTTAGCATGTAATATTATATAAAGAGAGCGGAGTTAACGTCAAGACGAGGTGGCCGAGTGGTTTAGTCGATGGTCTGCTAATCCATTGGGGTCTCCCCGCGTGAGTTCGAATCTCATCTTCGTCGTTATTTTTAAGCTGCAACTCCCAGCCTGAAAAGAAGCTAACATTTCTCATTAAAAACTACGATGAAAGAGTTGATATTCCCGAAATTTACTTTAGACATACAGACTATAACCTTTGTGCGACATGTAAAATTACAGCATGAAATCTACTTTTATACTGACGTTTTGTTTAGCATGTAATATTATATAAAGAGAGTGGAGTTAACGTCAAGACGAGGTGGCCGAGTGGTTAAGGCGATGGACTGCTAATCCATTGGGGTCTCCCCGCGTGAGTTCGAATCTCATCTTCGTCGTTATGTTTAAGCTGCAACTGCCAGCCTGAAAAGAAGCTGACATTTCTCATTGAAAACTACTATGAAAGAGTTGATATTCCCGAAATTTACTTTTGACATACATACTATAACCTTTGTGCGACATGTAAAATTACAGCATGAAATCTACTTTTATACTGACGTTTTGTTTAGCATGTAATATTATATAAAGAGATCGGAGTTAACGTCAAGACGACGTGTCCGAGTGGTTAAGGCGCGTGGACTGCTAATCCATTGGGGTCTCCCCCGCGTGAGATCGAATCTCATCTTCGTCGTCATTTTTAAGCTGCAACTGCCAGCCTGAAAAGAACCTAACATTTCTCATTAAAAACTACTATGAAAGAGTTGATATTCCCGAAATTTACTTTAGACATACAGACTATAACCTTTGTGCGACATGTAAAATTACAGCATGAAATCAACTTTTATACTGACGTTTTGTTTAGCATGTAATATTATATAAAGAGAGCGGAGTTAACGTCAAGACGAGGTGGCCGAGTGGTTAAGGCGATGGACTGCTAATCCATTGGGGTCTCCCCGCGTGAGATCGAATCTCTTCTTCGTCGTTATTTTCAAGCTGCAACTGCCAGCCTGAAAAGAAGCTAACATTTCTCATTAAAAACTACTATGAAAGAGTTGATATTCCCGAAATTTACTTTAGACAAACATACTATAACCTTTGTGCGACATGTAAAATTACAGCATGAAATCTACTTTTATACTGACGTTTTGTTTAGCATGTAATATTATATAAAGAGAGCGTAGTTAACGTCAAGGCGAGGTGGCCGAATGGTTAAGTCGATGGGCTTCTAATCCATTGGGGTCTCCCCGCGTGAGTTCGAATCTCATCTTCGTCGTTATTTTTAAGCTGCAACTTCCAGCCTGAAAAGAAGCTAACATTTCTCATTAAAAACTACTATGAAAGAGTTGATATTCCCGAAATTTACTTTAGACATACATAGTATTACCTTTGTGCGACATGTAAAATTACAGCATGAAATCTACTTTTATACTGACGTTTTGTTTAGCATGTAATATTATATAAAGAGAGCGGAGTTAACGTCAAGACGAGGTGGCCGAGTGGTTAAGGCGATGGACTGCTAATCCATTGGGGTCTCCCCGCGTGAGTTCGAATCTCATCTTCGTCGTTATTTTTAAGCTGCAACTGCCAGCCTGAAAAGAAGCTAACATTTCTCATTAAAGACTACTATGAAAGAGTTGATATTCCCGAAATTTACTTTAGACATACATACTATAACATTTTTGTGCGACATGTAAAATTACAGCATGAAATCTACTTTTATACTGACGTTTTGTTTAGCATGTAATATTATATAAAGAGAGCGGAGTTAACGTCCAGGCGAGGTGGCCGAATGGTTAAGGCGATGGGCTTCTAATCCATTGGGGTCTCACCGCGTGAGTTCGAATCTCATCTTCGTCGTTATGTTTAAGCTGCAACTGCCAGCCTGAAAAGAAGCTAACATTTCTCATTAAAAACTACTATGAAAGAGTTGATATTCCCGATATTGACTTTAGACATACGGACTTTAACCTTTGTGCGACATGTAAAATTACAGCATGAAATCTACTTTTATACTGACGTTTTGTTTAGCATGTAATATTGTATAATGAGAGCGGAGCTAACGTCAAGACGAGGTGGCCGAGTGGTTAAGGCGATGGACTGCTAATCCATTGGGGTCTCCCCGCGTGAGTTCGAATCACATCTTCGTCGTTATTTTTAAGTTGCAACTGCCAGCCTGAAAAGAAGCTAACATTTCTCATTAAAGACTACTATGAAAGAGTTGATATTCCCGAAATTTACTTTAGACATACATACTATAACCTTTGTGCGAAATGTAAAATTACAGCATGAAATCTACTTTTATACTGACGTTTTGTTTAGCATGTAATATTATATAAAGAGAGCGGAGTTAACGTCAAGACGAGGTGGCCGAGTCGTTAAGGCGATGGACTGCTAATCCATTGGGGTCTGCCCGCGTGAGTTCGAATCTCATCTTCGTCGTTATTTTTAAGCTGCAACTGCCAGCCTGAAAAGAAGCTAACATTTCTCATTTGAAAACTACTATGAAAGAGTTGATATTCCCGAAATTTAATTTAGACATACATACTATAACCTTTGTGTGATATGTAAAATTACAGCATGAAATCTACTTTTATACTGACGTTTTGTTTAGCATGTAATATTATATAAAGAGATCGGAGTTAACGTCAAGACGACGTGTCCGAGTGGTTAAGGCGATTGACTGCTAATCCATTGGGGTCTCCCCGCGTGAGTTCGAATCTCATCTTCATCGTTATTTTTAAGCTGCAACTGCCAGCCTGAAAAGAAGCTAACATTTCTCATTAAAAACTACTATGAAAGAGTTGATATTCCCGAAATTTACTTTAGACATACATACTATAACCTTTGTGCGACATGTAAAATTACAGCATGAAATCTACTTTTATACAGACGTTTTGTTTAGCATGTAATATAATATAAAGAGAAGGGAGTTAATGTCAAGTCGAGGAGGCCGAGTGTTTAAGGCGATGGACTGCTAATCCATTGGGGTCGCCCCGCGTGAGTTCGAATCTCATATTCGTCGTTATTTTTAAGCTGCAACTGCCAGCCTGAAAAGAAGCTAACATTTCTCATTAAAAACTACTATGAAAGAGTTAATATTCCCGAAATTTACTTTAGACATACAGACTATAACCTTTGTGCGACATGTAAAATTACAGCATGAAATCTACTTTTATACTGACGTTTTGTTTAGCATGTAATATTATATAAAGAGAGCGGAGCTAACGTCAAGACGAGGTGGCCGAGTGGTTAAGGCGATGGACTGCAAATCCTTTGGGGTCTCCCCGCGTGAGATCGAATCTCATCTTCGTCGTCATTTTTAAGCTGCAACTGCCAGCCTGAAAAGAAGCTAACATTTCTCATTAAAAACTACTATGAAAGAGTTGATATTCCCGAAATTTACTTTAGACATACATACTATAACCTTTGTGCGACATGTAAAATTACAGCATGAAATCTACTTTTATACTGACGTTTTGTTTAGCATGTAATATTATATAAAGAGAGCGGAGTTAACGTCAAGATGAGGTGGCCGAGTGGTTAAGGCGATGGACTGCTAATCCATTGAGGTCTGCCCCGCGTGAGATCGAATCTCATCTTCGTCGTCATTTTTAAGCTGCAACTGCCAGCCTGAAAAGAAGCTAACATTTATCATTAAAAACTACTATGAAAGAGTTGATATTCCCGAAATTTACTTTAGACATACAGACTATAACCTTTGTGCGACATGTAAAATTACAGCATGAAATCTACTTTTATACTGACGTTTTGTTTAGCATGTAGTATTATATAAAGAGAGCGGAGTTAACGTCAAGACGAGGTGGCCGAGTGGTTAATGCGATGGACTGCTAATCCATTGGGGTCTCCCCGCGTGAGTTCGAATCTCATCTTCGTCGTTATTTTTAAGCTGCAACTGCCAGCCTGAAAAGAAACTAACATTTCTCATTAAAAACTACTATGAAAGAGTTGATATTCCCGAAATTTACTTTAGACATACATACTATAACCTTTGTGCGACATGTAAAATTACAGCATGAAATCTACTTTTATACTGACGTTTTGTTTAGCATGTAATATTATATAAAGATAGCGGAGTTAACGTCAAGAAGAGGTGGCCGAGTGGTTAAGGCGATGGACTGCTAATCCATTGGGGTCTGCCCCGCGTGAGATCGAATCTCATCTTCGTCGTCATTTTTAAGCTGCAACTGCCAGCCTGAAAAGAAGCTAACATTTCTCATTAAAAACTACTATGAAAGAGTTGATATTCCAGAAATTTACTTTAGACATACAGACTATAACCTTTGTGCGACATGTAAAATTACAGCATGAAATCTACTTTTATACTGACGTTTTGTTTAGCATGTAATATTATATAAAGAGAGCGGAGTTAACGTCAAGACGAGGTGGCCGAGTGGTTAAGGCGATGGACTGCTAATCCACTGGGGTCTCCCCGCGTGGGTTCGAATCTCATCTTCGTCGTCATTTTTAAGCTGCAACTGCCAGCCTGAAAAGAAGCTAACATTTCTCATTAAAAACTACTATGAAAGAGTTGATATTCCCGAAATTTACTTTAGACATACATACTATAACCTTTGTGCGACATGTAAAATTACAGCATGAAATCTACTTTTATACTGACGTTTTGTTTAGCATGTAATATTATATAAAGAGAGCGGAGTTAACGTCAAGACGAGGTGGCCGAGTGGTTAAGGCGATGGACTGCTAATCCATTGGGGTCTCCCCGCGTGAGTTCGAATCTCATCTTCGTCGTCATTTTTAAGCTGCAACTGCCAGCCTGAAAAGAAGCTAACATTTCTCATTAATAACTACTATGAAAGAGTTGATATTCCCGAAATTTACTTTAGACATACAGACTATAACTTTTGTGCGACATGTAAAATTACAGCATGAAATCTACTTTTATACTGACGTTTTGTTTAGCATGTAATATTATATAAAGAGAGCGGAGTTAACGTCAGGACGAGGTGCCCGAGGCGTTAAGGCGATGGACTGCTAATCCATTGGGGTCTCCCCGCGTGAGTTCGAATCTCATCTTCGTCGTTATTTTTAAGCTGCAACTGCCAGCCTGAAAAGAAGCTAACATTTCTCATTAAAAACTACTATGAAAGAGTTGATATTCCCGAAATTTACTTTAGACATACATACTATAACCTTTGTGCGACATGTAAAATTACAGCATAAAATCTACTTTTATACTGACGTTTTGTTTAGCATGTAATATTATATAAAGAGAGCGGAGTTAACGTCAAGACGAGGTGGCCGAGTGGTTAAGGCGATGGACTGCTAATCCATTGGTGTCTCCCCGCGTGAGTTCGAATCTCATCTTCGTCGTTATTTTTAAGCTGCAACTGCCAGCCTGAAAAGAAGCTAACATTTCTCATTAAAAACTACTATGAAAGAGTTGATATTCCCGAAATTTACTTTAGACATACAGTCTATAACCTTTGTGCGACATGTAAAATTACAGCATGAAATCTACTTTTATACTGACGTTTTGTTTAGCATGTAATATTATATAAAGAGAGCGGAGTTAACGTCAAGACGAGGTGGCCGAGTGGTTAAGGCGATGGACTGCTAATCCATTGGGGTCTCCCCGCGTGAGTTCGAATCTCATCTTCGTCGTTATTTTTAAGCTGCAACTGCCAGCCTGAAAAGAAGCTAACATTTCTCATTAAAAACTACTATGAAAGAGTTGATATTCCCGAAATTTACTTTAGACATACATACTATAACCTTTGTGCGACATGTAAAATTACAGCATAAAATCTACTTTTATACTGACGTTTTGTTTAGCATGTAATATTATATAAAGTGAGCGGAGTTAACGTCAGGATGAGGTGGCCGAGTGGTTAAGGCGATGGACTGCTAATCCATTGGGGTCTCCCCGCGTGAGTTCGAATCGCATCTTCATCGTTATTTTTAAGCTGCAACTGCCAGCCTGTAAAGAAGCTAACATTTCTCATTAAAATCTACTATGAAAGAGTTGATATTCCCGAAATTTACTTTAGACATACATACTATAACCTTTGTGCGACATGTAAAATTACAGCATAAAATCTACCTTTATACTGACGTTTTGTTTAGCATGTAATATTATATAAAGAGAGCGGAGTTAACGTCAAGACGAGGTGGCCGAGTGGTTAAGGCGATGGACTGCTAATCCATTGGGGTCTCCCCCGCGTGAGTTCGAATCTCATCTTCGTCGTCACTTTTAAGCTGCAACTGCCAGCCTGAAAAGAAGCTAACATTTCTCATTAAAAACTACTATGAAAGAGTTGATATTCCCGAAATTTACTTTAGACATACAGACTATAACATTTGTGCGACATGTAAAATTACAGCATAAAATCTACTTTTATACTGACGTTTTGTTTAGCATGTAATATTATATAAAGAGAGCGGAGTTAACGTCAGGACGAGGTGGCCGAGTGGTTAAGGCGATGGACTGCTAATCCATTGGGGTCTCCCCGCGTGAGTTCGAATCTCATCTTCGTCGTTATTTTTAAGCTGCAACTGCCAGCCTGAAAAAAAGCTAACATTTCTCATTAAAAACTACTATGAAAGAGTTGATATTCCCGAAATTTACTTTAGACATACAGACTATAACCTTTGTGCGACATGTAAAATTACAGCATAAAATCTACTTTTATACTGACGTTTTGTTTAGCATGTAATATTATATAAAGATAGCCAGGTAACGTCAAGTCGAGGTGGCCGAGTGGTTAAGGCGATGGACTGCTAATCCATTGGGGTCTCCCCGCGTGAGTTCGAATCTCACCTTCGTCGTTATTTTTAAGCTGCAACTGCCAGCCTGAAAAGAAGCTAACATTTCTCATTAAAAACTACTATGAAAGAGTTGATATTCCCGAAATTTACTTTAGACATACAGACTATAACCTTTGTGCGACATGTAAAATTACAGCATGAAATCTGCTTTTATACTGACGTTTTGTTTAGCATGTAATATTATATAAAGAGAGTGGAGTTAACGTCAGGACGAGGTGGCCGAGTGGTTAAGGCGATGGACTGCTAATCCATTGGGGTCTCCCCGTGTGAGTTCGAATCTCATCTTCGTCGTTATTTTTAAGCTGCAACTGCCAGCCTGAAAAGAAGCTAACATTTCTCATTAAAAACTACTATGAAAGAGATGATATTCCCGAAATTTACTTTAGACATACATACTATCACCTTTGTGCGACATGTAAAATTACAGCATATAATCTACTTTTATACTGACGTTTTGTTTAGCATGTAATATTATATAAAGAGAGCGGAGTTAACGTTAAGACGTGGTGGCCGAGTGGTTAAGACGATGGACTGCTAATCCATTGGTGTCTCCCCGCGTGAGTTCGAATCTCATCTTCGTCGTTATTTTTAAGCTGCAACTGCCAGCCTGAAAAGAAGCTAACATTTCTCATTAAAAACTACTATGAAAGAGTTGATATTCCCGAAATTTACATTAGACATACATACTATAAACTTTGTGCGACATGTAAAATTACAGCATGAAATCTGCTTTTATACTGACGTTTTGTTTAGCATGTAATATTATATAAAGAGAGCGGAGTTAACGTCAAGACGAGGTGGCCGAGTGGTTAAGGCGATGGACTGCTAATCCATTGGGGTCTCCCCGCGTGAGTTCGAATCTCATCTTCGTCGTTATTTTTAAGCTGCAACTGCCAGCCTGAAAAGAAGCTAACATTTCTCATTAAAAACTACTATGAAAGAGTTGATATTCCCGAAATTTACTTTAGACATACAGACTATAACCTTTGTGCGACATGTAAAATTACAGCATAAAATCTACTTTTATACTGACGTTTTGTTTAGCATGTAATATTATATAAAGAGAGCGAAGTTAACGTCAAGACGAGGTGGCCGAGTGGTTAAGGCGATGGACTGCTAATCCATTGGGGTCTCCCCGCGTGAGTTCGAATCTCATCTTCGTCGTTATTTTTAAGCTGCAACTGCCAGCCTGAAAAGAAGCTAACATTTCTCATTAAAAACTACTATGAAAGAGTTGATATTCCCGAAATTTACTTTAGACATACATACTATAACCTTTGTGCGACATGTAAAATTACAGCATAAAATCTACTTTTATACTGACGTTTTGTTTAGCATGTAATATTATATAAAGAGAGCGGAGTTAACGTCAAGACGAGGTGGCCGAGTGGTTAAGGCGATGGACTGCTAATCCATTGGGGTCTCCCCGCGTGAGTTCGAATCTCATCTTCGTCGTTATTTTTAAGCTGCAACTGCCAGCCTGAAAAGAAGCTAACATTTCTCATTAAAAACTACTATGAAAGAGTTGATATTCCCGAAATTTACTTTAGACATACAGACTATAACCTTTGTGCGACATGTAAAATTACAGCATGAAATCTACTTTTATACTGACGTTTTGTTTAGCATGTAATGTTATATAAAGAGAGCAGAGCTAACGTCAGGACGAGGTGCCCGAGTCGTTAAGGCGATGGACTGCTAATCCATTGGGGTGTCCCCGCGTAGGTTCGAATCTCATCTTGTCCGTTGACCCCCCATTTAACTACAACTGAAAAGAAGCCTAACATTTCCCTCATTAAAAACTACTATGAAAGAGTTGATATTCCCGAAATTTACTTTGAACATACATACTATAACCTTTGTGCGACATGTAAAATTACAGCATATATTCTACTTTTATGCCGACGTTTTGTTTAGCATGTAATATTATATAAAGAGAGCGAGTTAACGTCAAGACGAGGTGGCCGAGTGGTTAAGGCGATGGACTGCTAATCCGTTGGGTCTCCCCGCGTGAGTTCGAATCTCATCTTCGTCGTTATTTTTAAGCTGCAACTGCCAACCTGAGAAGCTAACCATTTCTCATTAAAAACTACTATGAAAGGGTGATATTCCCGAAATTTACTTTAGACATACATACTATAAACTTTGTGCGACGTCACAAAAATTACCATTGTGAAATCTACTTTTATACTGACGTTTTGTTTAGCATGTAATATTATATAAAGAGAGCGGAGTTAACGTCAAGACGAGGTGGCCGAGTGGTTAGGAAGCGATGGACTGCTAATCCGTTGGGGTGATTACTCCCCGCGTGAGTTCGAATCTCATCTTCGTCGTTATTTTTAGAAGCTGCAACTGCCAGCCTGAAAAGAAGCTAACATTTCTCAGTAAACTACTATAAAAAGTTGATATTCCCGAAAATTTACTTTAGACATGTATACTATAACCTTTGTGCGACATGTAAATTTTCAGCATATAATCTACTTTTATACTGACGTTTTGTTTAGCATGTAATGTTATATAAAAGAGAGCGGAGTTAACGTCAAGACGAGGTGGCCGAGTGGTTTAAGGCGATGGACTGCTAATCCATTGGGGTCTCGCGTGAGTTCGAATCTCATCTTCGTCGTTATTTTTAAGCTGCAACTGCCAGCCTGAAAAGAAGCTAACATTTCTCATTAAAAACTACTTATGAAAGTGTTGATATTCCCGAAATTTACTTTCAACGAACTGCATACAGACTATAACCTTTGACTGCATTGTGTAAAATTACAGCATGAAATCTACTTTTATACCGGCGTTTTGTTTCACCCTTCTGTCGCTGCTCAAGAGAGCGGAGCTAACGTCAGGACGAGGTGCCCGAGTCGTTAAGGCGATGGACTGCTAATCCATTGAGGTTTCCCCGCGTGAGTTCGAATCTCATCTTCATCGTTGTTTAAGCTTGCAACTGCCGGCTGAAAAAATAAAACATTTCTCATTAAAAACTACTATGAAAGAGTTGATATTCCCGAAATTTACTTTAGACATACATACTATAAACTTTGTGCGACATGTAAAATTACAGCATGAAATCTGCTTTAATACTGACGTTTGTTTAGCATGTAATATTATGTAAAGAGAGCGGAGTTAACGTCCAAGCGAGGTGGCCGAGTGGTTAAGGCGATGGACTGCTAATCCATGGGGTCTCCCCGCGTGAGTTTGAATCTCATCTTCGTCGTTATTTTTAAGCTGCAACTGCCAGCCTGAAAAAGCTAACATTTCTCGTTAAAACTACTATGAAAGGTTGATATTCCCATTGCTAGACATACATACTAACCTTTGTGCGACATGTAAAATTTCAGCATATAATCGCACCCTGCCGGCGTTTTGTTTAGCATGTATTATATAAAGGCGGAGTTAACGTCAGAACTGAGGTGGCCGAGTGGTTAAGGCGATGGACTGCTAATCCATTAGGTCTCCCCACGTGAGTTAGTCTCATCTTCGTCGTTATTTTTAAGCTGCAACTGCCAGCCTGTGAAAGAAGCTAACATTTCTCATTAAAAACTACTATGAAAATGCTAAGCGATAATTGAAAATTTACTTTTAGACATACAGACTATAACCTTTGTGCGACATGTAAAATTACAGCATGAAATCTACTTTTATACTGACGTTTTGTTTAGCATGTAATATTATATAAAGAGAGCGGTGCTAACGTCAGGAAGAGGTGCCCGAGTCGTTAAGGCGATGGACTGCTAATCCATTGGGGTCTCCCCGCGTGAGTTCGAATCTCATCTTCGTCGTTATTTTTAAGCTGCAACTGCCAGCCTGAAAAGAAGCTAACATTTCTCATTAAAAACTACTATGAAAGAGTTGATATTCCCGAAATTTACTTTAGACATACATACTATAACCTATTTGCGACATGTAAAATTACAGCATATAATCTACTTTTATACTGACGTTTTGTTTAGCATGTAATATTATATAAAGAGAGCGGAGTTAACGTCAAGACGAGGTGGCCGAGTGGTTAAGGCGATGGACTGCTAATCCATTGGAGTCTCCCCGCTTGAGTTCGAATCTCATCTTCGTCGTTATTTTTAAGCTGCAACTGCCAGCCTGAAAAGAAGCTAACATTTCTCATTAAAAACTACTATGAAAGAGTTGATATTCCCGAAATTTACTTTAGACATACAGAATATAACCTTTGTGCGACATGTAAAATTACAGCATAAAATCTACTTTTATACTGACGTTTTGTTTAGCATGTAATATTATATAAAGAGAGCGGAGTTAACGTCAAGACGAGGTGGCCGAGTGGTTAAGGCGATGGACTGCTAATCCATTGGGGTCTCCCCGCGTGAGTTCGAATCTCATCTTCGTCGTTATTTTTAAGCTGCAACTGCCAGCCTGAAAAGAAGCTAACATTTCTCATTAAAAACTACTATGAAAGAGTTGATATTCCCGAAATTTACTTTAGACATACAGACTATAACCTTTGTGCGACATGTAAAATTACAGCATGAAATCTACTTTTATACTGACGTTTTGTTTAGCATGTAATATTATATAAAGAGAGCGGAGTTAACGTCGAGACGAGGTGGCCGAGCGGTTAAGGCGATGGACTGCTAATCCATTGGGGTTTCCCCCGCGTGAGTTCGAATCTCATCTTAGTCGTCACTTTTAAGCTGCAACTGCCAGCCTGAAAAGAAGCTAACATTTCTCATTAATAACTACTATGAAAGAGTTGATATTCCCGAAATTTACTTTAGACATACAGACTATAACTTTTGTGCGACATGTAAAATTACAGCATGAAATCTACTTTTATACTGACATTTTGTTTAGCATGTAATATTATATAAAGAGAGCGGAGTTATCGTCAGGACGAGGTGCCCGAGTCGTTAAGGCGATGGACTGCTAATCCATTGGGGTGTACCCGCGTGAGTTCGAATCTCATCTTCGTCGTTATTTTTAAGCTGCAACTGCCAGCCTGAAAAGAAGCTAACATTTCTCATTAAAAACTACTATGAAAGAGTTGATATTCCCGAAATTTACTTTAGACATACAGACTATAACTTTTGTGCGACATGTAAAATTACAGCATGAAATCTACTTTTATACTGACGTTTTGTTTAGCATGTAATATTATATAAAGAGAGGGGAGTTAACGTCAGGACGAGGTGGCCGAGTGGTTAAGGCGATGGACTGCTAATCTATTGGGGTCTCCCCGCGTGAGTTCGAATCTCATCTTCGTCGTTATTTTTAAGCTGCAACTGCCAGCCTGAAAAGAAGCTAACATTTCTCATTAAAAACTACTATGAAAGAGTTGATATTCCCGAAATTTACTTTAGACATACATATTATAAACTTTGTGCGACATGTAAAATTACAGCATGAAATCTACTTTTATACTGACGTTTTGTTTAGCATGTAATATTATATAAAGAGAGCGGAGTTAACGTCAAGACGAGGTGGCCGAGTGGTTAAGGCGATGGACTGCTAATCCATTGGGGTCTCCCCGCGTGAGTTCGAATCTCATCTTCGTCGTTATTTTTAAGCTGCAACTGCCAGCCTGAAAAGAAGCTAACATTTCTCATTAAAAACTACTATGAAAGAGTTGATATTCCCGAAATTTACTTTAGACATACATACTATAAACTTTGTGCGACATGTAAAATTACAGCATGAAATCTACTTTTATACTGACGTTTTGTTTAGCATGTAATATTATATAAAGAGAGCGGAGTTAACGTCAAGACGAGGTGGCCGAGTGGTTAAGGCGATGGACTGCTAATCCATTGGGGTCTCCCCGCGTGAGTTCGAATCTCATCTCCGTCGTTATTTTTAAGCTGCAACTGCCAGCCTGAAAAGAAGCTAACATTTCTCATTAAAAACTACTATGAAAGAGTTGATATTCCCGAAATTTACTTTAGACATACATACTATAAACTTTGTGCGACATGTAAAATTACAGCATGAAATCTACTTTTATACTGACGTTTTGTTTAGCATGTAATATTATATAAAGAGAGCGGAGTTCACGTCAAGACGAGGTGGCCGAGTGGTTAAGGCGATGGACTGCTAATCCATCGGGGTCTCCCCGCGTGTGTTCGAATCTCATCTTCGTCGTTATTTTTAAGCTGCAACTGCCAGCCTGAAAAGAAGCTAACATTTCTCATTAAAAACTACTATGAAAGAGTTGATATTCCCGAAATTTACTTTAGACATACATACTATAACTTTGTGCGACATGTAAAATTACAGCATATAATCTACTTTTATACTGACGTTTTGTTTAGCATGTAATATTATATAAAGAGAGCGGAGTTAACGTCAAGACGAGGTGGCCGAGTGGTTAAGGCGATGGACTGCTAATTCATTGGAGTCTCCCCGCGTGAGTTCGAATCTCATCTTCGTCGTTATTTTTAAGCTGCAACTGCCAGCCTGAAAAGAAGCTAACATTTCTCATTAAAAACTACTATGAAAGAGTTGATATTCCCGAAATTTACTTTAGACATACATACTATAACCTTTGTGCGACATGTAAAATTACAGCATATAATCTACTTTTATACTGACGTTTTGTTTAGCATGTAATATTATATAAAGAGAGCGAAGTTAACGTCAAGACGAGGTGGCCGAGTGGTTAAGGCGATGGAGTGCTAATCCATTGGGGTCTCCCCGCGTGAGTTCGAATCTCATCTTCGTCGTTATATTTAAGCTGCAACTGCCAGCCTGAAAAGAAGCTAACATTTCTCATTAAAAACTACTATGAAAGAGTTGATATTCCCGAAATTTACTTTAGACATACAGACTATAACCTTTGTGCGACATGTAAAATTACAGCATAAAATCTACTTTTATACTGACGTTTTGTTTAGCATGTAATATTATATAAAGAGAGCGGAGTTAACGTCAAGACGAGGTGGCCGAGTGGTTAAGGCGATGGACTGCTAATCCATTGGGGTCTCCCCGCGTGAGTTCGAATCTCATCTTCGTCGTTATTTTTAAGCTGCAACTGCCAGCCTGAAAAGAAGCTAACATTTCTCATTAAAAACTACTATGAAAGAGTTGATATTCCCGAAATTTACTTTAGACATACAGACTATAACTTTTGTGCGACATGTAAAATTACAGCATGAAATCTACTTTTATACTGACGTTTTGTTTAGCATGTAATATTATATAAAGAGAGGGGAGTTAACGTCAGGACGAGGTGGCCGAGTGGTTAAGGCGATGGACTGCTAATCCATTGGGGTCTCCCCGCGTGAGTTCGAATCTCATCTTCGTCGTTATTTTTAAGCTGCAACTGCCAGCCTGAAAAGAAGCTAACATTTCTCATTAAAAACTACTATGAAAGAGTTGATTTTCCCGAAATTTACTTTAGACATACATACTATAACCTTTGTGCGACAAGTAAAATTACAGCAGATAATCTACTTTTATACTGACGTTTTGTTTAGCATGTAATATTATATAAAGAGAGCGGAGTTAACGTCAAGACGAGGTGGCCGAGTGGTTAAGCCGATGGACTGCTAATCCATTGGGGTCTCCCCGCGTGAGTTCGAATCTCATCTTCGTCGTTATTTTTAAGCTGCAACTGCCAGCCTGAAAAGAAGCTAACATTTCTCATTAAAAACTACTATGAAAGAGTTGATATTCCCGAAATTTACTTTAGACATACAGACTATAACCTTTGTGCGACATGTAAAATTACAGCATAAAATCTACTTTTATACTGACGTTTTGTTTAGCATGTAATATTATATAAAGAGAGCGGAGTTAACGTCAAGACGAGGTGGCCGAGTGGTTAAGGCGATGGACTGCTAATCCATTGGGGTCTCCCCGCGTGAGTTCGAATCTCATCTTCGTCGTTATTTTTAAGCTGCAACTGCCAGCCTGAAAAGAAGCTAACATTTCTCATTAAAAACTACTATGAAAGAGTTGATATTCCCGAAATTTACTTTAGACATACAGACAATAACCTTTGTGCGACATGTAAAATTACAGCATAAAATCTACTTTTATACTGACGTTTTGTTTAGCATGTAATATTATATAAAGAGAGCGGAGTTAACGTCAAGACGAGGTGGCCGAGTGGTTAAGGCGATGGACTGCTAATCCATTGGGGTCTCCCCGCGTGAGTTCGAATCTCATCTCCGTCGTTATTTTTAAGCTGCAACTGCCAGCCTGAAAAGAATCTAACATTTCTCATTAAAAACTACTATGAAAGAGTTGATATTCCCGAAATTTACTTTAGACATACAGACTATAACCTTTGTGCGACATGTAAAATTACAGCATGAAATCTACTTTTATACTGACGTTTTGTTTAGCATGTAATATTATATAAAGAGAGCGGAGTTAACGTCTGGACGAGGTGGCCGAGTGGTTAAGGCGATGGACTGCTAATCCATTGGGGTCTCCCCGCGTGAGTTCGAATCTCATCTTCGTCGTTATTTTTAAGCTGCAACTGCCAGCCTGAAAAGAAGCTAACATTTCTCATTAAAAACTACTATGAAAGAGTTGATATTCCCGAAATTTACTTTAGACATACAGACAATAACCTTTGTGCGACATGTAAAATTACAGCATAAAATCTACTTTTATACTGACGTTTTGTTTAGCATGTAATATTATATAAAGAGAGCGGAGTTAACGTCAAGACGAGGTGGCCGAGTGGTTAAGGCGATGGACTGCTAATCCATTGGGGTCTCCCCGAGTGAGTTCGAATCTCATCTTCGTCGTTATTTTTAAGCTGCAACTGCCAGCCTGAAAAGAAGCTAACATTTCTCATTAAAAACTACTATGAAAGAGTTGATATTCCCGAAATTTACTTTAGACATACAGACTATAACCTTTGTGCGACATGTAAAATTACAGCATGAAATCTACTTTTATACTGACGTTTTGTTTAGCATGTAATATTATATAAAGAGAGCTGAGTTAACGTCAAGACGAGGTGGCCGAGTGGTTAAGGCGATGGACTGCTAATCCATTGGGGTCTCCCCCGCGTGAGTTCGAATCTCATCTTAGTCGTCACTTTTAAGCTGCAACTGCCAGCCTGAAAAGAAGCTAACATTTCTCATTAATAACTACTATGAAAGAGTAGATATTCCCGAAATTTACTTTAGACATACAGACTATAACTTTTGTGCGACATGTAAAATTACAGCATGAAATCTACTTTTATACTGACGTTTTGTTTATCATGTAATATTATATAAAGAGAGCGGTGCTAACGTCAGGACGAGGTGCCCGAGTCGTTAAGGCGATGGACTGCTAATCCATTGTGGTGTCCCCGCGTGAGTTCGAATCTCATCTTCGTCGTTATTTTTAAGCTGCAACTGCCAGCCTGAAAAGAAGCTAACATTTCTCATTAAAAACTACTATGAAAGAGTTGATATTCCCGAAATTTACTTTAGACCTACAGACTATAACTTTTGTGCGACATGTAAAATTACAGCATGAAATCTACTTTTATACTGACGTTTTGTTTAGCATGTAATATTATATAAAGAGAGCGGAGTTAACGTCAAGACGAGGTGGTCGAGTGGTTAAGGCGATGGACTGCTAATCCATTGGGGTCTCCCCGCGTGAGTTCGAATCTCATCTTCGTCGTTATTTTTAAGCTGCAACTGCCAGCCTGAAAAGAAGCTAACATTTCTCATTAAAAACTACTATGAAAGAGTTGATATTCCCGAAATTTACTTTAGACATACAGACTATAACCTTTGTGCGACATGTAAAATTACAGCATGAAATCTACTTTTATACTGACGTTTTGTTTAGCATGTAATATTATATAAAGAGAGCGGAGTTAACGTCAAGACGAGGTGGCCGAGTGGTTAAGGCGATGGACTGCTAATCCATTGGGGTCTCCCCCGCGTGAGTTCGAATCTCATCTTAGTCGTCACTTTTAAGCTGCAACTGCCAGCCTGAAAAGAAGCTAACATTTCTCATTAATAACTACTATGAAAAAGTTGATATTCCCGAAATTTACTTTAGACATACAGACTATAACTTTTGTGCGACATGTAAAATTACAGCATGAAATCTACTTTTATACTGACGTTTTGTTTAGCATGTAATATTATATAAAGAGAGCGGTGCTAACGTCAGGACGAGGTGCCCGAGTCGTTAAGGCGATGGACTGCTAATACATTGGGGTCTCCCCGCGTGAGTTCGAATCTCATCTTCGTCGTTATTTTTAAGCTGCAACTGCCAGCCTGAAAAGAAGCTAACATTTCTCATTAAAAACTACTATGAAAGAGTTGATATTCCCGAAATTTACTTTAGACATACAGACTATAACCTTTGTGCGACATGTAAAATTACAGCATATAATCTACTTTTATACTGACGTTTTGTTTAGCATGTAATATTATATAAAGAGAGCGGAGTTAACGTCAAGACGAGGTGGCCGAGTGGTTAAGGCGATGGACTGCTAATCAATTGGTGTCTCCTCGATTGAGTTCGAATCTCATCTTCGTCGTTATTTTTAAGCTGCAACTGCCAGCCTGAAAAAGAAGCTAACATTTCTCATTAAAAACTACTATGAAAGAGTTGATATTCCCGAAATTTACTTTAGATATACAGACTATAACCTTTCTGCGACATGTAAAATTACAGCATGAAATCTACTTTTATACTGACGTTTTGTTTAGCATGTAATATTATATAAAGAGAGCGGAGTTAACGTCAAGACGAGGTGGCCGAGTGGTTAAGGCGATGGACTGCTAATCCATTGGGGTCTCCCCCGCGTGAGTTCGAATCTCATCTTCGTCGTCACTTTTAAGCTGCAACTGCCAGCCTGAAAAGAAGCTAACATTTCTCATTAAAAACTACTATGAAAGAGTTGATATTCCCGAAATTTACTTTAGACATACAGACTATAACTTTTGTGCGACATGTAAAATCACAGCATGAAATCTACTTTTATACTGACGTTTTGTTTAGCATGTAATATTATATAAAGAGAGCGGAGTTAACGTCAGGACGAGGTGGCCGAGTGGTTAAGGCGATGGACTGCTAAACCATTGGGGTCTCCCCGCGTGAGTTCGAATCTCATCTTCGTCGTTATTTTTAAGCTGCAACTGCCAGCCTGAAAAGAAGCTAACATTTCTCATTAAAAACTACTATGAAAGAGTTGATATTCCCGAAATTTACTTTAGACATATATACTATAAACTTTGTGCGACATGTAAAATTACAGCATGAAATCTACTTTTATCCTGACGTTTTGTTTAGCATGTAATATTATATAAAGAGAGCGGAGTTAACGTCAAGTCGAGGTGGCCGAGTGGTTAAGGCGATGGACTGCTAATCCATTGGGGTCTCCCCGCGTGAGTTCGAATCTCATCTTCGTCGTTATTTTTAAGCTGCAACTGCCAGCCTGAAACGAAGCTAACATTTCTCATTAAAAACTACTATGAAAGAGTTGATATTCCCGAAATTTACTTTAGACATACAGACTATAACCTTTGTGCGACATGTAAAATTACAGCATGAAATCTGCTTTTATACTGACGTTTTGTTTAGCATGTAATATTATATAAAGTGAGCCGAGTTAACGTCAGGATGAGGTGGCCGAGTGGTTAAGGCGATGTACTGCTAATCCATTGGGGTCTCCCCGCGTGAGTTCGAATCTCATCTTCGTCGTTATTTTTAAGCTGCAACTGCCAGCCTGAAAAGAAGCTAACATTTCTCATTAAAATCTACTATGAAAGAGTTGATATTCCAGAAATTTACTTTAGACATACATACTATAACCTTTGTGCGACATGTAAAATTACAGCATAAAATCTACTTTTATACTGACGTTTTGTTTAGCATGTAATATTATATAAAGAGAGCGGAGTTAACGTCAAGACGAGGTGGCCGAGTGGTTAAGGCGATGGACTGCTAATCCATTGGGGTCTCCCCCGCGTGAGTTCGAATCTCATCTTCGTCGTCACTTTTAAGCTGCAACTGCCAGCCTGAAAAGAAGCTAACATTTCTCATTAAAAACTACTATGAAAGAGTTGATATTCCCGAAATTTACTTTAGACATACAGACTATAACTTTTGTGCGACATGTAAAATTACAGCATGAAATCTACTTTTATACTGACGTTTTGTTTAGCATGTAATATTATATAAAGAGAGCGGAGTTAACGTCAGGACGAGGTGGCCGAGTGGTTAAGGCGATGGACTGCTAAACCATTGGGTTCTCCCCGCGTGAGTTCGAATCTCATCTTCGTCGTTATTTTTAAGCTGCAACTGCCAGCCTGAAAAGTAGCTAACATTTCTCATTAAAAACTACTATGAAAGAGTTGATATTCCCGAAATTTACTTTAGACATACATACTATAACCTTTGTGCGACATGTAAAATTACAGCATAAAATCTACTTTTATACTGACGTTTTGTTTAGCATGTAATATTATATAAAGAGAGCGGAGTTAACGTCAAGACGAGGTGGCCGAGTGGTTCAGGCGATGGACTGCTAATCCATTGGGGTCTCCCCGCGTGAGTTCGAATCTCATCTTCGTCGTTATTTTTGCTGCAACTGCCAGCCTGAAAAGAAGCTAACATTTCTCATTAAAAACTACTATGAAAGAGTTGATATTCCCGAAATTTACTTTAGACATATATACTATAAACTTTGTGCGACATGTAAAATTACAGCATGAAATCTACTTTTATACTGACGTTTTGTTTAGCATGTAATATTATATAAAGAGAGCGGAGTTAACGTCAAGTCGAGGTGGCCGAGTGGTTAAGGCGATGGACTGCTAATCCATTGGGGTCTCTGCGTGAGTTCGAATCTCATCTTCGTCGTTATTTTTAAGCTGCAACTGCCAGCCTGAAACGAAGCTAACATTTCTCATTAAAAACTACTATGAAAGAGTTGATATTCCCGAAATTTACTTTAGACATACAGACTATAACCTTTGTGCGACATGTAAAATTACAGCATGAAATCTGCTTTATACTGACGTTTTGTTTAGCATGTAATATTATATAAAAAGTGAGCGGAGTTAACGTCAGGATGAGGTGGCCGAGTGGTTAAGGCGATGGACTGCTAATCCATTGGGGTCTCCCCGCGTGAGTTCGGATCTCATCTTCGTCGTTATTTTTAAGCTGCAACTGCCAGCCTGAAAAGAAGCTAACATTTCTCATTAAAATCTACTATGAAAGAGTTGATATTCCCGAAATTTACTTTAGAAATACATACTATAACCTTTGTGCGACATGTAAAAAATTACATAAAATCTACTTCTTTTTATACTGACGTTTTGTTTAGCATGTAATATTATATAAAGAGAGCGGAGTTAACGTCAAGACGAGGTGGCCGAGTGGTTAAGGCGATGGACTGCTAATCCATTGGGGTCTCCCCCGCGTGAGTTCGAATCTTCGTCGTCACTTTTGCTGCAACTGCCAGCCTGAAAAGAAGCTAACATTTCTCATTAAAACTACTAAGGAAAGAGTTGATATTCCCGAAATTTACTTTAGACATACAGACTATAACATTTGTGCGACATGTAAAATTACAGCATGAAATCTACTTTTATACTGACGTTTTGTTTAGCATGTAATATTATATAAAGAGAGCGGAGTTAACGTCTGGACGAGGTGGCCGAGTGGTTAAGGCGATGGACTGTTGATCCATTGGGGTCTCCCCGCGTGAGTTCGAATCTCATATTCGTCGTTATTTTTAAGCTGCAACTGCCAGCCTGAAAAGAAGCTAACATTTCTCATTAAAAACTACTATGAAAGAGTTGATATTCCCGAAATTTACTGTAGACATACATACTATAACCTTTGTGCGACATGTAAAAAATTACAGCATCAAATCTACTTTTATACTGACGTTTTGTTTAGCATGTAATATTATATAAAGAGAGCGGAGTTAACGTCAAGACGAGGTGGTCGAGTGGTTAAGGCGATGGACTGCTAATCCATTGGGGTCTCCCCGCGTGAGTTCGAATCTCATCTTCGTCGTTATTTTTAAGCTGCAACTGCCAGCCTGAAAAGAAGCTAACATTTCTCATTAAAAACTACTATGAAAGAGTTGATATTCCCGAAATTTACTTTAGACATACATACTATAACCTTTGTGCGACATGTAAAATTACAGCATGTAATCTACTTTTATACTGACGTTTTGTTTAGCATGTAATATTATATAAAGAGAGCGGAGTTAACGTCAAGACGAGGTGGCCGAGTGGTTAAGGCGATGGACTGCTAATCCATTGGGGTCTCCCCGCGTGAGTTCGAATCTCATCTTCGTCGTTATTTTTAAGCTGCAACTGCCAGCCTGAAAAGAAGCTAACATTTCTCATTAAAAACTACTATGAAAGAGTTGATATTCCCGAAATTTACTTTAGATATACAGACTATAACCTTTGTGCGACATGTAAAATTACAGCATGAAATCTACTTTTATACTGACGTTTTGTTTAGCATGTAATATTATATAAAGAGAGCGGAGTTGACGTCAGGACGAGGTGGGCTGAGTGGTTAAGGTGATGATCAGTTAATCCATTGGGGTTTCGCGTGAGTTCGAATCTCATCTTCGTCGTTATTTTAAGCTGCACCGCCAGCCTGAAACGAAGCAATACTTATTAAAAACTACTATGAAAGAGTTGATATTCCCGAAATTTACTTTAGACATAATTATAACCTTTGTGCGATTATGTAAAATTATGCATGAAATCTGCTTTATACTGACGTTTTGTTTAGCATGTAATATTATATAAAGTGAGCGGAGTTAACGTCAGGATGAGGTGTTTGAGTGGTTAAGGCGATGGACTGCTAATCCATTGGGGTCTCCCCGCGGAGTTCGAATCTCATCTTCGTCGTTATTTTTGCCGTAACTCACAAATTGAAAAGAAGCTAACATTTCTCATTAAAATCAGCCATAGAAAGAGTTGATATTCCTGAAATTTACTTTAGAAATACATACTATAACCTTTGTGCGACATGTAAAATTACAGCATAAAAATCTACTTTTATACTGACGTTTTGTTTAGCATGTAATATTATATAAAGAGAGCGGAGTTAACGTCAAGACGAGGTGGCCGAGTGGTTAAGGCGATGGACTGCTAATCCACTGGGGTCTCCCCCGGGCGTGAGTTCGAATCTCATCTTCGTCGTCACTTTTAAGCTGCAACTGCCAGCCTGAAAAGAAGCTAACATTTCCCTCTCGTCAAAACCACGAAAGAGTTGATATTCCCGAATGCATTTTAGACATACAGACTATAACATTTGTGCGACATGTAAAATTACAGCATGAAATCTACTTTTTATACTGACGTTTTGTTTAGCATGTAATATTATATAAAGAGAGCGGGAGTTAACGTCCTATCGAGGTGGCCGAGTGGTTAAGGCGATGGACTGTTGATCCATTGGGGTCTCCCTGAGTTCGAATCTCATATTCGTCGTTATTTTGCCGCAACCGCCAGCCTGAAAAGAAGCTAACATTTCTCATTAAAACTATCATGAAAGAGTTGATATTCCTGAAATCATCAGACACATATTACAACCTTTTAAAGACGATGCAAAATTACAGCATCAAATCTTACTTTTATACTGACGTTTTGTTTAAAAGTGGTTATTATATAAAGAGAGCGGAGCACGTCAAGACGAGGTGGTCGAGTGGTTAAGGCGATGGACTGCTAATCCATTGTGTCTCTCGTGTGAGGGGGAGTTCGGAATCCCATCTTCGTCGTTATTTTTGCTGCAACTGCCAGCCTGAAAGAAGTTAACATTTCTCATTAAAAACTACTATGAAAGGATTATATTCTGAAATTTACTTTAGACATACAGACTATAACTTTGTGCGACATGTAAAATTACAGCATGAAATCTACTTTTATACTGACGTTTTGTTTAGTGTATGTATACATAAAGAGAGAGCGGAGTTAACGTCAAGACGAGGTGGCCGAGTGGTTAAGGCGATGGACTGCTAACCAAAATCTCCCCCGCGTGAGTTCGAATCTCATCTTAGTCGTCACTTTTAAGCTGCAACTGCCAGCCTGAAAAGAAGCTAACATTTTCATTAATAACTACTATGAAAAAGTTGATATTCCTGAAATTTACTTTAGACATACAGACTATAACTTTTGTGCGACATGTAAAATTGTTATGCATGAAATCTACTTTTATACTGACGTTTTGTTTAGCACAATATTATATAAAGAGAGCGGAGTGAACGTCAGGACGAGGTGCCCGAGTCGTTAAGGCGATGGACTGCTAATCCATTGGGGTCTCCCCGCGTGAGTTCGAATCTCATCTTCGTCGTTATTTTTAAGCTGCAACTGCCAGCCTGAAAAGAAGCTAACATTTCTCATTAAAAACTACTATGAAAGAGTTGATATTCCCGAAATTTACTTTAGACATACATACTATAACCTTTGTGCGACATGTAAAATTACAGCATATAATCTACTTTTATACTGACGTTTTGTTTAGCATGTAATATTATATAAAGAGAGCGGAGTTAACGTCAAGACGAGGTGGCCGAGTGGTTAAGGCGATGGACTGCTAATCCATTGGGGTCTCCCCGCGTGAGTTCGAATCTCATCTTCGTCGTTATTTTTAAGCTGCAACTGCCAGCCTGAAAAGAAGCTAACATTTCTCATTAAAAACTACTATGAAAGAGTTGATATTCCCGAAATTTACTTTAGATATACAGACTATAACCTTTGTGCGACATGTAAAATTACGGCATGAAATCTACTTTTATACTGACGTTTTGTTTAGCATGTAATATTATATAAAGAGAGCGGAGTTAACGTCAGGACGAGGTGGCCGAGTGGTTAAGGCGATGGACTGCTAATCCATTGGGGTCTCCCCGCGTGAGTTCGAATCTCATCTTCGTCGTTATTTTTAAGCTGCAACTGCCAGCCTGAAACGAAGCTAACATTTCTCATTAAAAACTACTATGAAAGAGTTGATATTCCCGAAATTTACTTTAGACATACAGACTATAACTTTTGTGCGACATGTAAAATTACAGCATGAAATCTGCTTTTATACTGACGTTTTGTTTAGCATGTAATATTATATAAAGTGAGCGGAGTTAACGTCAGGATGAGGTGGCCGAGTGGTTAAGGCGATGGACTGCTAATCCATTGGGGTCTCCCCGCGTGAGTTCGAATCTCATCTTCGTCGTTATTTTTAAGCTGCAACTGCCAGCCTGAAAAGAAGCTAACATTTCTCATTAAAATCTACTATGAAAGAGTTGATATTCCCGAAATTTACTTTAGAAATACATACTATAACCTTTGTGCGACATGTAAAATTACAGCATAAAATCTACTTTTATACTGACGTTTTGTTTAGCATGTAATATTATATAAAGAGAGCGGAGTTAACGTCAAGACGAGGTGGCCGAGTGGTTAAGGCGATGGACTGCTAATCCATTGGGGTCGCCCCCGCGTGAGTTCGAATCTCATCTTCGTCGTCACTTTTAAGCTGCAACTGCCAGCCTGAAAAGAAGCTAACATTTCTCATTAAAAACTACTATGAAAGAGTTGATATTCCCGAAATTTACTTTAGACATACAGACTATAACATTTGTGCGACATGTAAAATTACAGCATGAAATCTACTTTTATACTGACGTTTTGTTTAGCATGTAATATTATATAAAGAGAGCGGAGTTAACGTCTGGACGAGGTGGCCGAGGGGTTAAGGCGATGGACTGTTGATCCATTGGGGTCTCCCCGCGTGAGTTCGAATCTCATATTCGTCGTTATTTTTAAGCTGCAACTGCCAGCCTGAAAAGAAGCTAACATTTCTCATTAAAAACTACTATGAAAGAGTTGATATTCCCGAAATTTACTGTAGACATACATACTATAACCTTTGTGCGACATGTAAAATTACAGCATCAAATCTACTTTTATACTGACGTTTTGTTTAGCATGTAATATTATATAAAGAGAGCGGAGTTAACGTCAAGACGAGGTGGTCGAGTGGTTAAGGCGATGGACTGCTAATCCATTGGGGTCTCCCCGCGTGAGTTCGAATCTCATCTTCGTCGTTATTTTTAAGCTGCAACTGCCAGCCTTAAAAGAAGCTAACATTTCTCATTAAAAACTACTATGAAAGAGTTGATATTCCCGAAATTTACTTTAGACATACAGACTATAACCTTTGTGCGACATGTAAAATTACAGCATGAAATCTACTTTTATACTGACGTTTTGTTTAGCATGTAATATTATATAAAGAGAGCGGAGTTAACGTCAAGACGAGGTGGCCGAGTGGTTAAGGCGATGGACTGCTAATCCATTGGGGTCTCCCCCGCGTGAGTTCGAATCTCATCTTAGTCGTCACTTTTAAGCTGCAACTGCCAGCCTGAAAAGAAGCTAACATTTCTCATTAATAACTACTATGAAAGAGTTGATATTCCCGAAATTTACTTTAGACATACAGACTATAACTTTTGTGCGACATGTAAAATTACAGCATGAAATCTACTTTTATACTGACGTTTTGTTTAGCATGTAATATTATATAAAGAGAGCGGTGCTAACGTCAGGACGAGGTGCCCGAGTCGTTAAGGCGATGGACTGCTAATCCATTGGGGTCTCCCCGCGTGAGTTCGAATCTTATCTTCGTCGTTATTTTTAAGCTGCAACTGCCAGCCTGAAAAGAAGCTAACATTTCTCATTAAAAACTACTATGAAAGAGTTGATATTCCCGAAATTTACTTTAGACATACATACTATAACCTTTGTGCGACATGTAAAATTACAGCATATAATCTACTTTTATACTGACGTTTTGTTTAGCATGTAATATTATATAAAGAGAGCGGAGTTAACGTCAAGACGAGGTGGCCGAGTGGTTAAGGCGATGGACTGCTAATCCATTGGGGTCTACCCGCGTGAGTTCGAATCTCATCTTCGTCGTTATTTTTAAGCTGCAACTGCCAGCCTGAAAAGAAGCTAACATTTCTCATTAAAAACTACTATGAAAGAGTTGATATTCCCGAAATTTACTTTAGATATACAGACTATAACCTTTGTGCGACATGTAAAATTACAGCATGAAATCTACTTTTATACTGATGTTTTGTTTAGCATGTAATATTATATAAAGAGAGCGGAGTTAACGTCAAGACGAGGTGGCCGAGTGGTTAAGGCGATGGACTGCTAATCCATTGGGGTCTCACCCGCGTGAGTTCGAATCTCATCTTCGTCGTCACTTTTAAGCTGCAACTGCCAGCCTGAAAAGAAGCTAACATTTCTCATTAAAAACTACTATGAAAGAGTTGATATTCCCGAAATTTACTTTAGACATACAGACTATAACTTTTGTGCGACATGTAAAATTACAGCATGAAATCTACTTTTATACTGACGTTTTGTTTAGCATGTAATATTATATAAAGAGAGCGGAGTTAACGTCAGGACGAGGTGGCCGAGTGGTTAAGGCGATGGACTGCTAATCCATTGGGGTCTCCCCGCGTGAGTTCGAATCTCATCTTCGTCGTTATTTTTAAGCTGCAACTGCCAGCCTGAAAAGAAGCTAACATTTCTCATTAAAAACTACTATGAAAGAGTTGATATTCCCGAAATTTACTTTAGACATACATACTATAACCTTTGTGCGACATGTAAAATTACAGCATAAAATCTACTTTTATAATG
>JBBBDQ010001145.1:102500-105654 GCA_037127315.1 Ascarosepion bandense
AACATTTCTCATTAAAAACTACTATGAAAGAGTTGATATTCCCGAAATTTACTTTAGACATACAGACTATAACCTTTGTGCGACATGTAAAATTACAGCATGAAATCTGCTTTTATACTGACGTTTTGTTTAGCATGTAATATTATATAAAGAGAGCGGTGTTAACGTCAAGACGAGGTGGTCGAGGGGTTAAGGCGATGGACTGCTAATCCATTGAGGTCTCCCCGCGTGAGTTCGAATCTCATCTTCGTCGTTATTTTTAAGCTGCAACTGCCAGCCTGAAAAGAAGCTAACATTTCTCATTAAAAACTACTATGAAAAAGTTGATATTCCCGAAATTTACTGTAGACATACAGACTATAACCTTTGTGCGACATGTAAAATTACAGCATGAAATCTACTTTTATACTGACGTTTTGTTTAGCATGTAATATTATATAAAGAGAGCGGAGTTAACGTCAAGACGAGGTGGCCGAGTGTTTAAGGCGATGGACTGTTAATCCATTGGGGTCTCCCCGCGTGAGTTCGAATCTCAACTTCGTCGTTATTTTTAAGCTGCAACTGCCAGCCTGAAAAGAAGCTAACATTTCTCATTAAAAACTACTATGAAAAAGTTGATATTCCCGAAATTTACTGTAGACATACAGACTATAACCTTTGTGCGACATGTAAAATTACAGCATGAAATCTACTTTTATACTGACGTTTTGTTTAGCATGTAATATTATATAAAGAGAGCGGAGGTAACGTCAAGACGAGGTGGCCGAGTGGTTAAGGCGATGGACTGCTAATCCATTGGGGTCTCCCCGCGTGAGTTCAAATCACATCTTCGTCGTTATTTTTAAGCTGCAACTGCCAGCCTGAAAAGAAGCTAACATTTCTCATTAAAAACTACTATCAAAGAGTTGATATTCCCGAAATTTACTTTAGACATACATACTATAACCTTTGTGCGACATGTAAAATTACAGCATAAAATCTACTTTTATACTGACGTTTTGTTTAGCATGTAATATTATATAAAGAGAGCGGAGTTAACGTCCAGACGAGGTGGCCGAGTGGTTAAGGCGATGGGCTGCTAATCCATGGGGGTCTCCCCGCGTGAGTTCGAATCTCATCTTCGTCGTCATTTTTAAGCTGCAACTGCCAGCCTGAAAAGAAGCTAACATTTCTCATTAAAAACTACTATGAAAGAGTTGATATTCCCGAAATTTACTTTAGACATACAGACTATAACCTTTGTGCGACATGTAAAATTACAGCATGAAATCTACTTTTATACTGACGTTTTGTTTAGCATGTAATATTATATAAAGAGAGAGGTGTTAACGTCAAGACGAGGTGGCCGAGTGGCTTAGTCGATGGACTGCTAATCTTTTGGGGTCTCCCCGCGTGAGTTCGAATCTCATCTTCGTCGTTATTTTTAAGCTGCAACTGCCAGCCTGAAAAGAAGCTAACATTTCTCATTAAAAACTACTATGAAAGGGATGATATTCCCGAAATTTACTTTAGACATACAGGCTATAACCTTTCTGCGACATTTAAAATTACAGCATGTAATCTACTTTTATACTGACGTTTTGTTTAGCATGTAATATTATATAAAGAGAGCGGAGTTAACGTCAAGACGAGGTGGCCGAGTGGTTAAGGCGATGGACTGCTAATCCATTGGGGTCTCCCCGCGTGAGTTCGAATCTCATCTTCGTCGTTATTTTTAAGCTGCAACTGCCAGCCTGAAAAGAAGCTAACATTTCTCATTAAAAACTACTATGAAAGAGTTGATATTCCCGAAATTTACTTTAGACATACAGACTATAACCTTTGTGCGACATGTAAAATTACAGCATGAAATCTACTTTTATACTGACGTTTTGTTTAGCATGTAATATTATATAAAGAGAGCGGAGTTAACGTCAAGACGAGGTGGCCGAGTGGTTAAGGCGATGAACTACACATCCATTGGTGTCTCCCCGCGTGAGTTCGAATCTCATCTTCGTCGTTATTTTTAAGCTGCAACTGCCAGCCTGAAAAGAAGCTAACATTTCTCATTAAAAACTACTATGAAAGAGTTGATATTCCCGAAATTTACTGTAGACATACATACTATAACCTTTGTGCGACATGTAAAATTACAGCATGAAATCTACTTTTATACTGACGTTTTGTTTAGCATGTAATATTATATAAAGAGAGCGGAGTTAACGTCAAGACGAGTTGGCCGAGTGGTTAAGGCGATGACTGTTAATTTATTGGGGTCTCCCCGCGTGAGTTTGAATCTCATCTTCGTCGTTATTTTTAAGCTGCAACTGCCAGCCTGAAAAGAAGCTAACATTTCTCATTAAAAACTACTATGAAAGAGTTGGTATTCCCGAAATTTACTTTAGACATACATACTATAACATTTGTGCGACATGTAAAATTACAGCATGAAATCTACTTTTATACTGACGTTTTGTTTAGCATGTAATATTATATAAAGAGAGCGGAGTTAACGTCAAGACGAGGTGGCCGAGTGGTTAAGGCGATGGACTGCTAATCCATTGGGGTCTCCCCGCGTGAGTTCGAATCTCATCTTCGTCGTTATTTTTAAGCTGCAACTGCCAGCCTGAAAAGAAGCTAACATTTCTCATTAAAAACTACTATGAAAGAGTTGATATTCCCGAAATTTACTGTAGACATACAGACTATAACGTTTGTGCGACATGTAAAATTACAGCATGAAATCTACTTTTATACTGACGTTTTGTTTAGCATGTAATATTATATAAAGAGAGCGGAGTTAACGTCAAGACGAGGTGGCCGAGTGGTTAAGGCGATGGACTGCTAATCCATTGGGGTCTCCCCGCGTGAGTTAGAATCTCATCTTCGTCGTCATTTTTAAGCTGCAACTGCCAGCCTGAAAAGAAGCTAACATTTCTCATTAAAAACTACTATGAAAGAGTTGATATTCCCGAAATTTACTTTAGACATACAGACTATAACATTTGTGCGACATGTAAAATTACAGCATGAAATCTACTTTTATACTGACGTTTTGTTTAGCATGTAATATTATATAAAGAGAGCGGAGTTAACGTCAAGACGAGGTGGCCGAGTGGTTAAGGCGATGGACTGCTAATCAATTGGGTCTCCCCGCGTGAGTGAGAATCTCATC
>JBBBDQ010001146.1:0-192500 GCA_037127315.1 Ascarosepion bandense
GCTGCGAACTTCTAAATTAGGAGAAACTAAATGAGTAATCTATTTCATTTTGATTTGATCTAAGCCAGGATCACTTCCTCATTGTTTTGTTATTGTAGTGTTGTATCAAACTGTTATTTATTGTTGAAATGTACATCACCTGAGTTCACCTCACGGCTGTTTTGTACAACATGTATTGCATTTGACGTATTCAAGGGATTTATAGCAGTCTCTGTACTGACTTGGATACATTCAGGGATTGGGAAAATCACAACTATGTCCCTTTCTCAAATGTCTACCTCTTTCTTTCTTTTATTTTTTTGTATATCTATCTACTCTGTTTCTATCTGGGTATATCTATCTCTATCTCTCTGTTTCTCTACCCCCAACCACGATCGCTGTCAGTTTTTTGTATGTTTTGTTTTGTTTATTTTTTCCAGGTATTATCGCAGATTCTCTTTTGCTATCACTCACTTCTAAGAAAAAAAACTGAAACCTTATAAGTCGCGAATTTTTTCAAACTATATATTTTAATACAGGCACGAAAAGGAAAGAAATAACTGACTTTTTTAAAAAGTCCACTTAAATATTTTTTGTGAATAAATATTTTACTTTCTTGTTGACCGTTGTAAATACGTTTTTAAAATTTTTAAATGAATTATGCTGAATAATTTTCTTTAAAGTTAGGCCATTTTCTTATGTTCTCATTTATTTATTACCAGATTACATGGTAAAATTATGAATAATAGCCTTGCCCTTTGCATTGCTCAATATTCGCAATATACATTGTTACTTTAAGTTTTACACAATTTTCTAAATGTTCAGGTGTTAGGCAACTTCGTTGTGGACTTAATACTGCTTTCATGTGAGAGAAAATTTGCTTACAGAATAAGTTGAACTTAAAGCCGAAAGAAGAGCAAAAGCAATTGTCTTCAGACAGATGGAAGATTTCAGGATGGATGTCTAACAGTTGAGAATAGCAGCAGACTTTTCTAAATTTTCAGCTTCCAGAGACTTAACCTTAGTTCAACAAATGGTAAAATTCTAATAAGTGGAATAAAGTTCGTGGCGTAAATATGTCATGTCTATGGGCCTTTAGTGAGCGACTATTTGTCGCATGCGACCAATTTTGTGGGAATGGTCGCATACGACAGGTTCCATTGTATATATAAACTTAACACATCATAAACATCTCATCCCCGTACATTTTTAAGGCTCCACCCTGACAACACCCGGAAAAATTCATTTCTGTCCTACCGCTTGTGTTCCTGCTTTTTTAATGTTCTGATAAAATTAAACCATTTAGAATTTATTTGCGGTCTGAAGAGATGGGTGCTAAAAACATAACCGTCTAAACAGATTCTAGTTTATAGCAGCTTTAGATAATGTGCTGAGTTTTTTCTTTATGTATATCATATTGCTCTGGATAATATCCAGTGAGCTCTCTATATAGATCTATCTCTTTAATATTTTATACTAAATAGATCTTTTTGGATTATCCTTTCTATTTACGGATTATATATATATATATATATATATATATATATATAGTCATCCGCAGATAGATCTGTTTCGCTGTATCACAGCTCATCACTACTGTTAGGCATCCAATGGCTTTTTAACCAGGATTGAAACCCGACCGATTTGGCGTCTGTCGGCGATTCTACCTCTGAGCTATATATATATATATATATATATATATATATATATTCTATTTTTAAACGTGTTATTACGCTACCTAGGTTTCGCCTGAAAACACGACTCATGGTAGAAACCTAGGTAGCGTAATAACTCGTTTAAAAATGGAAAATATTCAAAAGTTTTACAATATAATTGTATTGAGCACTTTTTGATACAAATATGCACTGGTCTAACCCTATTATGACCAAAAACTAAGTATTAAACAATCAATATATATATATATATATATATATATAAATTAGAGAAAATTTTTAAAATTAAAAGCTATAGGATGTACATTTCGACATAGGATCTCTAACAGAGATTCTACGTCACGTCAGCGACATTGTTTTGTTCCAAATGGCGAAGGCTCTGGGGTAAAGTGGGGAAGGGGCCTAGTTTATCAACGGTCACAAAGTGGAACACAACAGAACTGATAGTGGCGAGGTTACAGAGTGTAGAGACAAGAGGTGGACGAGGTATCAAATATCAAATGGTAGGGGCTAGTGAATGTTTGAAGGGGTTTGAAACGGTATATATAAGAAGGGGAGGAATAGATTTAAATGTAATATCTTAAAGTTTTTAATTAAGTTTATCTATTACAGGAAGTCATGAATTTAAAGTGATTAAAGAAATATATATATATATATATATATATATATATATATATAGGGATTTGGTAAAGGAGTTCATATTTTATAAAGATAGACAAGGTTAAGATTTTGAGCTGTTTGAAGAGGTGTATTTAGTGGGGAAGGAATGGGTTTCAATATAAGATTTTAAAATTTTTTATTTAAGTTTATTTAATTAAACCTTTTAGGTAGATGCGAGCTAAATGCCAATTACAGGAAGTTATCAGTTTAAAAATTATTAGAGGAAAATTTATATATATACATATATGTATTAACCAGGGAGAAAGGGGTTTAGTAAAAGAATCCATATTTTCTAAAGATAGGCAATTAAAGGAGGTTGGGATAGGAAGGTAGGGGGGGTTAAAATACTTTTTAAGGTTAACGTTAAGGTAAAATTAAGATTACAACTTAATAAGAATAAGAATATAGCTTTTTCCGTGTAAAATCTTCTGTACAATAAAGACGGAAGCTGATGATGGTTTGCCTGAAATAGGCCTACACTCCCGCTTAACCATGGAATAACCTGTGTGCCGTCATTTATATATATATATATATATATATATATATATTATGTCAGATAAGGTAACGGAAAATCGCTTAATCAGATCTCAGAGGCTCCTAATGAAACTTTAAAGTCCACCGTGAAATATGTCATTTAGTTCACGTATCCCCTAACATTTGGCCTTTTATCTCCTCAGATCTCAATCCATTGGACTAATATGTGTGGAGCGTAGTGGAGAAAGAGGTTAAGGATCATTCTCATAACATTAAAGAATCTCTAAAAGTCTCCATAGTCAGGATAATGCCGAATATGAACAAGGACCGCCTTGATTCTAGCATGTAGGCTATTCAGACCGTGCATAAAACCCGTTATCGAAGCTGAAGGAGAGTTTATCGAATAAAATTATTAGACAATATGTTTATTCTTATCCTCAAAACTTTTCGGAAAAAAAGACATCATTATGTGTTTCTGAGGGCCATGTTTTGTGTAAGTATAAATCTGTCCTGAAATACGTTGCACACCCTGCATATATGCGGGTTTACGGCCTATCACGTTGAATACACCGGTTCTCGCTCGATCACCGAAGTTAAGCAACCTTGGGCTTGGTCAGTACTTGGGAATACCAGGTGCTGTAAGCGTTTAGTGACGGATGTGCGTTGTGGTGCAGTGGATATCAGCCCGGAAAGAGACATCGGTGAGCCGAGTTTGAATTCCAGTTGAATACCCTGCATTCACTTAAGCACTGGTACCCTTGGGAAAGGTATTAATCCGTCCCTTACTTCCAGTTATGGGTTAAATAACAAGGGTAAGACTTGGGGACCATGCCCTTAAAAACAAATCCTATTGAATCTTGATACTCGAAAAAGAAAAAAGTATTACTAGACACAAAAACTTATATAAAAAAAAACAATAAATTGTTGAAAGAAAAAGGTATTACCAGCAATAAAAAAATAAAATTTAGTTGGCAATAAATGACCCGCCGAGGTTGATATGCCATAAAAACAAAACAATCAACTGGATCATATATCCAGTTTCTATCGACTGTACTGCCAGATCTAGTCATGATTCTCCTGCTATTAATTCCTATTTTATTAATTTGTTTATTTATTTAATAATTTCATTTTATTTATTTATTTATTTATTTGACTTTTCTCACATAATCAAATTCCAAAACAACCCTTTCTTTATATATATATCCGTGATATAAAAGCTGCTCTTCATCAACTGTTGATATAACAACGTGACCAGCATCTTCTTCAGTTGCGCGGCGTTTTGCACTTTTTCGCTAGTTCGACACCATCTGGAATCGTTGTAGCACAACTGCCGCGTTAGGTTCATCGTTCCCGTTTCCATTTTAATATATATATATATATATATATATATATATATATATATATTAATCATATCACCCCGAGAAGGCAATAACCTACGTAAGAGTAAAAATATTGGAAAAAAGAAAGCCGGAAACCACATCCTAAACAGGGAACAAGAGATGAGCCTCTTCACCTGTTCAATAGACGCGGGTGGAGTGTGAACCGGGCAATAGTTTACTCTATCTACTCCAATTGAAAAAAAAAAATAAAGAAAAGAGTGAAAAGATTGGAAAAGAGAAAACCGGAAACAGGAAACAAGGGATGAGCCTCTTCACCTGTTCAATAGACGTATATATATATATATATATATATATATATATATATATATATATATATATATATTCTTAAAGTAAGGTTTTTTTTTTCTGCCTAATTTTAAATTTTAAGCTTTTCATGTTTAATTGGTTTTCTTTAATTTAATTCTTGATTTTAGCAGATATCTCTTGACTGGACTTTCTTTCTTTCTTTCTTTCCCATCAGCCATATATTAGTCTGTCTACTTTCTTCCCCTCTGCCATCCGTAATCTTTGACTCCCATTGGCCATCTTGGTGTGACCAAAATTCAGACACTCGTGTCGTGTTGGAGTTCTGTTTTGTCTGAAATATTCTTAAAGTTAGGCTTTTTTTTTTTTTCAATTGGAGTAGATAGATCTATCTATCGCCCGGTTCACACTCCACCCATGTCTATTGAACAGGTTAAGAGGCTCATCCCTTGTTCCCTGTTTAGGATGTGGTTTCCGGCTTTCTCTTTCCCAATCTTCTCACTTTGTTTTCTTGTTTTGTTTTGTTTTTTTCAATTGGAGTAGATAGATCTATCTATCGCTCGGTTCACACTCCACCCATGTCTATTGAACAGGTTAAGAGGCTCATCCCTTGTTCCCTGTTTAGGATATGGTTTCCGGCTTTCTCTTTTCCGATCTTTTCACTATTACGTAGCCCCCTGCACATCAGTGGCGTTACCGCCTTGCTCGGGGTGATACGATTAAAAAATAAAATATGCAGGGTTCATTGAATAATATAGACAAGTTTTGTCTATTAATTTTGTGTAGGATCCGTTCATACCGTCTGATATACTTGATGGTGATGTCGTTGAAAGACAACAAAAAATCACAGTAATTGTTGATTTTTTTATCGGCTCTAAGCTTTCGGCTCACATATGCCATTATCAAAGAGTAAATATTAACACACAGTAAACATAGAACATTTAAGTGGGGAATCAGTTTTATATTGCTATGAA
Source organism: Ascarosepion bandense (assembly GCA_037127315.1). Lineage (NCBI taxonomy): Eukaryota > Metazoa > Mollusca > Cephalopoda > Sepiida > Sepiidae > Ascarosepion > Ascarosepion bandense. The sequence continues at coordinate 5,404 of JBBBDQ010001146.1, forward strand.
GTACTAAACTGATCCCCCACTATTTACTAGTCAATAATATAATACATCTCTTCCCCCTCTATCTATGAGTCAAATAACAGGACAGATTGGGTTCTATAGCCTTGGTCGGCAACCAATCTACCGCAGAAAGCAATGGCAACCTACTGCGGGATAATCTTCTGCCTAGTCAGTCATGTCTCTTTCGAGACATGATCGCCCAAGCGTGTATCACGAAGTGGACCCGTCTTTATTTTTAACAAAAAACAAATTTTATGGTGCTATGACTAAATTGTCGCTATTTTTATATTTTTAAATTCACGCATGCGCGTTCTTTTTGACTTTGTCGACTATACATTATAGTAGGCTCAGTTGGGCGTCGTCAGTAAGAAAAAGAGCATCATAACGCAATTCACCCCGCCAGAAATTTGAAAAAAAAAACATGCTGCACTGCTTGGCATTCGAACCGGAAGCTCTTATACGAATATTTTAGATTGTTTGGTTGTCAATTTGATGACAGTGCAGAGAATTAGAAAAGAGTTTAATGAATCTAATGAATATATATATATATATACTAGCAGTATAGCCCGGCGTTGCTCGGGTGTAATTAAAGCTTTAAAACTAATCCAATTCCTGCAACTCCAGACTCAGCCTAAGAATATTTGGAAATAATAAATAATTGCGACAATTTACCAATCGCACCTAGTATATATATATATATATATATATATATATATATATACTAGCAGTATAGCCCGCGTTGCTCGAGGTGTAATAAAACTTTAAAACTAATCCATGGTCCTGCAGCTCGAACTCAGCCTAAAGAATATTTGAAATAATAAATAATTGCAAGAACCAATTTACCAATCGCACCTAGTATATATATATATATACTAGCAGTACTCTTCCAACGTTGCTCAAGGTGTAATGAAAGCTTTAAAACTAATCCATGGTCCTGGAGCTCAGACTCAGCCTAAATAATGTTTGAAATAATAAAATAATTGCGACAATTTACCATTCGCACCTAATATATATATATATATATATATATATATATATATATATATACACTAGCAGTATAGCCCGGCGTTGCTCGGGTGTAATTAAAGCTTTAAAACTGATAGAGCTGGGCTCAGACTCATTGGACGTTGGCACGAAAAACCAAAAAGTAATAGTTGTTTCCAGTTAAAGCGAAACCGTAGACTGAAAGAAAAATGAATGGATGTAAGTCAAATTTTGATTTCCTGCTATTGATATCAAATAAGTTTTTCTCGTCGTAAACTAAATTTTGAAGGCTAAAAAAGTCCTCTGAGTAAATGGTATCATGGCTGAGACTAAGAACTACAATTATACCTACTTAGAGCAACACCCGAAGCAAAAATCAAAATAAAAGGGCTGAAAACCTGTTCTTGATCAGACCTGATCGGATATCGGGGTATCGATTTCCAATATCGGGGGGAAATCGGAAAATATAAGTAGCCCATGACCTGACCGGAAGCCTAAAGAATATTTCTAGAAAGGTTGGCAAGGATTGAATAAAAATTGTGGCTTTGTATAAAGGACATACAGACAGACAAACAGATAGACAGGCACACACATGAACATCTTGCCTTTTATATATATAGATGAGGTGCTGTTAAACGAGAGACCAACAAAATTCCATGTTAGACCAAAATTGTAATGAAGGCAAACATTATGATAGCATTCACCAAATTAAACAAGAAGACCGTCCAGAAGAGTTGCAGGAGATTCTGAAGTCGTCTGGAGATTTTATTGGATAAATTTAGTGTTTAGTATTTCAAGATATTTTTCTGTGCACTTTTGGTAAATATATTTCTTAAAATGGGTTGGCAATAACTTCTTCATTTTGCGACAATTTTACCATCGCACCCTATATTACAAAAAAAAAATGTTCTTTTATCTTATATTTTTCTGCCTTACAGTTTTGTTTATCTTTTTTAAATAATCAACTCGAACATTAAAAAAATCAATCTCTAAAATCTTTTATATGAATTTCCTTGAGCCACAAGATTAGCAATTAGGTCCCACCCTTTTACTGTGAAACCAATAAAATGTAAACACAAATTCTACTCCAGCAGCTTCTTTTCTTGCATTTCCTGCATGTGGAATTCTTTTCCGCATACTTACTTTCCCGACAGCTATAATCTCCATTAATTTAAATGTAAAGTCAATAGTCATCTCCTGTCTCACGAACTTACATCCTCTCTCTCATGCTTGTTTCTCCGTCCACCCCACTCTCTTCCTTCTCATACTCTCTTCCTGACACCCTCTGAAACCTTTCACTCCTTCTCATAACATTCCTCCTATGTGACCCCCTGCACAACAGTGGCAGTAAAATGCCTTGCTTGTGGCAACACGATTAAAAAAAAATCGACTTTTCTTAACAGAATAAAAATTTAAAATAAAATAATATTAATGGTAGATTAGAGAGGCTTCGCGCGGATTATTACAGAAAACAAGAATTAAGACAGAGTTTATCACGTGTATTCCAAGCTGGGGTTTTATATAGGGTCAGCATGTCTGAGCATCCTCTAAGATCCGATCCTATATGAAGGAAGCCTTTAAAAGGGTTCTTTTCAAAGAGTTCTCGAGGAAAAAACAGTAATCTGTTTACAAACGATCTCCCATGAAGAAAAAAGTGTCCAGTCGTAGGGGATAATTTTCATTCGTTATATTTGCAAAAATAACGGCAAATTAAGTTAATTTGTGTTTTTAAGATCTATAGAAAGGAAGAAGGTCAATTTCGGTTGGGGAATTTATGAGTTATAAGGAATACTCTCTTTGTAATAGACATCCATTGTCAATCGATCCTCCAATATGGAATTTCTGTAGAGTTACTTCCCTCAGTGTGTTACAAATTCGCGAAGATATGATTAAAAGATTTTAATTTCAAAATGTCATTTGCAGTCTAGGGAAAAAAAATTGTCCCTAATAGATCGTTAGATTACAAAACATGATTTGACTTCTCACTGCAAATAACTGTCTTTATCTATAATAGTGCCAGTCAGTTAAGTGCCATACGTGAAACACGCTTGGGCGATCATGTCTCGAAAGAGATATGACTGACTGGGCAGAATATTAACCCGCAGTAGGTTGCCATTGCTTTCTGCGGTATACTGGTTGCCAGCCAAGGCTATAGAACCCGAATCTGTACTGTTATTTAACTCATAACTGGAGGGAAGAGACGGATTAATAGCTTTCCCAAGGGTATTTGCAATGAATTCAGCTGAAAGTTCGAACTCGGCTCCCCGATTTCCCGTTCCGAGCCGATATCCACTGCACCACAACGCACATCCTATAATAGTGTACATCGACTAAATCGCTGAAAAAGTAGCATAGCGTAATGGAAAAAGGCCCCAAACTAAATAAAAACGAACTTTTCCATAAATGTTTATGTTATTTTTAAGAGGAAAGATCAAAATATGTTTAATTATCTTTCTAAATGTTTTAATCCTTTCTAATAAGTTTGAAATTTTGGTAAAGAATCTTGTTTGGATTTTAGTTAACGAGTAACCAAATCGTTACGAGTGTTTACAATGGATAATAGAATATTACGTAACTCAGTTTTTTTTTCCAGTGACAAACGCATTAATTTAGAAATTCTTACAAAAATCAAATAATAGTCAGTTTTTAATGAAACGTTCAGGATTTATTTACACATTAATGAAAGTATTTATGAAATTATTATTTTTTAAAACATCTTGGTAAAAAAAAACACTTTTACATCTGTTGCCCCCACCCCTCCACGTAAATTCATGAAATTTCAAGAAACTAAATTTTGTAGGAAAAATTAGTTTTATTAGTTAAACGCAGGACTCATTGGGGAATGTAAGACGTCTATTATTTTTATAAAACATTTGGCCCTTTTTCCAAAAATCTGCTTCTAATTGTAAAATAAAAAATGCAATAAACTTATGACATTATTTAATTTGATAATCTTTTAATTGCTTTAATAAATAATATAAATTAAGGAGATTATAGTCTGAAGAAAAAACATTTTTCGATTAATAATGAAATTTTAAAAGAATTGTTTTTATTTTTTAATAATAATAATTTATAAAGTTTCAAAAATATTTAAAAAATACTTCAAAGACATGGCGTTAGGTCATTAATTTATTAAGTGAAGGGTATATGAAAATTGAAAAAGTTTAATACAAATCGTTGAGCTACAGTAGTTTTTACATCATTCTTATTTCTATTTTTTGTGTGTATCTGATTTGTTTTTTTTTTTGTTGTTTTTTGTTTTTTTTGTATGGCAATTTCTGTGTGTACATTAAAAAGTCATGTGTTTCATGGTTCCTTCCCCCTACAGGAAAAATGTGGATAATTATGTCAGTTCTGATCATTATAGAAACTTAGCTAATCGCGCATTATATATATATATATATATATATATATATATATATATATATATATATATATATAGTATGTGTACATGGTGTATGACACGCTAAAAGTCTGCCTTCTTCTACCGAGCTCCCAAATCCTGGCAAAAAGCTATCGGTACTCATGAGCAGTGATACAGAGAAGCATATCTGTCTGTAGATGACTATATATATATATAGAGAGAGAGAGAGAGAGAGAGAGGGGGGGAGAGAGATTACAGAAAATTCTAGAGATTAATGAAATGTAATAAACAACCGACACATTTAATTTATTTGTTTCAACATTATTTTTAATCGATACTCGTATTTGAGTTGATATTCTGTTTTTAATTAAACAGAGTATATATATATATATATATATATATATATAGTCATCAGCAGATAGATCTGTTTCGCTGTATCACAGCTCATCAGTACGGTTAGACTCCGATTGCTTTTAACTCAGGATTGAAACCCGACCGAATTGCCGTCAGTCGGCGATTCCACTTCTGGGCTATGGGCGCTCGGTAGAAAAAGGCAGACTTTTTAGCGTATACATTATCATTATACACGCCCAATAGCTAGAGTGCTTTAATTCATTACGGAATGAGCGATGCGTACATGCCAGAGTAGCTACTGTTTTTCAAAGTCTACCATTCCTCCAGGGTGTGAGAGCGTAAATAGCGGCCTGAATTTTTATGATGAATTTTGTTAGGAAAATGTGTGTCATTCGGTAGTATTCGAACCTGCAACCCCTAACAACATAGGGGAAGCTATCAATTGATATGATACATCTTAGGCCACTAATTAATTAAAAACAGAATATCTACTGAAATACTAGTATCGATTAAAAATAATATTCAAACAAATAATATATATATACAACACTTGGATTCGAACGCAGATCCATTCGCTTTCTCCCTTCCTGGCTGTATCTTTCTCAAACACTTATCAAACCGATATTTAATTGCCAATACTTTTCACAAACTGACCTCGCCCATGCTGCGCTCAAATAAAAGGTTTGATGATCAATTATTCCTCGTTGGGAACGGTCGTCACTTCAATTGGTGTCTGTTCAAACAAGTTAATTTTTTTTTTGTTCTTAGAATAGGAAGCAGTAAAGCGTGCCTGATTCGTTTTCAAACACATTAGTTTCTATTCTGAACTGTTAATGTCAGCTCCACATAAGCGAACAATGATTGCCGTGATATGCTCGGCTGGCAATTGTTTTTCGGATCTCGCTAATATCGGGTCATTTTCTTCCGGACGTAGCAATGCTATCATGTGCAATCACAATACAAGAATGCTAAGCATAATATTACTTATGTAATAGGTAGGAAATACTTTATCACTACACATATATTGACGTGATATTCACACAATCCGCTACACACATATGCGGGTGAATGGTTCGTTTTGAAGGCTTATCAAACTTTGGCAGGTTATTTAAAGCCGAAACATATTCTGGGATTGTAAGAATCATTTTTGAAATTACAATGATTTTAAGATACATATTCTACCATTTAACCCATGGCTGGGAGGAAGAAGTGGATTCATCCCATCCCCAAGTATATTTGCGCATAATTTGAATTCTACTCGGCGATTTCTCATGATGAGCCATTATCCTTGAGGTCACCTGCATGTCTAAGCTTCCAGCACATGGTATTCTCAAGCGGTAACCCATACTAACCTGGCTCGACTTTGCTTAACTTCGGTGATTGTACGAGAACCAGTGTTTGAATGTTATGTGGCCATAAGTTTTTCATATTTTGGTTGTGTTGCATCCCGGAGGGGGTGGGGATAAACAGAGAAAAGAATAGTGTAAGAAATACTCTTAGCAATGAGTATATATAAATAGAGATTTATTATACGTTAGTACAATAAACCAGGATGTGCTTTGTGGTACAGTGGATATCGGCTCGGAACGAGAAACCGGGGGGCCGAGTTCGAATTTCAGTTGAATCCATTGTATTCACTTACGCGCAAATACCCTTGGGAAAGGTATTAATCTTCCTTCCAGTTATGGGTTAAATAGCAGGACATATTGGGTTCTATAGCCTTGGTCGGCAACCAGTCTACCGCAGAAAGCAATAGCAACCTACTACGGGATAATCTTCTGCCCAGTCAGTCATGTCTATTTCGAGACATTATCGCCCAAGCGTGTATCACGTATGGCACTTAACTGACTGACAATAAACCAAATACATGAAGGCACTGTCTTTGTATAGGACGTATGCGTCCGTCGTGAGAAGAAAGCTTCCGTCACTCCCATGTAATGACGTATAGTCAGTTGCTCGCTTGTTTTCCTCTTCTAACACTACGGCAGTTTGATTCCCGTCGCGGTCTTTTATGACCCGGGCCATACCCACTGCGGGGTAGGACAGGATATTCCACCACAACAGGTTGGTATTACAATTAATTTAATCATATATATAATCTCTGTCTCTACCCTTCTGCTTTTTTTTTATGCTTGGATGACAATTTTTTTTAAAATCTTCTTTCTTAATTTCCCCAGCCTTTTTTCTTTTTTTTTAAACTTCCTGTGTATGGATATGTTTTGGGACTTCTTCCGGTATGTAAATTTTTGAACCATTATATTTTTAAAAAATTGTTTTTGATCGTTGTTGAAGAAGCGAGAATTTTCTCGCTGAAATAGCTATTCAACAAATGTAGAATTCGAATTTTCTTTTATATATATATATATACATATTTGGCTCTGTAAATCGATAATAATATTTACATCGAGTCCTCTACCTGGATCATTTTTAATATTAATAAAATTAATATAAATAGGATGTTTTTTTTGTGATTTTAACTATATGCTCTTTCTTTTTTTTTTCGATTTAATATATATATATATATATATAACTAACGGAGGAGGAGAAAAAACAATAATAATGAGTGCCAAGACATCTGTGCTCATCCACAAGGAAGAACAGTGGAAAAAAACTAATTCCAACGAGAACAATTTTGATATTTCTGCAGAATCTTCAAATCTGGTAGGATTATTAATATTATATAATCTCACAGCCTATAAGGAAGTAAACACTAAAGACATTGGACGTTATAGAGATGACGGACTTATAGTAATAAGAAATACCACACACTTCAAAATAGACAGGGTTAGAAAAATGATAGATAAGGAGTTTAAAAATCTCAATTTAAAAGTAACAGTTAAAGCTAAGATAAAAAAGTAAATTTCCTCGATGTAACTTTGGATCTAGAGAACAATATACATCCAACCATACAAAAAAACAAACACAAACCCTTTATACATCCACCCAAACTCTAACCACCCTTCTATCATCAAGCATATAGCCCTCATCAATAGAATACAGAATTAGTAGAAACTCGGCTAATGAGGGAGTGTTTAATAAACATAGCGATTTTTATAACACTGCATTGAAAAATAGTGGATACATAAACCCAAATATTAAATATGTAAACAAGAAAAGCAACCTGCGAAGAAAAAATAGGAATAGGAAAATCATCTGGTACACCCACTTACAACCAGATGACTAATGGTAGGTTGGGAAGAAAATTCCTCGAGTTAATTAGGAAACACTTCCCGGAGAAAAATCCATTAAGTAAGATCTTTAATAAAAACACTATAAAATTAAGTTACAGCTGTATGAATAATCTAGAAAGAATTATAAAAAACCACAATAATAATATTTTTTTAAAAAATCAACAAAACCAGTAAAAATAACCAGACAACAGAAAATAACAATTTAAACAAGAAAACATGTAATTGTAAAAACCCCATAAACTGTCCGCTAGAAAATAGGTGTTTGACGGAATCGATAATCTATCAATGCGAAATATCGACGAAGGAAAACACAAACAATATAAAAGTCTATATAGGGAGTACTAAAAACACTCTAAAGCAGCGAATTTACCAGTACACCTCTTCATTTAATAATAGCAAATACAGAAACAGAACATCCCTATCGAGATATCATTGCTGCCTAAAGGAAACAAAAAAAACAAAAAAAAAACACCCAAAATAAAATGGTAAATCCTAAAAGAAGCTAAAAGATGTAAGTACTTAAATGAACCATGTTCATTATGCCTATATGAAAAACTATTTATTATTAGATCCCTTAAAAATAAAAATTTATTAAATAAACGCAACGAAATTAATGTCATATGTAGACATTGTAAATTATTCACATTAGAAAATGGATAAAACATGCTCACCGACGAATCAGGTAAAAATAAAAATAAAAATAAAGCCAAATATAGAATAAGTTAGTTTTTCTTTTTTTAATAATTCCCCCCCCCCTTTGTATCAGGATAATAAACTTTACAGCAAATTGATAGATGGAGCGAAAAAATAGCAGTTCGGGGTTTAGTTTTGAAAAAATCTTTTCTTTAACAAATAGACTAGAGGGAGGGGGATTGGTACTACCAGGAAGAAATATCACCTCAAATGTAATAAAACTGAAGGGAAAATGATAAGTTCAGATAAATGCGAAGAAAGTAGAGAATAGGGTCAAGGAAAAAGAAAAAAGAGGAGGAAAAAAGTTGGTTAGAACAGAAATTACTCGGGGTCAAACCCCAAAGTGAATCTCCATTCTGATTAGCCACACACACACACACAAAACATCCACATACATTCACAGTAAGCCGAAAGTATTTGTCATTTAAATGTAAATCATCTGCACAACCACACCAACATTGCCTGATGATGAGAATTAATCTCGAAACATAGAAATTTCCATGTAGCAATGTAAAATTGACATAACCATATAATTATATTATATTATATTAAGCTCTATAATACTCATTATATTGAGCACTGTTTATAATAAAATAAATGCCAGAGCACTCAAAATATGAAAAAAACCTTGAGTCCTCTTCACTTGGAAATATATATATATATATATATATATATATATATATATATATATATATATATTCAATATAAAGCTCTACTTTCTATTCTATCGAGGACTCTTTATAAAAGTAAATGCTTGAACAGTGGGTTAAAAATCTACGTGTTCTATCATTTTCTTACAATATATATATATATATATATATATATATATATATATATATATATATAAAGCTCTACTTTCTATTGAGCACTCTTTATAAAAGTAAATGTTTGAATAGTGGGTTAAAAATCTACGTGTTCTATCACTTTCTTACAATGTATTTGGTCGGGTTTCAATCCTGGTTTAGGAAGCGACCGGAGTCTAAGCCGTTCTGATGAGCTGTAATACAGAGAAACAGATCTGTCTGCGGATGACTATAGTATATATATATTTAGTGTCGAGTTGCGGTAATGTTTAGCGACAGGGTTGTTGCTTTATTGATAAAATGTATTCTGGCAAGCAGGTTTTTTATAGTAAAGTGCTTGATATCGGAGTGGAGATAGAGCGTTGATACCACAAAGAGTCTGTCACTTAGAGACTGAGCAGGTTCATGCCGAGTTCGAAGTTATGATGTTCTTCGTCGTCAGGGCTGGCTTGGAAACTTCGAAATTGGCATGAACCTGCTCAGTCTCTGAGTGACAGACTCATGTTTATATATTTTTGTGTTTTGGGGCAACAGACCCTCTTTTATACAAGCTTCATTAAAATGACTGACAATGTAATGCTTCTTTATTTCATTGTAGGCTTCTTTGTTTCCTTTTTCTTGTTTTCTTCTAGGTTTCCTTTTCTGGACATAAATTGTCCAAATATTCTACCTGTCAATTACCAAGGATTTTTTTTTTTTCGAAATATTAATTTTTGTTTTTTCATACAACCCATTTAAATACAAACGGAAACCTACCAAACAATAATAACCTAATCGATGCGATGGATAAATTATCGTCTAAATTGCTGAAAAAACTAAAATAACACTGGCATCTCATTTTAACAGATATTTACCAACAACATGGCTGATGCTATCCTCCACTAGAGGAACTCGTTGCACCTTCTCGGGCTAAGGTTTCCGCAATTTAGACGACAATCTATCCATCGCGGAAAAAACGAAAATAACACTGGCATCTCATTTTGACAGATATTTACCAACAACATGGCTGATGCTATCCTCCACTAGAGGAACTCGTTGCACCTTCTCGGGCTAAGGTTTCCGCAATTTAGACGACAATCTATCCATCGCGGAAAAAACGAAAATAACACTGGCATCTCATTTTGACAGATATTTACCAACAACATGGCTGATGCTATCCTCCACTAGAGGAACTCGTTGCACCTTCTCGGGCTAAGGTTTCCGCAATTTAGACGACAATCTATCCATCGCGGAAAAAACGAAAATAACACTGGCATCTCATTTTGACAGATATTTACCAACAACATGGCTGATGCTATCCTCCACTAGAGGAACTCGTTGCACCTTCTCGGGCTAAGGTTTCCGCAATTTAAACGACAATCTATCCATCGCGGAAAAAACGAAAATAACACTGGCATCTCATTTTGACAGATATTTACCAACAACATGGCTGATGCTATCCTCCACTAGAGGAACTCGTTGCACCTTCTCGGGCTAAGGTTTCCGCAATTTAGACGACTATCTATCCATCGCGGAAAAAACTAAAATAACACTGGCATCTCTTTTTGACAGATATTTACCAACAACATGGCTGATGCTATCCTCCACTAGAGAAACTCGTTGCACCTTCTCGCTAAGGTTTCCGCAATTGAGACGACAATCTATCCATCGCGGAAAAAACGAAAATAACACTGGCATCTCATTTTGACAGATATTTACCAACAACATGGCTGATGCTATCCTCCACTTAGAGGAACTCGCTGCACCTTCGGCTAAGGTTTCCGCAATTTAGACGACAATCTATCCATCGTGGAAAAAACGAAAATAACACTGGCATCTCATTTTGACAGATATTTACCAACAACATGGCTGATGCTATCCTCCACTAGAGGAACTCGTTGCACCTTCTCGGGCTAAGGTTCTCACTTGCTATCAAGTGGAGAGTCTAGACTGAAACCATTGCTAGGTCAGCAGCTAAGAATGTTGTTTCACTGTGTCGTGGAAAACAATCTTTCTCTCCAGAATAAATCTTGCACACCTGTAAGTCTGCTATTCGTCCAAGCCTTGGATATTGCTGCAACATATGATCCGGTGTTTCTGCTATATATTTAGACATCCTTGATGAAATCCAAAGAAGAATCAGTAATATTATTGGGTCTGACCTGGCATCTCGGCTTCAGTTACTCTCCCACCGATGTAACGATTACGTCTAGCCATTTGAACTGTAAAATGAAGACACCTTGCCGCCAATCTAGTCAGTCAGTTAAGTGCCATGCGTGATACACGCTTGGGCGATCATGTCTCGAAAGAGACATGACTGACTGGGCAGAAGATTATCCCGCAGTAGGTTCGCATTACTTTCTGTGGTAGACTTGTTGCCAAACAAGGTTATAGAACCCACTCTGTCCTGCTATTTAACCCATAACTGGAGGGAGAAGAGATGGATTCATACTTTTCACAGAGTTATTTGCGCGTAAGTGAGCGCAACGAATTCCCCTGGAATTTGAACTTGGCTCTCCGATTTCTCATTCTGAGCCGATATCCAGCGACTACAACGCATTTTCTTTACATTGACATGTAAACAAAGAATAAAAATAATTGAATTACTCCCAATAAAAATATATCTAGAAATCACATGTCTAAATACAAGAAAAATTGTATAAAGTACCTTATTAGCCGTCCTTCATGAAACTTGTATAAAAGAGGGACTTCTGCCCAAATAAACAATTATATATATTTTTATACTATTGTTGTTGTTTTTTGTTTTTTTTTTATAAGCGTTTCACCCCGAGCAAGGCATGTCACTGCCACTACTGTGCAGGGGGCTACGTAGAGTGGAGAAAGGCTGATTAAATATAGGAAATGACAGAGGGTGGGTGATAGGCGGGTAAGGATACAGAGAATGAGGGTTGGGTAGATGAGAGTGTTGTGAGAATAGTTGGGAGTTAGTGTGATAGGAGGTGTCTCTTGACCCTACATTTAAACATCTGGAGATTGTAACTGTCGGGAAAGCAGACTTGTGGAAGGAAGGGGGTTCCACAAGCGGGAAGCGCGAGAAAAGAAGCTGTTGGAGTAGAATTTACGGTTACATCTTATTTGTTTAACTGTAAAAGGGTGGGACCTAGTTGCTAATCTTGTATCTCGTGTAAATTCGTGCTTAGGCGGCACCAGTGATCTAAGCTTATCGGAGCAGAAGCCATGAAAGTACTTGTAGAAGAGGCACAGGGAAGCCACATCACGCCGCTGTGAGAGCGGCTGCAGCCGGTCTGCCAAGTCAGTATCAACCACGTTACAGATCCTTCTTTGTATTTTGTCAAGAAGCCCAAGGAGAGCAACAGGGGCACCCGACCAGATATGGCAGCAATATTCAATACACGGGCGGATGGTAGATTTGTATATGTGCAGAATAGATTCAGGTGGGAAAAATTTCCGGGCCCTGCACAGGGAACCCACTTTCATAGCAGCAGATTTGGCAATGGATTCAATATAGTCATTCCATTTGAGGTCCGCCGAGAGTGTAAGGCCAAGGAGGCGTAGTATTTTACTCTCTGGGAGGCTGGCCTGTCCCATGCTAATGGGAGGTAGATGCGATTGTCTATGGTGGTTAGTTGATAACAGCTTTGTTTTAGAGGCATTGAAATTTACCAACCATTTCCTACCCCAGGCCACTACGGATTGGAGGTCCCTTTCAAGTACGGCAGCGAGGTTCACTTTGTCGTCCAGACCTGGTTTCTGATCGATGCGGAAGTAGATTGTTGTGTCGTCGGCATACATGCCAACTTGGGATCTAATGGTGTCGGGGAGATGATTAATGTAGATCAGAAAGAGCGTGGGACCTAGGATAGAACCTTGAGGGACGCCCGCGTTCGTCTGGTAGTTTTGGGAGGCATGCCCATTTAATACCACCTTCAATGTGCGGTTAGAGAGGAAAGACTGGATGAGGTCAAACAGATGTCCAGTTATCCCATAGTTCCGCAGTTTGCACAAGAGGCCAGCATGCCAGACCCTGTCGAAAGCTTTGGAGATATCCAAGGCAACGGTTCGGGCTTCACCATTCTTGTCAAGTGCCTGGTATATGTACTCGGTAATGGTCGTTAGCATATCAGCAGTAGACCTGGTGAAGCGAAACCCATACTGTTTGTCAGAGAGAAGCCCGTTGGCCATAAGATGCTGAATCACCTCGGCGTTGATAATGGCTTCGAAAACTTTGCCAAAGATTGGAAGGAGACTAATAGGACGGTAATTGGCGGGGTCTGAGGGTTCGCCAGAATTCTTAAATATAGGTATTACGCAGGAGGACTTCCAACAGGCAGGAAAGCAGGAAGCAGATAGGCAGAGGTTATAGAGTTTAGAGAGGACAGAGGAGAGTTCTGGGGCACATTTCTTCAGTACTATGACTGGGATTCCGTCACCGCCGCTCGCTTTGTGTGGGTCAAGTTGCGCAATTATCTTGGCGACCAGAGTAATGTGGGCGTTATTTAGTATATTTAGTATATTTATTATATTTATTTAGTATATTTGAGCCTTAGTTCTGGGTGGGAAGTCTGGTGTAGGTATTCCTAACGAGTCCAGTGTGCACCCAATAAAAAAATTAAGAGTCACTCAAGCCAATGGGGGCTACGGAAAAAGTTTACATAGTAGTATAAAAGGAGGAACTAAGAAGTGCAGATATGTAGGACATATAACGGTTGACCATAAATAGATGAGATCGAGGAAGCATACTCTCGGGAGTCATTTTTACAAGGTAGCAGTTATTGGGAAGAAGGAATGAGAATGAGAAGTTATTTTAGTAGAACTTCCACCTAACAAATGGGATGAGAATGAGAAGTTATTTTACTAGAACGTCCACCTAACAAAAGGAATGAGAATGAGAAGTTATTTTACTAGAACTTCCACCTAACAAAAGGAATGAGAATGAGAAGTTATTTTCTTCCACCTAACAAAAGGAATGAGAATGAGAAGTTATTTTAGTAGAACTTCCACCTAACAAAAGGAATGAGAATGAGAAGTTATTTTCTTCCACCTAACAAAAGGAATGAGAATGAGAAGTTATTTTAGTAGAACGTCCACCTAACAAAAGGAATGAGAATGAGAAGTTATTTTCTTCCACCTAACAAAAGGAATGAGAATGAGAAGTTATTTTCTTACACCTAACAAAAAGAATGAGAATGAGGAGTTATTTCAGTAGAACTGCCACCTAACAAAAGGAATGAGAATGGGATGTTATTTTAGTAGAACTTCCACCTAACAAAAGGAATGAGAATGAGAAGTTATTTTAGTAGAACTTCCACCTAACAAAAGGAATGAGAATGAGAAGTTATTTTCTTCCACCTAACAAAAGGAATGAGAATGAGAAGTTATTTTCGTAGAACTTCCACCTAACAAAAGGAATGAGAATGAGAAGTTATTTTACTAGAACTTCCACCTAACAAAAGGAATGAGAATGAGAAGTTAATTTCTTCCACCTAACAAAAGGAATGAGAATGAGAAGTTATTTTCTTCCACCTAACAAAAGGAATGAGAATGAGAAGTTATTTTAGTAGAACTTCCACCTAACAAAAGGAATGAGAATGAGAAGTTATTTTCTTCCACCTAACAAAAGGAATGAGAATCAGAAGTTATTTTAGTAGAACTTCCACCTAACAAAAGGAATGAGAATGAGATGTTATTTTACTAGAACTTCCACCTAACAAAAGGAATGAGAATGAGAAGTTATTTTCTTCCACCTAACAAAAGGAATGAGAATGAGATGTTATTTTACTAGAACTTCCACCTAACAAAAGGAATGAGAATGAGAAGTTATTTTCTTCCACCTAACAAAAGGAATGAGAATGAGATGTCATTTTACTAGAACTTCCACCTAACAAAAGGAATGAGAATGAGAAGTTATTTTCTTCCACCTAACAAAAGGAATGAGAATGAGATGTTATTTTACTAGAACTTCCACCTAACAAAAGGAATGAGAATGAGAAGTTATTTTAGTAGAACTTCCACCTAACAAAAGGAATGAGAATGAGAAGTTATTTTAGTAGAACTTCCACCTAACAAAAGGAATGAGAATGAGAAGTTATTTTAGTAGAACTTCCACCTAACAAAAGGAATGAGAATGAGAAGATATTCTCTTCCACCTAACAAAAGGAATGAGAATGAGATGTTATTTTACTAGAACTTCCACCTAACAAAAGGAATGAGAATGAGAAGTTATTTTAGTAGAACTTCCACCTAACAAAAGGAATGAGAATGAGAAGTTATTTTAGTAGAACTTCCACCTAACAAAAGGAATGAGAATGAGAAGTTATTTTAGTAGAACTTCCACCTAACAAAAGGAATGAGAATGAGAAGTTATTTTAGTAGAACTTCCACCTAACAAAAGGAATGAGAATGAGAAGTTATTTTCTTCCACCTAACAAAAGGAATGAGAATGAGATGTTATTTTACTAGAACTTCCACCTAACAAAAGGAATGAGAATGAGAAGTTATTTTAGTAGAACTTCCACCTAACAAAAGGAATGAGAATGAGAAGTTAATTTCTTCCACCTAACAAAAGGAATGAGAATGAGAAGTTATTTTCTTCCACCTAACAAAAGGAATGAGAATGAGAAGTTATTTTAGTAGAACTTCCACCTAACAAAAGGAATGAGAATGAGAAGATATTTTCTTCCACCTAACAAAAGGAATGAGAATGAGAAGTTATTTTAGTAGAACTTCCACCTAACAAAAGGAATGAGAATGAGATGTTATTTTACTAGAACTTCCACCTAACAAAAGGAATGAGAATGAGAAGTTATTTTCTTCCACCTAACAAAAGGAATGAGAATGAGAAGTTATTTTCTTCCACCTAACAAAAGGAATGAGAATGAGAAGATATTTTAGTAGAACTTCCACCTAACAAAAGGAATGAGAATGAGAAGTTATTTTCTTCCACCTAACAAAAGGAATGAGAATGAGAAGTTATTTTAGTAGAACTTCCACCTAACAAAAGGAATGAGAATGAGATGTTATTTTACTAGAACTTCCACCTAACAAAAGGAATGAGAATGAGAAGTTATTTTCTTCCACCTAACAAAAGGAATGAGAATGAGAAGTTATTTTAGTAGAACTTCCACCTAACAAAAGGAATGGGAATGAGAAGTTATTTTCTTCCACCTAACAAAAGGAATGAGAATGAGAAGTTATTTTCTTACACCTAACGAAAGGAATGAGAATGAGAAGTTATTTTAGTAGAACTGCCACCTAACAAAAGGAATGAGAATGGGATGTTATTTTAGTAGAACTTCCACCTAACAAAAGGAATGAGAATGAGAAGTTATTTTAGTAGAACTTCCACCTAACAAAAGGAATGATAATGAGAAGTTATTTTCTTCCACCTAACAAAAGGAATGAGAATGAGAAGTTATTTTAGTAGAACTTCCACCTAACAAAAGGAATGAGAATGAGAAGTTATTTTACTAGAACTTCCACCTAACAAAAGGAATGAGAATGAGAAGTTAATTTCTTCCACCTAACAAAAGGAATGAGAATGAGAAGTTATTTTCTTCCACCTAACAAAAGGAATGAGAATGAGAAGTTATTTTAGTAGAACTTCCACCTAACAAAAGGAATGAGAATGAGAAGTTATTTTTGTAGAACTTCCACCTAACAAAAGGAATGAGAATGAGAAGTTATTTTCTTCCACCTAACAAAAGGAATGAGAATGAGATGTTATTTTACTAGAACTTCCACCTAACAAAAGGAATGAGAATGAGAAGTTATTTTAGTAGAACTTCCACCTAACAAAAGGAATGAGAATGAGAAGTTATTTTAGTAGAACTTCCACCTAACAAAAGGAATGAGAATGAGAAGTTATTTTAGTAGAACTTCCACCTAACAAAAGGAATGAGAATGAGAAGTTATTTTAGTAGAACTTCCACCTAACAAAAGGAATGAGAATGAGAAGTTATTTTCTTCCACCTAACAAAAGGAATGAGAATGAGATGTTATTTTACTAGAACTTCCACCTAACAAAAGGAATGAGAATGAGAAGTTATTTTAGTAGAACTTCCACCTAACAAAAGGAATGAGAATGAGAAGTTAATTTCTTCCACCTAACAAAAGGCATGAGAATGAGAAGTTATTTTCTTCCACCTAACAAAAGGAATGAGAATGAGAAGTTATTTTAGTAGAACTTCCACCTAACAAAAGGAATGAGAATGAGAAGTTATTTTCTTCCACCTAACAAAAGGAATGAGAATGAGAAGTTATTTTAGTAGAACTTCCACCTAACAAAAGGAATGAGAATGAGATGTTATTTTACTAGAACTTCCACCTAACAAAAGGAATGAGAATGAGAAGTTATTTTCTTCCACCTAACAAAAGGAATGAGAATGAGAAGTTATTTTCTTCCACCTAACAAAAGGAATGAGAATGAGAAGATATTTTAGTAGAACTTCCACCTAACAAAAGGAATGAGAATGAGAAGTTATTTTCTTCCACCTAACAAAAGGAATGAGAATGAGAAGTTATTTTAGTAGAACTTCCACCTAACAAAAGGAATGAGAATGAGATGTTATTTTACTAGAACTTCCACCTAACAAAAGGAATGAGAATGAGAAGTTATTTTCTTCCACCTAACAAAAGGAATGAGAATGAGAAGTTATTTTAGTAGAACTTCCACCTAACAAAAGGAATGGGAATGAGAAGTTATTTTCTTCCACCTAACAAAAGGAATGAGAATGAGAAGTTATTTTCTTACACCTAACGAAAGGAATGAGAATGAGAAGTTATTTTAGTAGAACTGCCACCTAACAAAAGGAATGAGAATGGGATGTTATTTTAGTAGAACTTCCACCTAACAAAAGGAATGAGAATGAGAAGTTATTTTAGTAGAACTTCCACCTAACAAAAGGAATGATAATGAGAAGTTATTTTCTTCCACCTAACAAAAGGAATGAGAATGAGAAGTTATTTTAGTAGAACTTCCACCTAACAAAAGGAATGAGAATGAGAAGTTATTTTACTAGAACTTCCACCTAACAAAAGGAATGAGAATGAGAAGTTAATTTCTTCCACCTAACAAAAGGAATGAGAATGAGAAGTTATTTTCTTCCACCTAACAAAAGGAATGAGAATGAGAAGTTATTTTAGTAGAACTTCCACCTAACAAAAGGAATGAGAATGAGAAGTTATTTTTGTAGAACTTCCACCTAACAAAAGGAATGAGAATGAGAAGTTATTTTCTTCCACCTAACAAAAGGAATGAGAATGAGATGTTATTTTACTAGAACTTCCACCTAACAAAAGGAATGAGAATGAGAAATTATTTTAGTAGAACTTCCACCTAACAAAAGGAATGAGAATGAGAAGTTATTTTAGTAGAACTTCCACCTAACAAAAGGAATGAGAATGAGAAGTTATTTTAGTAGAACTTCCACCTAACAAAAGGAATGAGAATGAGAAGTTATTTTAGTAGAACTTCCACCTAACAAAAGGAATGAGAATGAGAAGTTATTTTCTTCCACCTAACAAAAGGAATGAGAATGAGATGTTATTTTACTAGAACTTCCACCTAACAAAAGGAATGAGAATGAGAAGTTATTTTAGTAGAACTTCCACCTAACAAAAGGAATGAGAATGAGAAGTTAATTTCTTCCACCTAACAAAAGGCATGAGAATGAGAAGGTATTTTCTTCCACCTAACAAAAGGAATGAGAATGAGAAGTTATTTTAGTAGAACTTCCACCTAACAAAAGGAATGAGAATGAGAAGTTATTTTCTTCCACCTAACAAAAGGAATGAGAATGAGAAGTTATTTTAGTAGAACTTCCACCTAACAAAAGGAATGAGAATGAGATGTTATTTTACTAGAACTTCCACCTAACAAAAGGAATGAGAATGAGAAGTTATTTTCTTCCACCTAACAAAAGGAATGAGAATGAGAAGTTATTTTCTTCCACCTAACAAAAGGAATGAGAATGAGAAGATATTTTAGTAGAACTTCCACCTAACAAAAGGAATGAGAATGAGAAGTTATTTTCTTCCACCTAACAAAAGGAATGAGAATGAGAAGTTATTTTAGTAGAACTTCCACCTAACAAAAGGAATGAGAATGAGATATTATTTTACTAGAACTTCCACCTAACAAAAAGAATGAGAATGAGAAGTTATTTTCTTCCACCTAACAAAAGGAATGAGAATGAGAAGATATTTTAGTAGAACTTCCACCTAACAAAAGGAATGGGAATGAGAAGTTATTTTCTTCCACCTAACAAAAGGAATGAGAATGAGAAGTTATTTTCTTACACCTAACGAAAGGAATGAGAATGAGAAGTTATTTTAGTAGAACTGCCACCTAACAAAAGGAATGAGAATGGGATGTTATTTTAGTAGAACTTCCACCTAACAAAAGGAATGAGAATGAGAAGTTATTTTAGTAGAACTTCCACCTAACAAAAGGAATGAGAATGAGAAGTTATTTTCTTCCACCTAACAAAAGGAATGAGAATGAGAAGTTATTTTAGTAGAACTTCCACCTAACAAAAGGAATGAGAATGAGAAGTGATTTTCTTCCACCTAACAAAAAGAATGAGAATGAGAAGTTATTTTAGTAGAACGTCCACCTAACAAAAGGAATGAGAATGAGAAGTTATTTTCTTCCACATAACAAAAGGAATGAGAATGAGAAGTTATTTTCTTACACCTAACAAAATAATGAGAATGAGAAGTTATTTCAGTAGAACTGCCACCTAACAAAAGGAATGAGAATGGGATGTTATTTTAATAGAACTTCCACCTAACAAAAGGAATGAGAATGAGAAGTTATTTTAGTAGAACTTCCACCTAACAAAAGGAATGAGAATGAGAAGTTATTTTCTTCCACCTAACAAAAGGAATGAGAATGAGAAGTTATTTTCGTAGAACTTCCACCTAACAAAAGGAATGAGAATGAGAAGTTATTTTACTAGAACTTCCACCTAACAAAAGGAATGAGAATGAGAAGTTAATTTCTTCCACCTAACAAAAGGAATGAGAATGAGAAGTTATTTTCTACCACCTAACAAAAGGAATGAGAATGA
Organism: Ascarosepion bandense; assembly: GCA_037127315.1. Taxonomy (NCBI): domain Eukaryota; kingdom Metazoa; phylum Mollusca; class Cephalopoda; order Sepiida; family Sepiidae; genus Ascarosepion; species Ascarosepion bandense. Next base: position 25,820 of record JBBBDQ010001146.1, read on the forward strand.
GAAGTTATTTTAGTAGAACTTCCACCTAACAAAAGGAATGAGAATGAGAAGTTATTTTCTTCCACCTAACAAAAGGAATGAGAATGAGAAGTTATTTTAGTAGAACGTCCACCTAACAAAATGAATGAGAATGAGAAGTTATTTTCTTCCACCTAACAAAAGGAATGAGAATGAGAAGTTATTTTCTTACACCTAACAAAAAGAATGAGAATGAGAAGTTATTTCAGTAGAACTGCCACCTAACAAAAGGAATGAGAATGGGATGTTATTTTAATAGAACTTCCACCTAACAAAAGGAATGAGAATGAGAAGTTATTTTAGTAGAACTTCCACCTAACAAAAGGAATGAGAATGAGAAGTTAATTTCTTCCACCTAACAAAAGGAATGAGAATGAGAAGTTATTTTCTTCCACCTAACAAAAGGAATGAGAATGAGAAGTTATTTTAGTAGAACTTCCACCTAACAAAAGGAATGAGAATGAGAAGTTATTTTACTAGAACTTCCACCTAACAAAAGGAATGAGAATGGGAAGTTAATTTCTTCCACCTAACAAAAGGAATGAGAATGAGAAGTTATTTTTTCCACCTAACAAAAGGAATGAGAATGAGAAGTTATTTTAGTAGAACTTCCACCTAACAAAAGGAATGAGAATGAGAAGTTATTTTCTTCCACCTAACAAAAGGAATGAGAATGAGATGTTATTTTACTAGAACTTCCACCTAACAAAAGGAATGAGAATGAGATGTTATTTTACTAGAACTTCCACCTAAAAAAAGGAATGAAAATGAGAAGTTATTTTCTTCCACCTAACAAAAGGAATGAGAATGAGAAGTTATTTTCTTCCACCTAACAAAAGGAATGAGAATGAGATGTCATTTTACTAGAACTTCCACCTAACAAAAGGAATGAGAATGAGAAGTTATTTTCTTCCACCTAACAAAAGGAATGAGAATGAGATGTTATTTTACTAGAACTTCCACCTAACAAAAGGAATGAGAATGAGAAGTTATTTTAGTAGAAATTCCACCTAACAAAAGGAATGAGAATGAGAAGTTATTTTAGTAGAACTTCCACCTAACAAAAGGAATGAGAATGAGAAGTTATTTTCTTCCACCTAACAAAAGGAATGAGAATGAGAAGTTATTTTAGTAGAACTTCCACCTAACAAAAGGAATGAGAATGAGAAATTAATTTCTTCCACTTAACAAAAGGAATGAGAATGAGAAGTTATTTTCTTCCACCTAACAAAAGGAATGAGAATGAGATGTTATTTTACTAGAACTTCCACCTAACAAAAGGAATGAGAATGAGAAGTTATTTTCTTCCACCTAACAAAAGGAATGAGAATGAGAAGTTATTTTCTTCCACCTAACAAAAGGAATGAGAATGAGATGTTATTTTACTAGAACTTCCACCTAACAAAAGGAATGAGAATGAGAAGTTATTTTCTTCCACCTAACAAAAGGAATGAGAATGAGATGTTATTTTACTAGAACTTCCACCTAACAAAAGGAATGAGAATGAGAAGTTATTTTAGTAGAACTTCCACCTAACAAAAGGAATGAGAATGAGAAGTTATTTTAGTAGAACTTCCACCTAACAAAAGGAATGAGAATGAGAAGTTATTTTCTTCCACCTAACAAAAGGAATGAGAATGAGAAGTTATTTTAGTAGAACTTCCACCTAACAAAAGGAATGAGAATGAGATGTTATTTAACTAGAACTTCCACCTAACAAAAGGAATGAGAATGAGAAGTTATTTTCTTCCACCTAACAAAAGAAATGAGAATGAGATTTTATTTTCTTCCACCTAACAAAAGGAATGAGAATGAGAAGTTATTTTAGTAGAACTTCCACCTAACAAAAGGAATGAGAATGAGATGTTATTTTACTAGAACTTCCACCTAACAAAAGGAATGAGAATGAGAAGTTATTTTCTTCCACCTAACAAAAGGAATGAGAATGAGAAGTTATTTTCTTCCACCTAACAAAAGGAATGAGAATGAGATGTTATTTTACTAGAACTTCCACCTAACAAAAGGAATGAGAATGAGAAGTTATTTTCTTCCACCTAACAAAAGGAATGAGAATGAGATGTTATTTTACTAGAACTTCCACCTAACAAAAGGAATGAGAATGAGAAGTTATTTTCTTCCACCTAACAAAAGGAATGAGAATGAGATGTTATTTTACTAGAACTTCCACCTAACAAAAGGAATGAGAATGAGAAGTTATTTTAGTAGAACTTCCACCTAACAAAAGGAATGAGAATGAGAAGTTATTTTAGTAGAACTTCCACCTAACAAAAGGAATGAGAATGAGAAGTTATTTTCTTCCACCTAACAAAAGGAATGAGAATGAGAAGATATTTTAGTAGAACTTCAACCTAACAAAAGGAATGAGAAAGAGAAGTTATTTTCTTCCACCTAACAAAAGGAATGAGAATGAGAAGTTATTTTAGTAGAACTTCCACCTAACAAAAGGAATGAGAATGAGATGTTATTTAACTAGAACTTCCACCTAACAAAAGGAATGAGAATGAGAAGTTATTTTCTTCCACCTAACAAAAGAAATGAGAATGAGATTTTATTTTCTTCCACCTAACAAAAGGAATGAGAATGAGAAGTTATTTTAGTAGAACTTCCACCTAACAAAAGGAATGAGAATGAGATGTTATTTTACTAGAACTTCCACCTAACAAAAGGAATGAGAATGAGAAGTTATTTTCTTCCACCTAACAAAAGGAATGAGAATGAGAAGTTATTTTCTTCCACCTAACAAAAGGAATGAGAATGAGATGTTATTTTACTAGAACTTCCACCTAACAAAAGGAATGAGAATGAGAAGTTATTTTAGTAGAACTTCCACCTAACAAAAGGAATGAGAATGAGAAGTTATTTTAGTAGAACTTCCACCTAACAAAAGGAATGAGAATGAGAAGTTATTTTCTTCAACCTAACAAAAGGAATGAGAATGAGATGTTATTTTACTAGAACTTCCACCTAACAAAAGGAATGAGAATGAGAAGTTATTTTCTTCCACCTAACAAAAGGAATGAGAATGAGAAGTTATTTTCTTCCACCTAACAAAAGGAATGAGAATGAGATGTTATTTTACTAGAACTTCCACCTAACAAAAGGAATGAGAATGAGAAGTTATTTTAGTGGAACTTCCACCTAACAAAAGGAATGAGAATGAGAAGTTATTTTAGTGGAACTTCCACCTAACAAAAGGAATGAGAATGAGAAGTTATTTTAGTAGAACTTCCACCTAACAAAAGGAATGAGAATGAGAAGTTATTTTCTTACACCTACCGAAAGGAATGAGAATGAGAAGTTATTTTAGTAGAACTGCCACCTAACAAAAGGAATGAGAATGGGATGTTATTTTAGTAGAACTTCCACCTAACAAAAGGAATGAGAATGAGAAGTTATTTTAGTAGAACTTCCACCTAACAAAAGGAATGAGAATGAGAAGTTATTTTCTTCCACCTAACAAAAGGAATGAGAATGAGAAGTTATTTTAGTAGAACTTCCACCTAACAAAAGGAATGAGAATGAGATGTTATTTTACTAGAACTTCCACCTAACAAAAGGAATGAGAATGAGAAGTTGTTTTCTTCCACCTAACAAAAGGAATGAGAATGAGAAGTTATTTTAGTAGAACTTCCACCTAACAAAAGGAATGGGAATGAGAAGTTATTTTCTTCCACCTAACAAAAGGAATGAGAATGAGAAGTTATTTTCTTACACCTAACGAAAGGAATGAGAATGAGAAGTTATTTTAGTAGAACTGCCACCTAACAAAAGGAATGAGAATGGGATGTTATTTTAGTAGAACTTCCACCTAACAAAAGGAATGAGAATGAGAAGTTATTTTAGTAGAACTTCCACCTAACAAAAGGAATGAGAATGAGAAGTTATTTTCTTCCACCTAACAAAAGGAATGAGAATGAGAAGTTATTTTCTTCCACATAACAAAAGGAATGAGAATGAGAAGTTATTTTCTTACACCTAACAAAATAATGAGAATGAGAAGTTATTTCAGTAGAACTGCCACCTAACAAAAGGAATGAGAATGGGATGTTATTTTAATAGAACTTCCACCTAACAAAAGGAATGAGAATGAGAAGTTATTTTAGTAGAACTTCCACCTAACAAAAGGAATGAGAATGAGAAGTTATTTTCTTCCACCTAACAAAAGGAATGAGAATGAGAAGTTATTTTCGTAGAATTTCCACCTAACAAAAGGAATGAGAATGAGAAGTTATTTTACTAGAACTTCCACCTAACAAAAGGAATGAGAATGAGAAGTTAATTTCTTCCACCTAACAAAAGGAATGAGAATGAGAAGTTATTTTCTACCACCTAACAAAAGGAATGAGAATGAGAAGTTATTTTAGTAGAACTTCCACCTAACAAAAGGAATGAGAATGAGAAGTTATTTTCTTCCACCTAACAAAAGGAATGAGAATGAGAAGTTATTTTAGTAGAACGTCCACCTAACAAAAGGAATGAGAATGAGAAGTTATTTTCTTCCACCTAACAAAAGGAATGAGAATGAGAAGTTATTTTCTTACACCTAACAAAAAGAATGAGAATGAGAAGTTATTTCAGTAGAACTGCCACCTAACAAAAGGAATGAGAATGGGATGTTATTTTAATAGAACTTCCACCTAACAAAAGGAATGAGAATGAGAAGTTATTTTAGTAGAACTTCCACCTAACAAAAGGAATGAGAATGAGAAGTTAATTTCTTCCACCTAACAAAAGGAATGAGAATGAGAAGTTATTTTCTTCCACCTAACAAAAGGAATGAGAATGAGAAGTTATTTTAGTAGAACTTCCACCTAACAAAAGGAATGAGAATGAGAAGTTATTTTACTAGAACTTCCACCTAACAAAAGGAATGAGAATGGGAAGTTAATTTCTTCCACCTAACAAAAGGAATGAGAATGAGAAGTTATTTTTTCCACCTAACAAAAGGAATGAGAATGAGAAGTTATTTTAGTAGAACTTCCACCTAACAAAAGGAATGAGAATGAGAAGTTATTTTCTTCCACCTAACAAAAGGAATGAGAATGAGATGTTATTTTACTAGAACTTCCACCTAACAAAAGGAATGAGAATGAGATGTTATTTTACTAGAACTTCCACCTAAAAAAAGGAATGAAAATGAGAAGTTATTTTCTTCCACCTAACAAAAGGAATGAGAATGAGATGTTATTTTACTAGAACTTCCACCTAACAAAAGGAATGAGAATGAGAAGTTATTTTCTTCCACCTAACAAAAGGAATGAGAATGAGATGTCATTTTACTAGAACTTCCACCTAACAAAAGGAATGAGAATGAGAAGTTATTTTCTTCCACCTAACAAAAGGAATGAGAATGAGATGTTATTTTACTAGAACTTCCACCTAACAAAAGGAATGAGAATGAGAAGTTATTTTAGTAGAAATTCCACCTAACAAAAGGAATGAGAATGAGAAGTTATTTTAGTAGAACTTCCACCTAACAAAAGGAATGAGAATGAGAAGTTATTTTCTTCCACCTAACAAAAGGAATGAGAATGAGAAGTTATTTTAGTAGAACTTCCACCTAACAAAAGGAATGAGAATGAGAAATTAATTTCTTCCACTTAACAAAAGGAATGAGAATGAGAAGTTATTTTCTTCCACCTAACAAAAGGAATGAGAATGAGATGTTATTTTACTAGAACTTCCACCTAACAAAAGGAATGAGAATGAGAAGTTATTTTCTTCCACCTAACAAAAGGAATGAGAATGAGAAGTTATTTTCTTCCACCTAACAAAAGGAATGAGAATGAGATGTTATTTTACTAGAAATTCCACCTAACAAAAGGAATGAGAATGAGAAGTTATTTTCTTCCACCTAACAAAAGGAATGAGAATGAGATGTTATTTTACTAGAACTTCCACCTAACAAAAGGAATGAGAATGAGAAGTTATTTTGGTAGAACTTCCACCTAACAAAAGGAATGAGAATGAGAAGTTATTTTAGTAGAACTTCCACCTAACAAAAGGAATGAGAATGAGAAGTTATTTTCTTCCACCTAACAAAAGGAATGAGAATGAGAAGATATTTTAGTAGAACTTCAACCTAACAAAAGGAATGCGAAAGAGAAGTTATTTTCTTCCACCTAACGAAAGAAATGAGAATGAGAAGTTATTTTAGTAGAACTTCCACCTAACAAAAGGAATGAGAATGAGATGTTATTTTACTAGAACTTCCACCTAACAAAAGGAATGAGAATGAGAAGTTATTTTCTTCCACCTAACAAAAGGAATGAGAATGAGAAGTTATTTTCTTCCACCTAACAAAAGGAATGAGAATGAGATGTTATTTTACTAGAACTTCCACCTAACAAAAGGAATGAGAATGAGAAGTTATTTTAGTAGAACTTCCACCTAACAAAAGGAATGAGAAGGAGAAGTTATTTTAGTAGAACTTCCACCTAACAAAAGGAATGAGAATGAGAAGTTATTTTCTTCAACCTAACAAAAGGAATGAGAATGAGAAGTTATTTTAGTAGAACTTCCACCTAACAAAAGGAATGAGAATGAGATGTTATTTTACTAGAACTTCCACCTAACAAAAGGAATGAGAATGAGAAGTTATTTTCTTCCAGCTAACAAAAGGAATGAGAATGAGAAGTTATTTTCTTCCACCTAACAAAAGGAATGAGAATGAGATGTTATTTTACTAGAACTTCCACCTAACAAAAGGAATGAGAATGAGAAGTTATTTTCTTCCACCTAACAAAAGGAATGAGAATGAGATGTTATTTTACTAGAACTTCCACCTAACAAAAGGAATGAGAATGAGAAGTTATTTTCTTCCACCTAACAAAAGGAATGAGAATGAGAAGTTATTTTCTTCCACCTAACAAAAGGAATGAGAATGAGATGTTATTTTACTAGAACTTCCACCTAACAAAAGGAATGAGAATGAGAAGTTATTTTAGTGGAACTTCCACCTAACAAAAGGAATGAGAATGAGAAGATATTTTAGTGGAACTTCCACCTAACAAAAGGAATGAGAATGAGAAGTTATTTTAGTAGAACTTCCACCTAACAAAAGGAATGAGAATGAGAAGTTATTTTCTTACACCTAACGAAAGGAATGAGAATGAGAAGTTATTTTAGTAGAACTGCCACCTAACAAAAGGAATGAGAATGGGATGTTATTTTAGTAGAACTTCCACCTAACAAAAGGAATGAGAATGAGAAGTTATTTTAGTAGAACTTCCACCTAACAAAAGGAATGAGAATGAGAAGTTATTTTCTTCCACCTTACAAAAGGAATGAGAATGAGAAGTTATTTTAGTAGAACTTCCACCTAACAAAAGGAATGAGAATGAGAAGTGATTTTCTTCCACCTAACAAAAAGAATGAGAATGAGAAGTTATTTTAGTAGAACGTCCACCTAACAAAAGGAATGAGAATGAGAAGTTATTATCTTCCACCTAACAAAAGGAATGAGAATGAGAAGTTATTTTCTTACACCTAACAAAAAGAATGAGAATGAGAAGTTATTTCAGTAGAACTGCCACCTAACAAAAGGAATGAGAATGGGCTGTTATTTTAATAGAACTTCCACCTAACAAAAGGAATGAGAATGAGAAGTTATTTTCTTCCACCTAACAAAAGGAATGAGAATGAGAAGTTATTTTCGTAGAACTTCCACCTAACAAAAGGAATGAGAATGAGAAGTTATTTTACTAGAACTTCCACCTAACAAAAGGAATGAGAATGAGAAGTTAATTTCTTCCACCTAACAAAAGGAATGAGAATGAGAAGTTATTTTCTACCACCTAACAAAAGGAATGAGAATGAGAAGTTATTTTAGTAGAACTTCCACCTAACAAAAGGAATGAGAATGAGAAGTTATTTTCTTCCACCTAACAAAAGGAATGAGAATGAGAAGTTATTTTAGTAGAACGTCCACCTAACAAAAGGAATGAGAATGAGAAGTTATTTTCTTCCACCTAACAAAAGGAATGAGAATGAGAAGTTATTTTCTTACACCTAACAAAAAGAATGAGAATGAGAAGTTATTTCAGTAGAACTGCCACCTAACAAAAGGAATGAGAATGGGATGTTATTTTAATAGAACTTCCACCTAACAAAAGGAATGAGAATGAGAAGTTATTTTAGTAGAACTTCCACCTAACAAAAGGAATGACAATGAGAAGTTAATTTCTTCCACCTAACAAAAGGAATGAGAATGAGAAGTTATTTTCTTCCACCTAACAAAAGGAATGAGAATGAGAAGTTATTTTAGTAGAACTTCCACTTAACAAAAGGAATGAGAATGAGAAGTTATTTTCTTCCACCTAACAAAAGGAATGAGAATGAGAAGTTATTTTAGTAGAACTTCCACCTAACAAAAGGAATGAGAATGAGATGTTATTTTACTAGAACTTCCACCTAACAAAAGGAATGAGAATGAGAAGTTATTTTCTTCCACCTAACAAAAGGAATGAGAATGAGAAGTTATTTTCTTCCACCTAACAAAAGGAATGAGAATGAGAAGATATTTTAGTAGAACTTCCACCTAACAAAAGGAATGAGAATGAGAAGTTATTTTCTTCCACCTAACAAAAGGAATGAGAATGAGAAGTTATTTTAGTAGAACTTCCACCTAACAAAAGGAATGAGAATGAAATGTTACTTTACTAGAATTGCCACCTAACAAAAGGAATGAGAATGAGAAGTTATTTTCTTCCACCTAACAAAAGGAATGAGAATGAGAAGTTATTTTAGTAGAACTTCCACCTAACAAAAGGAATGAGAATGAGAAGTTAATTTCTTCCACCTAACAAAAGGAATGAGAATGGGAAGTTATTTTCTTCCACCTAACAAAAGGAATGAGAATGAGAAGTTATTTTAGTAGAACTTCCACCTAACAAAAGGAATGAGAATGAGAAGTTATTTTCTTCCACCTAACAAAAAGAATGAGAATGAGAAGTTATTTTAGTAGAACGTCCACCTAACAAAAGGAATGAGAATGAGAAGTTATTTTCTTCCACCTAACAAAAGGAATGAGAATGAGAAGTTATTTTAGTAGAACTTCCACCTAACAAAAGGAATGAGAATGAGATGTTATTTTACTAGAACTTCCACCTAAAAAAGGAATGAAAATGAGAAGTTATTTTCTTCCACCTAACAAAAGGAATGAGAATGAGATGTTATTTTCTTCCACCTAACAAAAGGAATGAGAATGAGAAGTTATTTTAGTAGAACTTCCACCTAACAAAAGGAATGAGAATGAGAAGTTATTTTCTTCCACCTAACAAAAGGAATGAGAATGAGAAGTTATTTTAGTAGAACTTCCACCTAACAAAAGGAATGAGAATGAGATGTTATTTTACTAGAACTTCCACCTAAAAAAAGGAATGAAAATGAGAAGTTATTTTCTTCCACCTAACAAAAGGAATGAGAATGAGATGTTATTTTACTAGAACTTCCACCTAACAAAAGGAATGAGAATGAGAAGTTATTTTTCTTCCACCTAACAAAAGGAATGAGAATGAGATGTCATTTTACTAGAACTTCCACCTAACAAAAGGAATGAGAATGAGAAGTTATTTTCTTCCACCTAACAAAAGGAATGAGAATGAGATGTTATTTTACTAGAACTTCCACCTAACAAAAGGAATGAGAATGAGAAGTTATTTTAGTAGAAATTCCACCTAACAAAATGAATGAGAATGAGAAGTTATTTTAGTAGAACTTCCACCTAACAAAAGGAATGAGAATGAGAAGTTATTTTCTTCCACCTAACAAAAGGAATGAGAATGATATATTATTTTACTAGAACTTCCACCTAACAAAAGGAATGAGAATGAGAAGTTATTTAAGTAGAACTTCCACCTAACAAAAGGAATGAGAATGAGAAGTTATTTTCTTACACCTAACAAAAAGTATGAGAATGAGAAGTTATTTCAGTAGAACTGCCACCTAACAAAAGGAATGAGAATGGGATGTTATTTTAAGAGAACTTCCACCTAACAAAAGGAATGAGAATGAGAAGTTATTTTAGTAGAACTTCCACCTAACAAAAGGAATGAGAATGAGAAGTTATTTTCTTCCACCTAACAAAAGGAATGAGAATGAGAAGTTATTTCCGTAGAACTTCCACCTAACAAAAGGAATGAGAATGAGAAGTTATTTTACTAGAACTTCCACCTAACAAAAGGAATGAGAATGGGAAGTTAATTTCTTCCACCTAACAAAAGGAATGAGAATGAGAAGTTATTTTCTTCCACCTAACAAAAGGAATGAGAATGAGAAGTTATTTTAGTAGAACTTCCACCTAACAAAAGGAATGAGAATGAGAAGTTATTTTCTTCCACCTAACAAAAGGAATGAGAATGAGAAGCTATTTTAGTAGAACTTCCACCTAACAAAAGGAATGAGAATGAGATGTTATTTTACTAGAACTTCCACCTAAAAAAAGGAATGAAAATGAGAAGTTATTTTCTTCCACCTAACAAAAGGAATGAGAATGAGATGTTATTTTACTAGAACTTCCACCTAACAAAAGGAATGAGAATGAGATATTATTTTCTTCCACCTAACAAAAGGAATGAGAATGAGATGTCATTTTACTAGAACTTCCACCTAACAAAAGGAATGAGAATGAGAAGTTATTTTCTTCCACCTAACAAAAGGAATGAGAATGAGATGTTATTTTACTAGAACTTCCAACTAACAAAAGGAATGAGAATGAGAAGTTATTTTAGTAAAAATTCCACCTAACAAAAGGAATGAGAATGAGAAGTTATTTTAGTAGAACTTCCACCTAACAAAAGGAATGAGAATGAGAAGTTATTTTCTTCCACCTAACAAATGGAATGAGAATGATATGTTATTTTACTAGAACTTCCACCTAACAAAAGGAATGAGAATGAGAAGTTATTTAAGTAGAACTTCCACCTAACAAAAGGAATGAGAATGAGAAGTTATTTTAGTAGAACTTCCACCTAACAAAAGGAATGAGAATGAGAAGTTATTTTAGTAGAACTTCCACCTAACAAAAGGAATGAGAATGAGAAGTTATTTTAGTAGAACTTCCACCTAACAAAAGGAATGAGAATGAGAAGTTATTTTCTTCCACCTAACAAAAGGAATGAGAATGAGAAGTTATTTTAGTAGAACTTCCACCTAACGAAAGGAATGAGAATGAGAAATTAATTTCTTCCACTTAACAAAAGGAATGAGAATGAGAAGTTATTTTCTTCCACCTAACAAAAGGAATGAGAATGTGATGTTATTTTACTAGAACTTCCACCTAACAACAGGAATGAGAATGAGAAGTTATTTTCTTCCACCTAACAAAAGGAATGAGAATGAGAAGTTATTTTCTTCCACCTAACAAAAGGAATGAGAATGAGATGTTATTTTACTAGAACTTCCACCTAACAAAAGGAATGAGAATGAGAAGTTATTTTCTTCCACCTAACAAAAGGAATGAGAATGAGATGTTATTTTACTAGAACTTCCACCTAACAAAAGGAATGAGAATGAGAAGTTATTTTAGTAGAACTTCCACCTAACAAAATGAATGAGAATGAGAAGTTATTTTAGTAGAACTTCCACCTAACAAAAGGAATGAGAATGATAAGTTATTTTCTTCCACCTAACAAAAGGAATGAGAATGAGAAGATATTTTAGTAGAACTTCCACCTAACAAAAGGAATGAGAAAGAGAAGTTATTTTCTTCCACCTAACAAAAGGAATGAGAATGAGAAGTTATTTTAGTAGAACTTCCACCTAACAAAAGGAATGAGAATGAGATGTTATTTAACTAGAACTTCCACCTAACAAAAGGAATGAGAATGAGAAGTTATTTTCTTCCACCTAACAAAAGGAATGAGAATGAGATATTATTTTCTTCCACCTAACAAAAGGAATGAGAATGAGAAGTTATTTTAGTAGAACTTCCACCTAACAAAAGGAATGAGAATGAGATGTTATTTTACTAGAACTTCCACCTAACAAAAGGAATGAGAATGAGAAGTTATTTTCTTCCACCTAACAAAAGGAATGAGAATGAGATGTTATTTTACTAGAACTTCCACCTAACAAAAGGAATGAGAATGAGATGTTATTTTACTAGAAGTTCCACCTAACAAAAGGAATGAGAATGAGAAGTTATTTTCTTCCAGCTAACAAAAGGAATGAGAATGAGAAGTTATTTTCTTCCACCTAACAAAAGGAATGAGAATGAGATGTTATTTTACTAGAACTTCCACCTAACAAAAGGAATGAGAATGAGAAGTTATTTTCTTCCACCTAACAAAAGGAATGAGAATGAGATGTTATTTTACTAGAACTTCCACCTAACAAAAGGAATGAGAATGAGAAGTTATTTTCTTCCACCTAACAAAAGGAATGAGAATGAGAAGTTATTTTCTTCCACCTAACAAAAGGAATGAGAATGAGATGTTATTTTACTAGAACTTCCACCTAACAAAAGGAATGAGAATGAGAAGTTATTTTAGTGGAACTTCCACCTAACAAAAGGAATGAGAATGAGAAGTTATTTTAGTGGAACTTCCACCTAACAAAAGGAATGAGAATGTGAAGTTATTTTAGTAGAACTTCCACCTAACAAAAGGAATGAGAATGAGAAGTTATTTTAGTAGAACTTCCACCTAACAAAAGAATGAGAATGAGAAGTTATTTTAGTAGAACTTCCACCTAACAAAAGGAATGAGAATGAGATGTTATTTTAGTAGAACTTCCACCTAACAAAAGGAATGAGAATGAGAAGTTATTTTAGTAGAACTTCCACCTAACAAAAGGAATGAGAATGAGAATTATTTTAGTAGAACTTCCACCTAACAAAAGGAATGAGAATGAGAAGTTATTTTAGTAGAACTTCCACCTAACAAAGGAATGAGAATGAGAAGTTATTTAATAGAACTTCCACCTAACAAAAGGAATGAGAATGAGAAGTTATTTTAGTAGAACTTCCACCTAACAAAAGGAATGAGAATGAGAAGTTAATTTCTTCCACCTAACAAAAGGAATGAGAATGAGGAGTTATTTTAGAAGAACTTCCACCTAACAAAAGAATGAGAATGAGAAGTTGTTTTCTTCCACCTAACAAAAGGAATGAGAATGAGAAGTTATTTTAGTAGAACTTCCACCTAACAAAAGGAATGAGAATGAGATGTTATTTTACTAGAACTTCCACCTAACAAAAGGAATGAGAATGAGAAGTTATTTTCTTCCACCTAACAAAAGGAATGAGAATGAGATGTTATTTTCTTCCACCTAACAAAAGGAATGAGAATGAGAAGTTATTTTAGTAGAACTTCCACCTAACAAAAGGAATGAGAATGAGATGTTATTTTACTAGAACTTCCACCTAACAAAAGGAATGAGAATGAGAAGTTATTTTCTTCCACCTAACAAAAGGAATGAGAATGAGAAGTTATTTTCTTCCACCTAACAAAAGGAATGAGAATGAGATGTTATTTTACTAGAACTTCCACCTAACAAAAGGAATGAGAATGAGAAGTTATTTTCTTCCACCTAACAAAAGGAATGAGAATGAGAAGTTATTTTCTTCCACCTAACAAAAGGAATGAGAATGAGATGTTATTTTACTAGAACTTCCGCCTAACAAAAGGAATGAGAATGAGAAGTTATTTTCTTCCACCTAACAAAAGGAATGAGAATGAGATGTTATTTTACTAGAACTTCCACCTAACAAAAGCAATGAGAATGAGAATTTATTTTCTTCCACCTAACAAAAGGAATGAGAATGAGAAGTTATTTTCTTCCACCTAACAAAAGGAATGAGAATGAGATGTTATTTTACTAGAACTTCCACCTAACAAAAGGAATGAGAATGAGAAGTTATTTTAGTAGAACTTCCACCTAACAAAAGGAATGAGAATGAGAAGTTATTTTAGTAGAAATTCCACCTAACAAAAGGAATGAGAATGAGAAGTTATTTTAGTAGAACTTCCACCTAACAAAAGGAATGAGAATGAGAAGTTATTTTAGTAGAACTTCCACCTAACAAAAGGAATGAGAATGAGAAGTTATTTTCTTCCACCTAACAAAAGGAATGAGAATGAGAAGTTATTTTAGTAGAACTTCCACCTAACAAAAGGAATGAGAATGAGATGTTATTTTACTAGAACTTCCACCTAACAAAAGGAATGAGAATGAAAATTTATTTTCTTCCACCTAACAAAAGGAATGAGAATGAGAAGTTATTTTCTTCCACCTAACAAAAGGAATGAGAATGAGATGTTATTTTACTAGAACTTCCACCTAACAAAAGGAATGAGAATGAGAAGTTATTTTCTTCCACCTAACAAAAGGAATGAGAATGAGAAGTTATTTTCTTCCACCTAACAAAAGGAATGAGAATGAGATGTTATTTTACTAGAACTTCCACCTAACAAAAGGAATGAGAATGAGAAGTTATTTTAGTGGAACTTCCACCTAACAAAAGGAATGAGAATGAGAAGTTATTTTAGTGGAACTTCCACCTAACAAAAGGAATGAGAATGTGAAGTTATTTTAGTAGAACTTCCACCTAACAAAAGGAATGAGAATGAGAAGTTATTTTAGTAGAACTTCCACCTAACAAAAGAATGAGAATGAGAAGTTATTTTAGTAGAACTTCCACCTAACAAAAGGAATGAGAATGAGATGTTATTTTAGTAGAACTTCCACCTAACAAAAGGAATGAGAATGAGAAGTTATTTTAGTAGAACTTCCACCTAACAAAAGGAATGAGAATGAGAATTATTTTAGTAGAACTTCCACCTAACAAAAGGAATGAGAATGAGAAGTTATTTTAGTAGAACTTCCACCTAACAAAGGAATGAGAATGAGAAGTTATTTTAGTAGAACTTCCACCTAACAAAAGGAATGAGAATGAGAAGTTATTTTAGTAGAACTTCCACCTAACAAAAGGAATGAGAATGAGAAGTTAATTTCTTCCACCTAACAAAAGGAATGAGAATGAGGAGTTATTTTAGTAGAACTTCCACCTAACAAAAGAATGAGAATGAGAAGTTCTTTTCTTCCACCTAACAAAAGGAATGAGAATGAGAATTATTTTAGTAGAACTTCCACCTAACAAAAGGAATGAGAATGAGATGTTATTTTACTAGAACTTCCACCTAACAAAAGGAATGAGAATGAGAAGTTATTTTCTTCCACCTAACAAAAGGAATGAGAATGAGAAGTTATTTTCTTCCACCTAACAAAAGAAATGAGAACGAGATGTTATTTTACTAGAACTTCCACCTAACAAAAGGAATGAGAATGAGAAGTTATTTTAGTAGAACTTCCACCTAACAAAAGGAATGAGAATGAGAAATTATTTTCTTCAACCTAACAAAAGGAATGAGAATGAGAAGTTATTTTACTAGAACTTCCACCTAACAAAAGGAATGAGAATGAGATGTTATTTTACTAGAACTTCCACCTAACAAAAGGAATGAGAATGAGAAGTTATTTTCTTCCACCTAACAAAAGGAATGAGAATGAGAAGTTATTTTCTTCCACCTAACAAAAGGAATGAGAATGAGATGTTATTTTACTAGAACTTCCACCTAACAAAAGGAATGAGAATGAGAAGTTATTTTCTTCCACCTAACAAAAGGAATGAGAATGAGATGTTATTTTACTAGAACTTCCACCTAACAAAAGGAATGAGAATGAGAAGTTATTTTCTTCCACCTAACAAAAGGAATGAGAATGAGAAGTTATTTTCTTCCACCTAACAAAAGGAATGAGAATGAGATGTTATTTTACTAGAACTTCCACCTAACAAAAGGAATGAGAATGAGAAGTTATTTTAGTGGAACTTCCACCTAACAAAAGGAATGAGAATGAGAAGTTATTTTAGTGGAACTTCCACCTAACAAAAGGAATGAGAATGAGAAGTTATTTTAGTAGAACTTCCACCTAACAAAAGGAATGAGAATGAGAAGTTATTTTAGTAGAATTTCCACCTAACAAAAGGAATGAGAATGAGAAGTTATTTTAGTAGAACTTCCACCTCACAAAAGGAATGAGAATGAGATGTTATTTTAGTAGAACTTCCACCTAACAAAAGGAATGAGAATGAGAAGTTATTTTAGTAGAACTTCCACCTAACAAAAGGAATGAGAATGAGAAGTTATTTTAGTAGAACTTCCACCTAACAAAAGGAATGAGAATGAGAAGTTATTTTAGTAGAACTTCCACCTAACAAAATGAATGAGAATGAGAAGTTATTTTAGTAGAACTTCCACCTAACAAAAGGAATGAGTATGAGAAGTTATTTTAGTAGAATTTCCACCTAACAAAAGGAATGAGAATGAGAAGTCATTTTCTTCCACCTAACAAAAGGAATGAGAATGAGAAGTTATTTTAGTAGAACTTCCACCTAACAAAAGGAATGAGAATGAGATGTTATTTTACTAGAACTTCCACCTAACAAAAGGAATGAGAATGAGAAGTTATTTTCTTCCACCTAACAAAAGGAATGAGAATGAGATGTTATTTACTTCCACCTAACAAAAGGAATGAGAATGAGAAGTTATTTTAGTAGAACTTCCACCTAACAAAAGGAATGAGAATGAGATGTTATTTTACTAGAACTTCCACCTAACAAAAGGAATGAGAATGAGAAGTTATTTTCTTCCACCTAACAAAAGGAATGAGAATGAGAAGTTATTTTCTTCCACCTAACAAAAGGAATGAGAATGAGATGTTACTTTAGTAGAACTTCCACCTAACAAAAGGAATGAGAATGAGAAGTTATTTTCTTCCACCTAACAAAAGGAATGAGAATGAGATGTTATTTTACTAGAACTTCCACCTAACAAAAGGAATGAGAATGAGAAGATATTTTCTTCCACCTAACAAAAGGAATGAGAATGAGAAGTTATTTTCTTCCACCTAACAAATGGAATGAGAATGAGATGTTAATTTACTAGAACTTCCACCTAACAAAAGGAATGAGAATGAGAAGTTATTTTAGTAGAACTTCCACCTAACAAAAGGAATGAGAATGAGAAGTTATTTTAGTAGAACTTCCACCTAACAAAAGGAATGAGAATGAGAAGTTATTTTCTTCCACCTAACAAAAGGAATGAGAATGAGAAGTTATTTTAGTAGAACTTCCACCTAACAAAAGGAATGAGAATGAGATGTTATTTTACTAGAACTTCCACCTAACAAAAGGAATGAGAATGAGAAGTTATTTTCTTCCACCTAACAAAAGGACTGAGAATGAGAAGTTATTTTCTTTCCACCTAACAAAAGGAATGAGAATGAGATGTTATTTTACTAGAACTTCCACCTAACAAAAGAAATGAGAATGAGAAGTTATTTTCTTCCACCTAACAAAAGGAATGAGAATGAGAAGTTATTTTCTTCCACCTAACAAAAGGAATGAGAATGAGAAGTTATTTTAGTAGAACTTCCACCTAACAAAAGGAATGAGAATGAGATGTTATTTTACTAGAACTTCCACCTAACAAAAGGAATGAGAATGAGAAGTTATTTTCTTCCACCTAACAAAAGGAATGAGAATGAGAAGTTATTTTCTTCCACCTAACAAAAGGAATGAGAATGAGATGTTATTTTACTAGAACTTCCACCTAACAAAAGGAATGAGAATGAGAAGTTATTTTCTTCCACCTAACAAAAGGAATGAGAATGAGATGTTATTTTACTAGAACTTCCACCTAACAAAAGGAATGAGAATGAGAAGTTATTTTCTTCCACCTAGCAAAAGGAATGAGAATGAGAAGTTATTTTAGTAGAACTTCCACCTAACAAAAGGAATGAGAATGAGAAGTTATTTTAGTAGAACTTCCACCTAACAAAAGGAATGAGAATGAGAAGTTATTTTAGTAGAACTTCCACCTAACAAAAGGAATGAGAATGAGATGTTATTTTACTAGAACTTCCACCTAACAAAAGGAATGAGAATGAGAAGTTATTTACTTCCACCTAACAAAAGGAATGAGAATGAGAAGTTATTTTCTTCCACCTAACAAAAGGAATGAGAATGAGATATTATTTTACTAGAACTTCCACCTAACAAAAGGAATGAGAATGAGAAGTTATTTTCTTCCACCTAACAAAAGGAATGAGAATGAGATGTTATTTTACTAGAACTTCCACCTAACAAAAGGAATGAGAATGAGAAGTTATTTTCTTCCACCTAACAAAAGGAATGAGAATGAGAAGTTGTTTTCTTCCACCTAACAAAAGGAATGAGAATGAGATGTTATTTTACTGAACTTCCACCTAACAAAAGGAATGAGAATGAGAAGTTATTTTAGTAGAACTTCCACCTAACAAAAGGAATGAGAATGAGAAGTTATTTTAGTAGAACTTCCACCTAACAAAAGGAATGAGAATGAGAAGTTATTTTCTTCAACCTAACAAAAGGAATGAGAATGAGAAGTTATTTTAGTAGAACTTCCACCTAACAAAAGGAATGAGAATGAGATGTTATTTTACTAGAACTTCCACCTAACAAAAGGAATGAGAATGAGAAGTTATTTTACTAGAACTTCCACCTAACAAAAGGAATGAGAATGAGAAGTTATTTCCTTCCACCTAACAAAAGGAATGAGAATGAGATGTTATTTTACTAGAACTTCCACCTAACAAAAGGAATGAGAATGAGAAGTTATTTTCTTCCACCTAACAAAAGGAATGAGAATGAGAAGTTATTTTCTTCCACCTAACAAAAGGAATGAGAATGAGATGTTATTTTACTAGAACTTCCACCTAACAAAAGGAATGAGAATGAGAAGTTATTTTAGTGGAACTTCCACCTAACAAAAGGAATGAGAATGAGAAATTATTTTAGTAGAACTTCCACCGAACAAAAGGAATGAGAATGAGAAGTTATTTTAGTAGAACTTCCACCTAACAAAAGGAATGAGAATGAGAAGTTATTTTAGTAGAACTTCCACCTAACAAAAGGAATGAGAATGAGATGTTATTTTAGTAGAACTTCCACCTAACAAAAGGAATGAGAATGAGAAGTTATTTTAGTAGAACTTCCACCTAACAAAAGGAATGAGAATGAGAAGTTATTTTAGTAGAACTTCCACCTAACAAAAGGAATGAGAATGAGAAGTTATTTTAGTAGAACTTCCACATAACAAAAGGAATGAGAATGAGAAGTTATTTTAGTAGAACTTCCATCTAACAAAAGGAATGAGAATGAGAAGTTAATTTCTTCCACCTAACAAAAGGAATGAGAATGAGAAGTTATTTTAGTAGAACTTCCACCTAACAAAAGGAATGAGAATGAGATGTTATTTTACTAGAACTTCCACCTAACAAAAGGAATGAGAATGAGAAGTTATTTTCTTCCACCTAACAAAAGGAATGAGAATGAGATGTTATTTACTTCCACCTAACAAAAGGAATGAGAATGAGAAGTTATTTTAGTAGAACTTCCACCTAACAAAAGGAATGAGAATGAGATGTTATTTTACTAGAACTTCCACCTAACAAAAGGAATGAGAATGAGAAGTTATTTTCTTCCACCTAACAAAAGGAATGAGAATGAGAAGTTATTTTCTTCCACCTAACAAAAGGAATGAGAATGAGATGTTACTTTAGTAGAACTTCCACCTAACAAAAGGAATGAGAATGAGAAGTTATTTTCTTCCACCTAACAAAAGGAATGAGAATGAGATGTTATTTTACTAGAACTTCCACCTAACAAAAGGAATGAGAATGAGAAGATATTTTCTTCCACCTAACAAAAGGAATGAGAATGAGAAGTTATTTTCTTCCACCTAACAAATGGAATGAGAATGAGATGTTATTTTACTAGAACTTCCACCTAACAAAAGGAATGAGAATGAGAAGTTATTTTAGTAGAACTTCCACCTAACAAAAGGAATGAGAATGAGAAGTTATTTTAGTAGAACTTCCACCTAACAAAAGGAATGAGAATGAGAAGTTATTTTCTTCCACCTAACAAAAGGAATGAGAATGAGAAGTTATTTTAGTAGAACTTCCACCTAACAAAAGGAATGAGAATGAGATGTTATTTTACTAGAACTTCCACCTAACAAAAGGAATGAGAATGAGAAGTTATTTTCTTCCACCTAACAAAAGGACTGAGAATGAGAAGTTATTTTCTTCCACCTAACAAAAGGAATGAGAATGAGATGTTATTTTACTAGAACTTCCACCTAACAAAAGAAATGAGAATGAGAAGTTATTTTCTTCCACCTAACAAAAGGAATGAGAATGAGAAGTTATTTTCTTCCACCTAACAAAAGGAATGAGAATGAGAAGTTATTTTAGTAGAACTTCCACCTAACAAAAGGAATGAGAATGAGATGTTATTTTACTAGAACTTCCACCTAACAAAAGGAATGAGAATGAGAAGTTATTTTCTTCCACCTAACAAAAGGAATGAGAATGAGAAGTTATTTTCTTCCACCTAACAAAAGGAATGAGAATGAGATGTTATTTTACTAGAACTTCCACCTAACAAAAGGAATGAGAATGAGAAGTTATTTTCTTCCACCTAACAAAAGGAATGAGAATGAGATGTTATTTTACTAGAACTTCCACCTAACAAAAGGAATGAGAATGAGAAGTTATTTTCTTCCACCTAGCAAAAGGAATGAGAATGAGAAGTTATTTTAGTAGAACTTCCACCTAACAAAAGGAATGAGAATGAGAAGTTATTTTAGTAGAACTTCCACCTAACAAAAGGAATGAGAATGAGAAGTTATTTTAGTAGAACTTCCACCTAACAAAAGGAATGAGAATGAGATGTTATTTTACTAGAACTTCCACCTAACAAAAGGAATGAGAATGAGAAGTTATTTACTTCCACCTAACAAAAGGAATGAGAATGAGAAGTTATTTTCTTCCACCTAACAAAAGGAATGAGAATGAGATATTATTTTACTAGAACTTCCACCTAACAAAAGGAATGAGAATGAGAAGTTATTTTCTTCCACCTAACAAAAGGAATGAGAATGAGATGTTATTTTACTAGAACTTCCACCTAACAAAAGGAATGAGAATGAGAAGTTATTTTCTTCCACCTAACAAAAGGAATGAGAATGAGAAGTTGTTTTCTTCCACCTAACAAAAGGAATGAGAATGAGATGTTATTTTACTAGAACTTCCACCTAACAAAAGGAATGAGAATGAGAAGTTATTTTAGTAGAACTTCCACCTAACAAAAGGAATGAGAATGAGAAGTTATTTTAGTAGAACTTCCACCTAACAAAAGGAATGAGAATGAGAAGTTATTTTCTTCAACCTAACAAAAGGAATGAGAATGAGAAGTTATTTTAGTAGAACTTCCACCTAACAAAAGGAATGAGAATGAGATGTTATTTTACTAGAACTTCCACCTAACAAAAGGAATGAGAATGAGAAGTTATTTTACTAGAACTTCCACCTAACAAAAGGAATGAGAATGAGAAGTTATTTCCTTCCACCTAACAAAAGGAATGAGAATGAGATGTTATTTTACTAGAACTTCCACCTAACAAAAGGAATGAGAATGAGAAGTTATTTTCTTCCACCTAACAAAAGGAATGAGAATGAGAAGTTATTTTCTTCCACCTAACAAAAGTAATGAGAATGAGATGTTATTTTACTAGAACTTCCACCTAACAAAAGGAATGAGAATGAGAAGTTATTTTAGTGGAACTTCCACCTAACAAAAGGAATGAGAATGAGAAATTATTTTAGTAGAACTTCCACCGAACAAAAGGAATGAGAATGAGAAGTTATTTTAGTAGAACTTCCACCTAACAAAAGGAATGAGAATGAGAAGTTATTTTAGTAGAACTTCCACCTAACAAAAGGAATGAGAATGAGATGTTATTTTAGTAGAACTTCCACCTAACAAAAGGAATGAGAATGAGAAGTTATTTTAGTAGAACTTCCACCTAACAAAAGGAATGAGAATGAGAAGTTATTTTAGTAGAACTTCCACCTAACAAAAGGAATGAGAATGAGAAGTTATTTTAGTAGAACTTCCACCTAACAAAAGGAATGAGAATGAGAAGTTATTTTAGTAGAACTTCCACCTAACAAAAGGAATGAGAATGAGAAGTTAATTTCTTCCACCTAACAAAAGGAATGAGAATGAGAAGTTATTTTCTTCCACCTAACAAAAGGAATGAGAATGAGATGTTATTTTAGTAGAACTTCCACCTAACAAAAGGAATGAGAATGAGAAGTTATTTTAGTAGAACTTCCACCTAACAAAAGGAATGAGAATGAGATGTTATTTTACTAGAACTTCCACCTAACAAAAGGAATGAGAATGAGAAGTTATTTTTGTAGAACTTCCACCTAACAAAAGGAATGAGAATGAGAAATTAATTTCTTCCACTTAACAAAAGGAGTGAGAATGAGAAGTTATTTTCTTCCACCTAAAAAAGGAATGAGAATGAGAAGTTATTTTAGTAGAACTTCCACCTAACAAAAGGAATGAGAATGAGAAGTTATTTTCTTCCACCTAACAAAAGGAATGAGAATGAGAAGTTATTTTAGTAGAACTTCCACCTAACAAAAGGAATGAGAATGAGATGTTAGTTTACTAGAACTTCCACCTAACAAAAGGAATGAGAATGAGAAGTTATTTTCTTCCACCTAACAAAAGGAATGAGAATGAGAAGTTATTTTCTTCCACCTAACAAAAGGAATGAGAATGAGATGTTATTTTACTAGAACTTCCACCTAACAAAAGGAATGAGAATGAGAAGTTATTTTCTTCCACCTAACAATAGGAATGAGAATGAGATGTTATTTTACTAGAACTTCCACCTAACAAAAGGAATGAGAATGAGAAGTTATTTTAGTAGAACTTCCACCTAACAAAAGAATAGAATGAAAGTTATTTTAGTAGAACTTCCACCTAACAAAAGGAATGAAAATTGAAGTTATTTTCTTCAACCTAACAAAAGGAATGAGAATGAGAAGTTATTTTAGTAGAACTTCCACCTAACAAAAAAGGAATGAGAATGAGATGTTATTTTACTAGAACTTCCACCTAACAAAAAGAATGAGAATGAGAAGTTATTTTCTTCCACCTAACAAAAAGAATGAGAATGAGAAGTTATTTTCTTCCACCTAACAAAAGGAATGAGAATGAGATGTTATTTTACTAGAACTTCCACCTAACAAAAGGAATGAGAATGAGAAGTTATTTTAGTGGAACTTCCACCTAACAAAAGGAATGAGAATCAGAAATTATTTTAGTAGAACTTCCACCTAACAAAAGGAATGAGAATGAGAAGTTATTTTCTTCCACCTAACAAAGGAATGAGAATGAAAGTTATTTTCTTCCACCTAACAAAAGGAATGAGAATGAGATGTTATTTTACTAGAACTTCCACCTAACAAAAGGAATGAGAATGAGAAGTTATTTTAGTAGAACTTCCACCTAACAAAAGGAATGAGAATGAGAAGTTATTTTAGTAGAACTTCCACCTAACAAAAGGAATGAGAATGAGAAGTTATTTTCTTCAACCTAACAAAGGAATGAGAATGAGAAGTTATTTTAGTAGAACACACCTAACAAAGGAATGAGAATGAGATGTTATTTTACTAGAACTTCCACCTAACAAAGGGAATGAGAATGAGAAGTTATTTTAGTAGAACTTCCACCTAACAAAGGAATGAAAGTGAGAAGTTATTTTAGTAGAACTTCCACCTAACAAAAGGAATGAGAATGAGAAGTTATTTAGTAGAACTTCCACCTAACAAAAGGAATGAGAATGAGAATTTATTTTAGTAGAACTTCCACCTAACAAAAGGAATGAGAATGAGAAGTTATTTTAGTAGAACTTCCACCTAACAAAAGGAATGAGAATGAGAAGTTAATTTCTTCCACCTAACAAAAGGAATGAGAATGAGAAGTTATTTTCTTCCACTAACAAAAGGAATGAGAATGAGAAGTTATTTTAGTAGAACTACCTAACAAAAGGAATGAGAATGAGAAGTTGTTTTCTTCCACCTAACAAAAGGAATGAGAATGAGAAGTTATTTTAGTAGGGCTTCCACCTAACAAAAGGAATGAGAATGAGATGTTATTTTACTAGAACTTCCACCTAACAAAAAGAGAATGAGAATGAGAAGTTATTTTCTTCCACCTAACAAAAGGAATGAGAATGAGAAGTTATTTTCTTCCACCTAACAAAAGGAATGAGAATGAGATGTTATTTTACTAGAACTTCCACCTAACAAAAGGAATGAGAATGAGAAGTTATTTTCTTCCAACTAACAAAAGGAATGAGAATGAGATGTAATTTTACTAGAACTTCCACCTAACAAAAGGAATGAGAATGAGAAGTTATTTTCTTCCACCTAACAAAGGAATGAGAATGAGAAGTTATTTTCTACCACCTAACAAGATGAGAATGAGATGTTATTTTACTAGAACTTCCACCTAACAAAAGGAATGAGAATGAGAAGTTATTTTCTTCCACCTAACAAAAGGAATGAGAATGAGAAGTTATTTTCTTCCACCTAACAAAAGGAATGAAAGTGAGATGTTATTTTACTAGAACTTCCACCTAACAAAAGGAATGAGAATGAGAAGTTATTTTAAGTAGAACTTCCACCTAACAAAAGGAATGAGAATGAGAAGTTATTTTCTTCCACCTAACAAAAGCAATGAGAATGAGATGTTATTTTACTAGAACTTCCACCTAACAAATGGAATGAGAATGAGAAGTTATTTTAGTGGAACTTCCACCTAATAAAAGAAATGAGAATGAGAAGTTATTTTAGTGGAACTTCCACCTAACAAAGGGAATGAGAATGAGAAGTTATTTTAGTAGAACTTCACCTAACAAAAGGAATGAGAATGAGAAGTTATTTTAGTAGAACTTCCACCTAACAAAGGAATGAGAATGAGATGTTATTTTAGTAGAACTTCCACCTAACAAAAGGAATGAGAATGAGATGTTATTTGGTAGAACTTCCACCTAACAAAAGGAATGAGAATGAGAAGTTATTTTAGTAGAACTTCCACCTAACAAAAGGAATGAGAATGAGAAGTTATTTTAGTAGAACTTCCACCTAACAAAGGAATGAGAATGAGAAGTTATTTTAGTAGAACTTCCACCTAACAAAAGGAATGAGAATGAGAAGTTAATTTCTTCCACCTAACAAAAGGAATGAGAATGAGAAGTTATTTGCTATTTCCACCTAACAAAAGGAATGAGAATGAGAAGTTATTTTAGTAGAACTTCCACCTAACAAAAGGAATGAGAATGAGAAGTTGTTTTCTTCCACCTAACAAAAGGAATGAGAATGAGAAGTTATTTTAGTAGAGCTTCCACCTAACAAAAAAGGAATGAGAATGAGATGTTATTTTACTAGAACTTCCACCTAACAAAAGGAATGAGAATGAGATATTTTCTTCCACCTAACAAAGGAATGAGAATGAGAAGTTATTTTTCTTCCACCTAACAAAAGGAATGAGAATGAGATGTTATTTTACTAGAACTTCCACCTAACAAAAGGAATGAGAATGAGAAGTTATTTTTCTTCCAACTAACAAAAGGAATGAGAATGAGATGTAATTTTACTAGAACTTCCACCTAACAAAAGGAATGAGAATGAGAAGTTATTTTCTTCCACCTAACAAAGGAATGAGAATGAGAAGTTATTTTCTTCCACCTAACAAAAGGAATGAGAATGAGATGTTATTTCACACAGAACTACCTAACAAAGGGAATGAGAATGAGAAGTTATTTTCTTCCACCTAACAAAAGGAATATGAGAATGAGAAGTTATTTTCTTCCACCTAACAAAAGGAATGAGAATGAGATGTTATTTTACTAGAACTTCCACCTAACAAAAGGAACCAGAATGAGAAGTTATTTTAGTAGAACTTCCACCTAACAAAAGGAATGAGAATGAGAAGTTATTTTCTTCCACCTAACAAAAAGGAATGAGAATGAGATGTTATTTTACTAGAACTTCCACCTAACAAAAGGAATGAGAATGAGAAGTTATTTTAGTGGAACTTCCACCTAACAAAAGAAATGAGAATGAGAAGTTATTTTAATTGGAACTTCCACCTAACAAAAGGAATGAGAATGAGAAGTTATTTTAGTAGAACTTCCACCTAACAAAAGGAATGAGAATGAGAAGTTATTTTATTAGAACTTCCACCTAACAAAAGGAATGAGAATGAGATGTTATTTTAGTAGAATTTCCACCTAACAAAAGGAATGAGAATGAGATGTTATTTTAGTAGAACTTCCACCTAACAAAGGAATGAGAATGAGAGAGATTATTTTAGTAGAACTTCCACCTAACAAAGGAATGAGAATGAGAAGTTATTTTGAAGTAGAACTTCCACCTAACAAAAGGAATGAGAATGAGAAGTTATATTAGTGAACTTCCACCTAACAAAAGGAATGAGAATGAGAAGTTATTTTTAGTAGAACTTCCACCTAACAAAAGGAATGAGAATGAGAAGTTATTTTAGTAGAACTTCCACCTAACAAAAGGAATGAGAATGAAGTTAATTTCTTCCACTAACAAAGGAATGAGAATGAGAAGTTATTTTCTTACACCTAACAAAAGAATTGAATGAGAAGTTATTTAGTAGAACTTCCACCTAACAAAAAGGAATGAGAATGAGAAGTTATTTTCTTACACCTAACAAAAAGAATGAGAATGAGAAGTTATTTTAGTAGAACTTCCACCTAACAAAAGGAATGAGAATGAGATGTTATTTTACTAGAACTTCCACCTAACAAAAGGAATGAGAATGAGAAGTTATTTTCTTCCACCTAACAAAAGGAATGAGAATGAGATGTTATTTACTTCCACCTAACAAAAGGAATGAGAATGAGAAGTTATTTTGTTAGAACTTCCACCTAACAAAAGGAATGAGAATGAGATGTTATTTTACTAGAACTTCCGCCTAACAAAAGGAATGAGAATGAGAAGTTATTTTCTTCCACCTAACAAAAGGAATGAGAATGAGAAGTTATTTTCTTCCACCTAACAAAAGGAATGAGAATGAGATGTTATTTTAGTAGAACTTCCACCTAACAAAAGGAATGAGAATGAGAAGTTATTTTCTTCCACCTAACAAAAGGAATGAGAATGAGATGTTATTTTACTAGAACTTCCACCTAACAAAAGGAATGAGAATGAGAAGATATTTTCTTCCACCTAACAAAAGGAATGAGAATGAGAAGTTATTTTCTTCCACCTAACAAAAGGAATGAGAATGAGATGTTATTTTACTAGAGCTTCCACCTAACAAAAGGAATGAGAATGAGAAGTTATTTTTGTAGAACTTCCACCTAACAAAAGGAATGAGAATGAGAAGTTATTTTAGTAGAACTTCCACCTAACAAAAGGAATGAGAATGAGAAGTTATTTTAGTAGAACTTCCACCTAACAAAAGGAATGAGAATGAGAAGTTATTTTAGTAGAACTTCCACCTAACAAAAGGAATGAGAATGAGAAGTTATTTTAGTAGAATTTCCACCTAACAAAAGGAATGAGAATGAGAAGTTAATTTCTTCCACCTAACAAAAGGAATGAGAATGAGAAGTTATTTTCTTCCACCTAACAAAAGGAATGAGAATGAGAAGTTATTTTAGTAGAACTTCCACCTAACAAAAGGAATGAGAATGAGAAGTTGTTATCTTCCACCTAACAAAAGGAATGAGAATGAGAAGTTATTTTAGTAGAACTTCCACCTAACAAAAGGAATGAGAATGAGATGTTATTTTACTAGAACTTCCACCTAACAAAAGGAATGAGAATGAGAAGTTATTTTCTTCCACCTAACAAAAGGAATGAGAATGAGAAGTTATTTTCTTCCACCTAACAAAAGGAATGAGAATGAGATGTTATTTTACTAGAACTTCCACCTAACAAAAGGAATGAGAATGAGAAGTTATTTTCTTCCAACTAACAAAAGGAATGAGAATGAGATGTTATTTTACTAGAACTTCCACCTAACAAAAGGAATGAGAATGAGAAGTTATTTTCTTCCACCTAACAAAAGGAATGAGAATGAGAAGTTATTTTCTTCCACCTATCAAAAGGAATGAGAATGAGATTTTATTTTACTAGAACTTCCACCTAACAAAAGGAATGAGAATGAGAAGTTATTTTCTTCCACCTAACAAAAGGAATGAGAATGAGAAGTTATTTTCTTCCACCTAACAAAAGGAATGAGAATGAGATGTTATTTTACTAGAACTTCCACCTAACAAAAGGAATGAGAATGAGAAGTTATTTTAGTAGAACTTCCACCTAACAAAAGGAATGAGAATGAGAAGTTATTTTCTTCCACCTAACAAAAGGAATGAGAATGAGATGTTATTTTACTAGAACTTCCACCTAACAAAAGGAATGAGAATGAGAAGTTATTTTAGTGGAACTTCCACCTAACAAAAGGAATGAGAATGAGAAGTTATTTTAGTAGAACTTCCACCTAACAAAAGGAATGAGAATGAGAAGTTATTTTAGTAGAACTTCCACCTAACAAAAGGAATGAGAATGAGATGTTATTTTAGTAGAACTTCCACCTAACAAAAGGAATGAGAATGAGATGTTATTTTAGTAGAACTTCCACGTAACAAAAGGAATGAGAATGAGAAGATATTTTAGTAGAACTTCCACCTAACAAAAGGAATGAGAATGAGAAGTTATTTTAGTAGAACTTCCACCTAACAAAAGGAATGAGAATGAGAAGTTATTTTAGTAGAACTTCCACCTAACAAAAGGAATGAGAATGAGAAGTTATTTTAGTAGAACTTCCACCTAACAAAAGGAATGAGAATGAGAAGTTATTTTAGTAGAACTTCCACCTAACAAAAGGAATGAGAATGAGATGTTATTTTACTAGAACGTCCACCTAACAAAAGGAATGAGAATGAGAAGTTATTTTAGTAGAACTTCCACCTAACAAAATGAATGAGAATTAGATGTTATTTTACTAGAACTTCCACCTAACAAAAGGAAGGAGAATGAGAAGTTATTTTAGTAGAACTTCCACCTAACAAAAGGAATGAGAATGAGAAATTATTTTAGTAGAACTTCCACCTAACAAAAGGAATGAGAATGAGAAGATATTTTAGTAGAACTTCCACCTAACAAAAGGAATGAGAATGAGATGTTATTTTACTAAAACTTCCACCTAACAAAAGGAATGAGAATGAGAAGTTATTTTAGTAGAACTTCCACCTAACAAAAGGAATGAGAATGAGAAGTTATTTTCTTCCACCTAACAAAAGGAATGAGAATGAGATGTTATTTTACTAGAACTTCCACCTAACAAAACGAATGAGAATGAGAAGTTATTTTAGTAGAACTTCGACCTAACAAAAGGAATGAGAATGAGATGTTATTTTACTAGAACTTCCACCTAACAAAAGGAATGAGAATGAGAAGTTATTTTCTTCCACCTAACAAAAGGAATGAGAATGAGATGTTATTTTCTTCCACCTAACAAAAGGAATGAGAATGAGATGTTATTTTAGTAGAACTTCCACCTAACAAAAAGAATAAGAATGAGAAGTTATTTTAGTAGAACTTCCACCTAACAAAAGGAATGAGAATGAGAAGTTATTTTAGTAGAACTTCCACCTAACAAAAGGAATGAGAATGAGAAGTTATTTTAGTAGAACTTCCACCTAACAAAAGGAATGAGAATGAGAAGTTATTTTAGTAGAACTTCCACCTAACAAAAGGAATGAGAATGAGAAGTTATTTTCTTCCACCTAACAAAAGGAATGAGAATGAGATGTTATTTTACTAGAACTTCCACCTAACAAAAGGAATGAGAATGAGAAGTTATTTTCTTCCACCTAACAAAAGGAATGAGAATGAGAAGTTATTTTCTTCCACCTAACAAAAGGAATGAGAATGAGATGTTATTTTACTAGAACTTCCACCTAACAAAAGGAATGAGAATGTGAAGTTATTTTCTTCCACCTAACAAAAGGAATGAGAATGAGATGTTATTTTACTAGAACTTCCACCTAACAAAAGGAATGAGAATGAGAAGTTATTTTCTTCCACCTAACAAAAGGAATGAGAATGAGAAGTTATTTTAGTGGAACTTCCACCTAACAAAAGGAATGAGAATGAGAAATTATTTTAGTAGAACTTCCACCTAACAAAAGGAATGAGAATGAGAAGTTATTTTAGTAGAACTTCCACCTAACAAAAGGAATGAGAATGAGAAGTTATTTTAGTAGAACTTCCACCTAACAAAAGGAATGAGAATGAGATGTTATTTTAGTAGAACTTCCACCTAACAAAAGGAATGAGAATGAGAAGTTATTTAGTAGAAATTCCACCTAACAAAAGGAATGTGAATGAGAAGTTATTTTAGTAGAACTTCCACCTAACAAAAGGAATGAGAATGAGAAGTTATTTTAGTAGAACTTCCACCTAACAAAAGGAATGAGAATGAGAAGTTATTTTAGTAGAACTTCCACCTAACAAATGGAATGAGAATCAGAAGTTATTTTAGTAGAACTTCCACTTAACAAAAGGAATGAGAATGAGAAGTTAATTTCTTCCACCTAACAAAAGGAATGAGAATGAGAAGTTATTTTCTTCCACCTAACAAAACGAATGAGAATGAGAAGTTATTTTTGTAGAACTTCCACCTAACAAAAGGAATGAGAATGAGATGTTATTTTACTAGAACTTCCTCCTAACAAAAGGAATGAGAATGAGAAGTTATTTTCTTCCACCTAACAAAAGGAATGAGAATGAGAAGTTATTTTCTTCCACCTAACAAAAGGAATGAGAATGAGATAAAGTATTTTACTTGAACTTCCACCTAACAAAAGGAATGAGAATGAGAAGTTATTTTCTTCCACCTAACAAAAGGAATGAGAATGAGATGTTATTTTATTGTGAACTTCCACCTAACAAAAGGAATGAGAATGAGAAGTTATTTTCTTCCACCTAACAAAAGGAATGAGAATGAGAAATTATTTTCTTCCACCTAACAAAAGGAATGAGAAAGAGATTTTATTTTACTAGAACTTCCACCTAACAAAAGGAATGAGAATGAGAAGTTATTTTCTTCCACCTAACAAAAGGAATTAGAATGAGAAGTTATTGTCTTCCACCTAACAAAAGGAATGAGAATGAGATGTTATTTTACTAGAACTTCCACCTAACAAAAAGGAATGAGAATGAGAAGCCTTTCCACCTAACAAAAGGAATGAGAATGAGATGTTATTTTACTAGAACTTCCACCTAACAAAAGGAATGAGAATGAGAAGTTATTTAGTAGAACTTCCACCTCCAAAGGAATGAGAATGAGAAGTTATTTTAGTAGAACTTCCACCTAACAAAGGAATGAGAATGAGAAGTTATTTTAGTAGAACTTCCACCTAACAAAAAGGAATGAGAATGAGAAGTTATTTTCTTTCCACCTAACAAAAGGAATGAGAATGAGAAGTTATTTTAGTAGAACTTCCACCTAACAAAAGGAATGAGAATGAGATGTTATTTTACTAGAACTTCCACCTAACAAAAAGGAATGAGAATGAGAAGTTATTTTCTTCCACCTAACAAAAGGAATGAGAATGAGAAGTTATTTTCTTCCACCTAACAAAAGGAATGAGAATGAGATGTTATTTTACTAGAACTTCCACCTAACAAAAGGAATGAGAATGAGAAGTTATTTTCTTCCACCTAACAAAAGGAATGAGAATGAGATGTTATTTTACTAGAACTTCCACCTAACAAAAGGAATGAGAATGAGAAGTTATTTTCTTCCACCTAACAAAAGGAATGAGAATGAGAAGTTATTTTCTTCCACCTAACAAAAGGAATGAGAATGAGATGTTATTTTACTAGAACTTCCACCTAACAAAAGGAATGAGAATGAGAAGTTATTTTAGTAGAACTTCCACCTAACAAAAAGGAATGAGAATGAGATGTTATTTTAGTAGAACTTCCACCTAACAAAATGAATGAGAATGAGATGTTATTTTACTAGAACTTCCACCAACAAAAGGAATGAGAATGAGAAGTTATTTTAGTAGAACTTCCACCTAACAAAAGGAATGAGAATGAGAAGTTATTTTAGTAGAACTTCCACCTAACAAAAGGAATGAGAATGAGAAGTTATTTTAGTAGAACTTCCACCTAACAAAAGGAATGAGAATGAGAAGTTATTTTAGTAGAACTTCCACCTATCAAAAGGAATGAGAATGAGATGTTATTTTACTAGAACTTCCACCTAACAAAAGGAAATGAGAATGAGAAGTTATTTTAGTAGAACTTCCACCTAACAAAATGAATGAGAATGAGATGTTATTTTACTAGAACTTCCACCTAACAAAAGGAAGGAGAATGAGAAGTTATTTTAGTAGAACTTCCACCTAACAAAAGGAATGAGAATGAGAAGTTATTTTTAGTAGAACTTCCACCTAACAAAAGGAATGAGAATGAGAAGATATTTTAGTAGAACTTCCACCTAACAAAAGGAATGAGAATGAGATGTTATTTTACTAAAACTTCCACCTAACAAAAGGAATGAGAATGAGAAGTTATTTTAGTAGAACTTCCACCTAACAAAAGGAATGAGAATGAGAAGTTATTTTCTTCCACCTAACAAAAGGAATGAGAAAGAGATGTTATTTTACTAGAACTTCCACCTAACAAAAGGAATGAGAATGAGAGGTTATTTTAGTAGAACTTCCACCTAAGAAAAGGAATGAGAATGAGATGTTATTTTACTAGAACTTCCACCTAACAAAAGGAATGAGAATGAGAAGATATTTTCTTCCACCTAACAAAAGGAATGAGAATGAGATGTTATTTTCTTCCACCTAACAAAAGGAATGAGAATGACAAGTTATTTTAGTAGAACTTCCACTTAACAAAAGGAATGAGAATGAGATGTTATTTTACTAGAACTTCCACCTAACAAAAGGAATGAGAATGAGAAGTTATTTTAGTAGAACTTCCACCTAACAAAAGGAATGAGAATGAGAAGTTATTTTAGTAAAACTTCCACCTAACAAAAGGAATGAGAATGAGAAGTTATTTTAGTAGAACTTCCACCTAACAAAAGGAATGAGAATGAGAAGTTATTTTCTTCCACCTAACAAAAGGAATGAGAATGAGATGTTATTTTACTAGAACTTCCACCTAACAAAAGGAATGAGAATGAGAAGTTATTTTCTTCCACCTAACAAAAGGAATGAGAATGAGAAGTTATTTTCTTCCACCTAACAAAAGGAATGAGAATGAGATGTTATTTTACTAGAACTTCCACCTAACAAAAGGAATGAGAATGAGAAGTTATTTTAGGAGAACTTCCACCTAACAAAAGGAATGAGAATGAGAAGTTATTTTAGTAGAACTTCCACCTAACAAAAGGAATGAGAATGAGAAGTTATTTTAGTAGAACTTCCACCTAACAAAAGGAATGAGAATGAGAAGTTATTTTAGTAGAACTTCCACCTAACAAAAGGAATGAGAATGAGATGTTATTTTACTAGAACTTCCACCTTAGAAAAGGAATGAGAATGAGAAGTTATTTTAGTAGAACTTCCACCTAACAAAAGGAATGAGAATGAGAAGTTATTTTAGTAGAACTTCCACCTAACAAAAGGAATGAGAATGAGAAGTTATTTTAGTAGAACTTCCACCTAACAAAAGGAATGAGAATGAGAAGTTATTTTAGTAGAACTTCCACCTAACAAAATGAATGAGAATGAGATGTTATTTTACTAGAACTTCCACCTAACAAAAGGAAGGAGAATGAGAAGTTATTTTAGTAGAACTTCCACCTAACAAAAGGAATGAGAATGAGAAGTTATTTTAGTAGAACTTCCACCTAACAAAAGGAATGAGAATGAGAAGATATTTTAGTAGAACTTCCACCTAACAAAAGGAATGAGAATGAGATGTTATTTTACTAAAACTTCCACCTAACAAAAGGAATGAGAATGAGAAGTTATTTTAGTAGAACTTCCACCTAACAAAAGGAATGAGAATGAGAAGTTATTTCTTTCCACCTAACAAAAGGAATGAGAATGAGATGTTATTTTACTAGAACTTCCACCTAACAAAAGGAATGAGAATGAGAAGTTATTTTAGTAGAACTTCCACCTAACAAAAGGAATGAGAATGAGATGTTATTTTACTAAAACTTCACCTAACAAAAGGAATGAGAATGAGAAGTTATTTTCTTCCACCTAACAAAAGGAATGAGAATGAGATGTTATTTTCTTCCACCTAACAAAAGGAATGAGAATGAGATGTTATTTTAGTAGAACTTCCACCTACCAAAAAAAGGAATGAGAATGAGAAGTTATTTTAGTAGAACTTCTACCTAACAAAAGGAATGAGAATGAGAAGTTATTTTCTTCAACCTAACAAAAGGAATGAGAATGAGAAGTTATTTTAGTAGAACTTCCACCTAACAAAAGGAATGAGAATGAGAAGTTATTTTAGTAGAACTTCCACCTAACAAAAGAATGAGAATGAGATGTTATTTTACTAGAACTTCCACCTTTAGAAAAGGAATGAGAATGAGAAGTTATTTTAGTAGAACTTCCTACCTAACAAAAGGAATGAGAATGAGAAGTTATTTTAGTAGAACTTCCACCTAACAAAAGGAATGAGAATGAGATGTTATTTTACTAAAACTTCCACCTAACAAAAGGAATGAGAATGAGTAGTTATTTTAGTAGAACTTCCACCCAACAAAAGGAATGAGAATGAGAAGTTATTTTCTTCCACCTAACAAAGGAATGAGAATGAGATGTTATTTTACTAGAACTTCCACCTAACAAAAGGAATGAGAATGAGAAGTTATTTTAGTAGAACTTCCACCTAACAAAAGGAATGAGAATGAGATGTTATTTTACTAGAACTTCCACCTAACAAAAGGAATGAGAATGAGAAGTTATTTTCTTCCACCTAACAAAAGGAATGAGAATGAGATGTTATTTTATTCCACCTAACAAAAGGAATGAGGATGAGAAGATATTTATTAGAACTTCCACCTAACAAGAGGAATGAGAATGAGATGTTATTTTACTAGAACTTCCACCTAACAAAAGGAATGAGAATGAGAAGTTATTTTAGTAGAACTTCCACCCAACAAAAGGAATGAGAATGAGTAGTTATTTTAGTAGAACTTCCACCTAACAAAAGCGAATGAGAATGAGAAGTTATTTTAGTAGAACTTCCACCTAACAAAAGGAATGAGAATGAGATGTTATTTTACTAGAACTTCCACCTAACAAAAGGAATGAGAATGAGAAGTTATTTTAGTAGAACTTCCACCTAACAAAATGAAATGAGAATGAGATGTTATTTTACTAGAACTTCCCACCTAACAAAGGAAGGAGAATGAGAAGTTATTTTAGTAGAACTTCCACCTAACAAAAGGAATGAGAATGAGAAGTTATTTTAGTAGAACTTCCACCTAACCAAAGGAATGAGAATGAGAAGATATTTTAGTAGAACTTCCACCTAACAAAAGGAATGAGAATGAGAAGTTATTTTCTTCCACCTAACAAAAGGGAATGAGAATGAGATGTTATTTTACTAGAACTTCCACCTAACAAATGGAATGAGAATGAGAAGTTATTTTAGTAGAACTTCCACCGAACAAAAAGAATGAGAATGAGATGTTATTTTACTAGAACTTCCACCTAACAGAAGGAATGAGAATGAGAAGTTATTTTCTTTCCACCTAACAAAAGTAATGAGAATGAGATGTTATTTCCTTCCACCTAACAAAAAGGAATGAGAATGAGAAGTTATTTTAGTAGAACTTCCACCTAACAAAAGGAATGAGAATGAGATGTTATTTTTACTAGAACTTCCACCTAACAAAAGGAATGAGAATGAGAAGTTATTTAGTAGAACTTCCACCTAACAAAAGGAATGAGAATGAGAAGTTATTTTAGTAGAACTTCCACCTAACAAAAGGAATGAGAATGAGAAGTTATTTTAGTAGAACTTCCACCTAACAAAAGGAATGAGAATGAGAAGTTATTTTAGTAGAACTTCCACCTAACAAAAGGAATGAGAATGAGAAGTTATTTTCTTCCACCTAACAAAAAGAATGAGAATGAGAAGTTATTTTAGTAGAACTTCCACCTAACAAAAGGAATGAGAATGAGAGTGTTATTTTACTAGAACTTCCACCTAACAAAAGGAATGAGAATGAGAAGTTATTTTCTTCCACCTAACAAAAGGAATGAGAATGGGTAGTTATTTTCTTCCACCTAACAAAAGGAATGAGAATGAGGATGTTATTTTACTAGAACTTCCACCTAACAAAAGGAATGAGAATGAGAAGTTATTTTAGTAGAACTTCCACCTAACAAAAGGAATGAGAATGAGAAGTTATTTTAGTAGAACTTCCACCTAACAGAAGGAATGAGAATGAGAAGTTATTTTAGTAGAACTTCCACCTAACAAAAGGAATGAGAATGAGATGTTATTTTACTAGAACTTCCACCTAACAAAAGGAATGAGAATGAGAAGTTATTTTAGTAGAACTTCCACCTAACAAAAGGAATGAGAATGAGAAGTTATTTTAGTAGAACTTCCACCTAACAAAAGGAATGAGAATGAGAAGTTATTTTCTTCCCACCTAACAAAAGGAATGAGAATGAGATGTTATTTTACTAGAACTTCCACCTAACAAAAGGAATGAGAATGAGAAGTTATTTTAGTAGAACTTCCACCTAACAAAAGGAATGAGAATGAGATGTTATTTTACTAAAACTTCCACCTAACAAAAGGAATGAGAATGAGAAGTTATTTTCTTCCACCTAACAAAAGGAATGAGAATGAGATGTTATTTTCTTCCACCTAACAAAAGGAATGAGAATGAGATGTTATTTTAGTAGAACTTCCACCTAACAAAAGGAATGAGAATGAGAAGTTATTTTAGTAGAACTTCTACCTAACAAAAGGAATGAGAATGAGAAGTTATTTTCTTCAACCTAACAAAAGGAATGAGAATGAGAAGTTATTTTAGTAGAACTTCCACCTAACAAAAGGAATGAGAATGAGAAGTTATTTAGTAGAACTTCCACCTAACAAAAGAATGAGAATGAGATGTTATTTTACTAGGAACTTCCACCTTAGAAAAGGAATGAGAATGAGAAGTTATTTTAGTAGAACTTCCACCTAACAAAAGGAATGAGAATGAGAAGTTATTTTAGTAGAACTTCCACCTAACAAAAGGAAATGAGAATGAGATGTTATTTTACTAAAACTTCCACCTAACAAAAGGAATGAGAATGAGAAGTTATTTTAGTGGTATCACCTAACAAAAGGAATGAGAATGAGAAGTTATTTTCTTCCACCTAACAAAAGGAATGAGAATGAGATGTTATTTTACTAGAACTTCCACCTAACAAAAAGGAATGAGAATGAGAAGTTATTTTAGTAGAACTTCCACCTAACAAAAAGGAATGAGAATGAGATGTTATTTTACTAGAACTTCCACCTAACAAAAGGAATGAGAATGAGAAGTTATTTTCTTCCACCTAACAAAAGGAATGAGAATGAGATGTTATTTTATTCCACCTAACAAAGGGAATGAGGATGAGAAGATATTTATTAGAACTTCCACCTAACAAGAGGAATGAGAATGAGATGTTATTTTACTAGAACTTCCACCTAACAAAAGGAATGAGAATGAGTAGTTATTTTAGTAGAACTTCCACCTAACAAAAGGAATGAGAATGAGTAGTTATTTTAGTAGAACTTCCACCTAACAAAAGGAATGAGAATGAGAAGTTATTTTAGTAGAACTTCCACCTAACAAAAGGAATGAGAATGAGATGTTATTTTACTAGAATCTCCACCTAACAAAAGGAATGAGAATGAGAAGTTATTTTAGTAGAACTTCCACCTAACAAAAGGAATGAGAATGAGATGTTATTTTACTAGAATCCTCACCTAACAAAAGGAAGGAGAATGAGAAGTTATTTTAGTAGAACTTCCACCTAACAAAAGGAATGAGAATGAGAAGTTATTTTAGTAGAACTTCCACCTAACCAAAGGAATGAGAATGAGAAGATATTTTAGTAGAACTTCCACCTAACAAAAGGAATGAGAATGAGAAGTTATTTTCTTCCACCTAACAAAAGGAATGAGAATGAGATGTTATTTTACTAGAACTTCCACCTAACAAATGGAATGAGAATGAGAAGTTATTTTAGTAGAACTTCCACCGAACAAAAAGAATGAGAATGAGATGTTATTTTACTAGAACTTCCACCTAACAGAAGGAATGAGAATGAGAAGTTATTTTCTTCCACCTAACAAAAGTAATGAGAATGAGATGTTATTTCCTTCCACCTAACAAAAGGAATGAGAATGAGAAGTTATTTTAGTAGAACTTCCACCTAACAAAAGGAATGAGAATGAGATGTTATTTTACTAGAACTTCCACCTAACAAAAGGAATGAGAATGAGAAGTTATTTTAGTAGAACTTCCACCTAACAAAAGGAATGAGAGGAATGAGAAGTTATTTTAGTAGAACTTCCACCTAACAAAAGGAATGAGAATGAGAAGTTATTTTAGTAGAACTTCCACCTAACAAAAGGAATGAGAATGAGAAGTTATTTTAGTAGAACTCTCCACCTAACAAAAGGAATGAGAATGAGAAGTTATTTTCTTCCACCTAACAAAAAAAAGAATGAGAATGAGAAGTTATTTTAGTAGAACTTCCACCTAACAAAAGGAATGAGAATGAGATGTTATTTTTACTAGAACTTCCACCTAACAAAAGGAATGAGAATGAGAAGTTATTTTCTTCCACCTAAC
This sequence comes from Ascarosepion bandense, assembly GCA_037127315.1. Taxonomy (NCBI): domain Eukaryota; kingdom Metazoa; phylum Mollusca; class Cephalopoda; order Sepiida; family Sepiidae; genus Ascarosepion; species Ascarosepion bandense. The sequence goes on from JBBBDQ010001146.1 coordinate 64,656, forward strand.
AAAAGGAATGAGAATGAGAAGTTATTTTCTTCCACCTAACAAAAAGGAATGAGAATGAGATGTTATTTTACTAGAACTTCCACCTAACAAAAGGAATGAGAATGAGAAGTTATTTTAGTAGAACTTCCACCTAACAAAAGGAATGAGAATGAGAAGTTATTTTAGTAGAACTTCCACCGAACAGAAGGAATGAGAATGAGAAGTTATTTTAGTAGAACTTCCACCTAACAAAAGGAATGAGAATGAGATGTTATTTTACTAGAATCCCACCTAACAAAAGGAATGAGAATGAGAAGTTATTTTAGTAGAACTTCCACCTAACAAAAGGAATGAGAATGAGAAGTTATTTTAGTAGAACTTCCACCTAACAAAAGGAATGAGAATGAGAAGTTATTTTAGTAGAACTTCCACCTAACAAAAGGAATGAGAATGAGAAGTTATTTTAGTAGAACTTCCACCTAACAAAAGGAATGAGAATGAGAAGTTATTTTAGTAGAACTTCCACCCAACAAAAGGAATGAGAATGAGATGTTATTTTACTAGAAACTTCCACCTAACAAAAGGAATGAGAATGAGAAGTTATTTTAGTAGAACTTCCACCTAACAAAATGAATGAGAATGAGATGTTATATTACTAGAACTTCCACCTAACAAAAGGAAGGAGAATGAGAAGTTATTTTAGTAGAACTTCCACCTAACAAAAGGAATGAGAATGAGAAGTTATTTTAGTAGAACTTCCACCTAACAAAAGGAATGAGAATGAGAAGATATTTTAGTAGAACTTCCACCTAACAAAAGGAATGAGAATGAGATGTTATTTTACTAAAACTTCCACCTAACAAAAGGAATGAGAATGAGAAGTTATTTTAGTAGAACTTCCACCTAACAAAAGGAATGAGAATGAGAAGTTATTTTCTTCCACCTAACAAAAGGAATGAGAATGAGATGTTATTTTACTAGAACTTCCACCTAACAAAAGGAATGAGAATGAGAAGTTATTTTAGTAGAACTTCCATCTAACAAAAGGAATGAGAATGAGATGTTATTTTACTAGAACTTCCACCTAACAAAAGGAATGAGAATGAGAAGTTATTTTCTTCCACCTAACAAAAGGAATGAGAATGAGATGTTATTTACTTCCACCTAACAAAAGGAATGAGAATGAGAAGTTATTTTAGTAGAACTTCCACCTAACAAAAGGAATGAGAATGAGATGTTATTTTACTAGAACTTCCACCTAACAAAAGGAATGAGAATTAGAAGTTATTTTAGTAGAACTTCCACCTAACAAAAGGAATGAGAATGAGAAGTTATTTTAGTAGAACTTCCACCTAACAAAAGGAATGAGAATGAGAAGTTATTTTAGTAGAACTTCCACCTAACAAAAGGAATGAGAATGAGAAGTTATTTTAGTAGAAATTCCACCTAACAAAAGGAATGAGAATGAGAAGTTATTTTAGTAGAACTTCCACCTAACAAAAGGAATGAGAATGAGATGTTATTTTACTACAACTTCCACCTAACAAAAGGAATGAGAATGAGAAGTTATTTTAGTATAACTTCCACCTAACAAAATGAATGAGAATGAGATGTTATTTTACTAGAACTTCCACCTAACAAAAGGAAGGAGAATGAGAAGTTATTTTAGTAGAACTTCCACCTAACAAAAGGAATGAGAATGAGAAGTTATTTTAGTAGAACTTCCACCTAACAAAAGGAATGAGAATGAGATGTTATTTTACTAGAACTTCCACCTAACAGAAGGAATGAGAATGAGAAGTTATTTTCTTCCACCTAACAAAAGGAATGAGAATGAGATGTTATTTCCTTCCACCTAACAAAAGGAATGAGAATGAGAAGTTATTTTAGTAGAACTTCCACCTAACAAAAGGAATGAGAATGAGATGTTATTTTACTAGAACTTCCACCTAACAAAAGGAATGAGAATGAGAAGTTATTTTAGTAGAACTTCCACCTAACAAAAGGAATGAGAATGAGAAGTTATTTTAGTAGAACTTCCACCTAACAAAAGGAATGAGAATGAGAAGTTATTTTAGTAGAACTTCCACCTAACAAAAGGAATGAGAATGAGAAGTTATTTTAGTAGAACTTCCACCTAACAAAAGGAATGAGAATGAGAAGTTATTTTCTTCCACCTAACAAAAAGAATGAGAATGAGAAGTTATTTTAGTAGAACTTCCACCTAACAAAAGGAATGAGAATGAGATGTTATTTTACTAGAACTTCCACCTAACAAATGAATTAGAATGAGAAGTTATTTTCTTCCACCTAACAAAAGGAATGAGAATGAGAAGTTATTTTCTTCCACCTAACAAAAGGAATGAGAATGAGATGTTATTTTACTAGAACTTCCACCTAACAAAAGGAATGAGAATGAGAAGTTATTTTCTTCCACGTAACAAAAGGAATGGGAATGAGATGTTATTTTACTAGAACTTCCACCTAACAAAAGGAAGGAGAATGAGAAGTTATTTTCTTCCACCTAACAAAAGGAATGAGAATGAGAAGTTATTTTCTTCCACCTAACAAAAGGAATGAGAATGAGATGTTATTTTACTAGAACTTCCACCTAACAAAAGGAATGAGAATGAGAAGTTATTTTAGTAGAACTTCCACCTAACAAAAGGAATGAGAATGAGAAGTTATTTTAGTAGAACTTCCACCTAACAGAAGGAATGAGAATGAGAAGTTATTTTACTAGAACTTCCACCTAACAAAAGGAATGAGAATGAGATGTTATTTTACTAGAACTTCCACCTAACAAAAGGAATGAGAATGAGAAGTTATTTTAGTAGAACTTCCACCTAACAAAAGGAATGAGAATGAGAAGTTATTTTAGTAGAACTTCCACCTAACAAAAGGAATGAGAATGAGAAGTTATTTTAGTAGAACTTCCACCTAACAAAAGGAATGAGAATGAGAAGTTATTTTAGTAGAACTTCCACCTAACAAAAGGAATGAGAATGAGAAGTTATTTTAGTAGAACTTCCACCTAACAAAAGGAATGAGAATGAGATGTTATTTTACTAGAACTTCCACCTAACAAAAGGAATGAGAATGAGAAGTTATTTTAGTAGAACTTCCACCTAACAAAATGAATGAGAATGAGATGTTATTTTACTAGAACTTCCACCTAACAAAAGGAAGGAGAATGAGAAGTTATTTTAGTAGAACTTCCACCTAACAAAAGGAATGAGAATGAGAAGTTATTTTAGTAGAAATTCCACCTAACAAAAGGAATGAGAATGAGAAGATATTTTAGTAGAACTTCCACCTAACAAAAGGAATGAGAATGAGATGTTATTTTACTAAAACTTCCACCTAACAAAAGGAATGAGAATGAGAAGTTATTTTAGTAGAACTTCCACCTAACAAAAGGAATGAGAATGAGAAGTTATTTTCTTCCACCTAAAAAAAGGAATGAGAATGAGATGTTATTTTCCTAGAACTTCCACCTAACAAAAGGAATGAGAATGAGAAGTTATTTTAGTAGAACTTCCACCTAACAAAAGGAATGAGAATGAGATGTTATTTTACTAGAACTTCCACCTAACAAAAGGAATGAGAATGAGAAGTTATTTTAGTAGAACTTCTACCTAACAAAAGGAATGAGAATGAGAAGTTATTTTAGTAGAACTTCCACCTAACAAAAGGAATGAGAATGAGAAGTTATTTTAGTAGAACTTCCAACTAACAAAAGGAATGAGAATGAGAAGTTATTTTAGTAGAACTTCCACCTAACAAAAGGAATGAGAATGAGAAGTTATTTTAGTAGAACTTCCACCTAACAAAAGGAATGAGAATGAGATGTTATTTTACTAGAACTTCCACCTAACAAAAGGAATGAGAATGAGAAGTTATTTTAGTAGAACTTCCACCTAACAAAATGAATGAGAATGAGATGTTATTTTACTAGAACTTCCACCTAACAAAAGGAAGGAGAATGAGAAGTTATTTTAGTAGAACTTCCACCTAACAAAAGGAATGAGAATGAGAAGTTATTTTAGTAGAACTTCCACCTAACAAAAGGAATGAGAATGAGAAGATATTTTAGTAGAACTTCCACCTAATAAAAGGAATGAGAATGAGATGTTATTTTACTAAAACTTCCACCTAACAAAAGGAATGAGAATGAGAAGTTATTTTAGTAGAACTTCCACCTAACAAAAGGAATGAGAATGAGAAGTTATTTTCTTCCACCTAACAAAAGGAATGAGAATGAGATGTTATTTTCCTAGAACTTCCACCTAACAAAAGGAATGAGAATGAGAAGTTATTTTAGTAGAACTTCCACCTAACAAAAGGAATGAGAATGAGAAGTTATTTTAGTAGAACTTCCACCTAACAAAAGGAATGAGAATGAGAAGTTATTTTAGTAGAACTTCCACCTAACAAAAGGAATGAGAATGAGAAGTTATTTTAGTAGAACTTCCACCTAACAAAAGGAATGAGAATGAGAAGTTATTTTAGTAGAACTTCCACCTAACAAAAGGAATGAGAATGAGATGTTATTTTACTAGAACTTCCACCTAACAAAAGGAATGAGAATGAGAAGTTATTTTAGTAGAACTTCCACCTAACAAAATGAATGAGAATGAGATGTTATTTTACTAGAACTTCCACCTAACAAAAGGAAGGAGAATGAGAAGTTATTTTAGTAGAACTTCCACCTAACAAAAGGAATGAGAATGAGAAGTTATTTTAGTAGAACTTCCACCTAACAAAAGGAATGAGAATGAGAAGATATTTTAGTAGAACTTCCACCTAATAAAAGGAATGAGAATGAGATGTTATTTTACTAAAACTTCCACCTAACAAAAGGAATGAGAATGAGAAGTTATTTTAGTAGAACTTCCACCGAACATAAGGAATGAGAATGAGAAGTTATTTTCTTCCACCTAACAAAAGGAATGAGAATGAGATGTTATTTTACTAGAACTTCCACCCAACAAAAGGAATGAGAATGAGAAGTTATTTTAGTAGAACTTCCACCTAACAAAAGGAATGAGAATGAGATGTTATTTTACTAGAACTTCCACCTAACAAAAGGAATGAGAATGAGAAGTTATTTTCTTCCACCTAACAAAAGGAATGAGAATGAGATGTTATTTTCTTCCACCTAACAAAAGGAATGAGAATGAGATGGTATTTTACTAGAACTTCCACCTCACAAAAGGAATGAGAATGAGAAGTTATTTTCTTCCACCTAACAAAAGGAAAGAGAATGAGAAGTTATTTTCTTCCACCTAATAAAAGGAATGAGAATGAGAATTTATTTTAGTAGAACTTCCACCTAACAAAAGGAATGAGAATGAGAAGTTATTTTCTTCCACCTAACAAAAGGAATGAGAATGAGATGTTATTTTACTAGAACTTCCACCTAACAAAAGGAATGAGAATGAGAAGTTATTTTCTTCCACCTAACAAAAGGAATGAGAATGAGAAGTTATTTTCTTCCACCTAACAAAAGGAATGAGAATGAGATGTTATTTTACTAGAACTTCCACCTAACAAAAGGAATGAGAATGAGAAGTTATTTTCTTCCACCTAACAAAAGGAATGAGAATGAGAAGTTATTTTCTTCCACCTAACAAAAGGAATGAGAATGAGATGTTATTTTACTAGAACTTCCACCTAACAAAAGGAATGAGAATGAGAAGTTATTTTCTTCCACCTAACAAAAGGAATGAGAATGAGAAGTTATTTTCTTCCACCTAACAAAAGGAATGAGAATGAGATGTTATTTTACTAGAACTTCCACCTAACAAAAGGAATGAGAATGAGAAGTTATTTTCTTCCACCTAACAAAAGGAATGAGAATGAGATGTTATTTTACTAGAACTTCCACCTAACAAAAGGAATGAGAATGAGAAGTTATTTTCTTCCACCTAACAAAAGGAATGAGAATGAGAAGTTATTTTCTTCCACCTAACAAAAGGAATGAGAATGAGATGTTATTTTACTAGAACTTCCACCTAACAAAAGGAATGAGAATGAGAAGTTATTTTAGTAGAACTTCCACCTAACAAAAGGAATGAGAATGAGAAGTTATTTTAGTAGAACTTCCACCTAACAAAAGGAATGAGAATGAGATATTATTTTACTAGAACTTCCACCTAACAAAAGGAATGAGAATGAGAAGTTATTTTCTTCCACCTAACAAAAGGAATGAGAATGAGAAGTTATTTTCTTCCACCTAACAAAAGGAATGAGAATGAGAAGTTATTTTAGTAGAACTTCCACCTAACAAAAGGAATGAGAATGAGAAGTTATTTCCTTCCACCTAACAAAAGGAATGAGAATGAGATGTTATTTTACTAGAACTTCCACCTAACAAAAGGAATGAGAATGAGAAGTTATTTTCTTCCACCTAACAAAAGGAATGAGAATGAGAAGTTATTTTCTTCCACCTAACAAAAGGAATGAGAATGAGATGTTATTTTACTAGAACTTCCACCTAACAAAAGGAATGAGAATGAGAAGTTATTTTCTTCCACCTAACAAAAGGAATGAGAATGAGAAGTTATTTTCTTCCACCTAACAAAAGGAATGAGAATGAGATGTTATTTTACTAGAACTTCCACCTAACAAAAGGAATGAGAATGAGAAGTTATTTTCTTCCACCTAACAAACGGAATGAGAATGAGATGTTATTTTACTAGAACTTCCACCTAACAAAAGGAATGAGAATGAGAAGTTATTTTCTTCCACCTAACAAAAGGAATGAGAATGAGAAGTTATTTTCTTCCACCTAACAAAAGGAATGAGAATGAGATGTTATTTTACTAGAACTTCCACCTAACAAAAGGAATGAGAATGAGAAGTTATTTTAGTAGAACTTCCACCTAACAAAAGGAATGAGAATGAGAAGTTATTTTAGTAGAACTTCCACCTAACAAAAGGAATGAGAATGAGATGTTATTTTAGTAGAACTTCCACCTAACAAAAGGAATGAGAATGAGAAGTTATTTTAGTAGAACTTCCACCTAACAAAAGGAATGAGAATGAGAAGTTATTTTCTTCCACCTAACAAAAGGAATGAGAATGAGAAGTTATTTTAGTAGAACTTCCACCTAACAAAAGGAATGAGAATGAGATGTTATTTTACTAGAACTTCCACCTAACAAAAGGAATGAGAATGAGAAGTTATTTTCTTCCACCTAACAAAAGGAATGAGAATGAGAAGTTATTTTCTTCCACCTAACAAAAAGAATGAGAATGAGATGTTATTTTACTAGAACTTCCACCTAACAAAAGGAATGAGAATGGGAAGTTATTTTCTTCCACCTAACAAAAGGAATCAGAATGAGATGTTATTTTACTAGAACTTCCACCTAACAAAAGGAATGAGAATGAGAAGTTATTTTCTTCCACCTAACAAAAGGAATGAGAATGAGAAGTTATTTTCTTCCACCTAACAAAAGGAATGAGAATGAGATGTTATTTTACTAGAACGTCCACCTAACAAAAGGAATGAGAATGAGAAGTTATTTTAGTAGAACTTCCACCTAACAAGAGGAATGAGAATGAGAAGTTATTTTAGTAGAACTTCCACCTAACAAAAGGAATGAGAATGAGAAGTTATTTTAGTAGAACTTCCACCTAACAAAAGGAATGAGAATGAGAAGTTATTTTAGTAGAACTTCCACCTAACAAAAGGAATGAGAATGAGATGTTATTTTACTAGAACTTCCACCTAACAAAAGGAATGAGAATGAGAAGTAATTTTAGTAGAACTTCCACCTAACAAAAGGAATGAGAATGAGAAGTTATTTTAGTAGAACTTCCACCTAACAAAAGGAATAAGAATGAGAAGTTATTTTAGTAGAACTTCCACCTAACAAAAAGAATGAGAATGAGAAGTTATTTTAGTAGAACTTCCACCTAACAAAAGGAATGAGAATGAGAAGTTATTTTAGTAGAACTTCCACCTAACAAAAGGAATGAGAATGAGATGTTATTTTACTAGAACTTCCACCTAACAAAAGGAATGAGAATGAGAAGTTATTTTAGTAGAACTTCCACCTAACAAAATGAATGAGAATGAGATGTTATTTTACTAGAACTTCCACCTAACAAAAGGAATGAGAATGAGAAGTTATTTTAGTAGAACTTCCACCTAACAAAAGGAATGAGAATGAGAAGTTATTTTAGTAGAACTTCCAACTAACAAAAGGAATGAGAATGAGAAGATATTTTAGTAGAACTTCCACCTAACAAAAGGAATGAGAATGAGATGTTATTTTACTAAAACTTCCACCTAACAAAAGGAATGAGAATGAGAAGTTATTTTAGTAGAACTTCCACCTAACAAAAGGAATGAGAATGAGAAGTTATTTTCTTCCACCTAACAAAAGGAATGAGAATGAGATGTTATTTTACTAGAACTTCCACCTAACAAAAGGAATGAGAATGAGAAGTTATTTTAGTAGAACTTCCACCTAACAAAAGGAATGAGAATGAGAAGTTATTTTAGTAGAACTTCCACCTAACAAAAGGAATGAGAATGAGAAGTTATTTTAGTAGAACTTCCACCTAACAAAAGGAATGAGAATGAGAAGTTATTTTAGTAGAACTTCCACCTAACAAAAGGAATGAGAATGAGAAGTTATTTTAGTAGAACTTCCACCTAACAAAAGGAATGAGAATGAGATGTTATTTTACTAGAACTTCCACCTAACAAAAGGAATGAGAATGAGAAGTTATTTTAGTAGAACTTCCACCTAACAAAAGGAATGAGAATGACAAGTTATTTTAGTTGAACTTCCACCTAACAAAAGGAATGAGAATGAGAAGTTATTTTAGTAGAACTTCCACCTAACAAAAGGAATGAGAATGAGAAGTTATTTTAGTAGAACTTCCACCTATCAAAAGGAATGAGAATGAGAAGTTATTTTCTTCCACCTAACAAAAGGAATGAGAATGAGAAGTTATTTTCTTCCACCTAACAAAAGGAATGAGTATGAGATGTTATTTTACTAGAACTTCCACCTAACAAAAGGAATGAGAATGAGAAGTTATTTTCTTCCACCTAACAAAAGGAATGAGAATGAGATGTTATTTTACTAGAACTTCCACCTAACAAAAGGAATGAGAATGAGAAGTTATTTTCTTCCACCTAACAAAAGGAATGAGAATGAGAATTTATTTTCTTCCACCTAACAAAAGGAATCAGAATGAGATGTTATTTTACTAGAACTTCCACCTAACAAAAGGAATGAGAATGAGATGTTATTTTACTAGAACTTCCACCTAACAAAAGGAATGAGAATGAGAAGTTATTTTAGTAGAACTTCCACCTAACAAAAGGAATGAGAATGAGAAGTTATTTTAGTAGAACTTCCACCTACCAAAAGGAATGAGAATGAAAGTTATTTTAGTAGAACTTCCACCTAACAAAAGGAATGAGAATGAGAAGTTATTTTCTTCCACCTAACAAAAGGAATGAGAATGAGAAGTTATTTTAGTAGAACTTCCACCTAACAAAAGGAATGAGAATGAGATGTTATTTTACTAGAACTTCCACCTAACAAAAGGAATGAGAATGAGAAGTTATTTTCTTCCACCTAACAAAAGGAATGAGAATGAGAAGTTATTTTCTTCCACTAACAAAAGGAATGAGAATGAGATGTTATTTTACTAGAACTTCCACCCTAACAAAAGGAATGAGAATGAGAAGTTATTTTCTTCCACCTAACAAAAGGAATGAGAATGAGATGTTATTTTACTAGAACTTCCACCTAACAAAAGGAATGAGAATGAGAAGTTATTTTCTTCACCTAACAAAAGGAATGAGAATGAGAAGTTATTTTCTTCCACCTAACAAAAGGAATGAGAATGAGATGTTATTTTACTAGAACTTCCACCTAACAAAAGGAATGAGAATGAGAAGTTATTTTAGTAGAGCTTCCACCTAACAAAAGGAATGAGAATGAGAAGTTATTTTAGTAGAACTTCCACCTAACAAAAGGAATGAGAATGAGAAGTTATTTTAGTAGAACTTCCACCTAACAAAAGGAATGAGAATGAGAAGTTATTTTAGTAGAACTTCCACCTAACAAAATGAATGAGAATGAGATGTTATTTTACTAGAACTTCCACCTAACAAAAGGAATGAGAATGAGAAGTTATTTTAGTAGAACTTCCACCTAACAAAAGGAATGAGAATGAGAAGTTATTTTAGTGAGCTTCCACCTAACAAAAGGAATGAGAATGAGAAGTTATTTTGGTAGAACTTCCACCTAACAAAAGGAATGAGAATGAAGATATTTTAGTAGAACTTCCACTAACAAAAGGAATGAGAATGAGAAGTTATTTTAGTAGAACTTCCACCTAACAAAAAGGAATGAGAATGAGATGTTATTTTACTAGAACTTCCACCTAACAAAAGGAATGAGAATGAGAAGTTATTTTAGTAGAACTTCACTTAACAAAATGAATGAGAATGAGATGTTATTTTACTAGAACTTCCACCTAACAAAAGGAATGAGAATGAGAAGTTATTTTAGTAGAACTTCCACTAACAAAAGGAATGAGAATGAGAATTTATTTTTAGTAGAACTTCCACTAACAAAAGGAATGAGAATGAGAAGATATTTTAGTGAACTACCTAACAAAAGGAATGAGAATGAGATGTTATTTTACTAAAACTTCCACCTAACAAAAGGAATGAGAATGGGAATTTATTTTAGTAGAACTTCCACCTAACAAAAGGAATGAGAATGAGAAGTTATTTTCTTCCACCTAACAAAAGGAATGAGAATGAGATGTTATTTTACTAGAACTTCCACCTAACAAAAGGAATGAGAATGAGAAGTTATTTTAGTAGAACTTCCACGTAACAAAAGGAATGAGAATGAGAAGTTATTTTAGTAGAACTTCCACCTAACAAAAAGGAATGAGAATGAGAAGTTATTTTAGTAGAACTTCCACCTAACAAAAGGAATGAGAATGAGAAGTTATTTTAGTAGAACTTCCACCTAACAAAAGGAATGAGAATGAGAAGTTATTTTAGTAGAACTTCCACCTAACAAAATGAATGAGAATGAGATGTTATTTTAGTAGAACTTCCACCTAACAAAAGGAATGAGAATGAGAAGTTATTTTAGTAGAACTTCCACCTAACAAAGGAATGAGAATGAGAAGCATTTTAGTAGAACTTCCACCTAACAAAAGGAATGAGAATGAGATGTTATTTTACTAGAACTTCCACCTAACAAAAGGAATGAGAATGAGTAGTTATTTTAGTAGAACTTCCACCTAACAAAATGAATGAGAATGAGATGTTATTTTACTAGAACTTCCACCTAACAAAAAGGAATGAGAATGAGAAGTTATTTTAGTAGAACTTCCACCTAACAAAAGGAATGAGAATGAGAATTTATTTTAGTAGAACTTCCACCTAACAAAAGGAATGAGAATGAGAAGATATTTAGTAGAACTTCCACCTAACAAAAGGAATGAGAATGAGATGTTATTTTACTAAAAGTTCCACCCTAACAAAAGGAATGAGAATGAGAAGTTATTTAGTAGAACTTCCACCTAACAAAAGGAATGAGAATGAGAAGTTATTTTCTTCCACCTAACAAAAGGAATGAGAATGAGATGTTATTTTACTAGAACTTCCACCTAACAAAAGGAATGAGAATGAGAAGTTATTTTAGTAGAACTTCCACCTAACAAAAGGAATGAGAATGAGAAGTTATTTTAGTAGAACTTCCACTTAACAAAATGAATGAGAATGAGATGTTATTTTACTAGAACTTCCACCTAACAAAAGGAATGAGAATGAGAAGTTATTTAGTAGAACTTCCACCTAACAAAAGGAATGAGAATGAGAATTTATTTTAGTAGAACTTCCACCTAACAAAAGGAATGAGAATGAGAAGATATTTGTAGAACTTCCACCTAATAAAAGGAATGAGAATGAGATGTTATTTTTACTAAAAACTTCCACCTAACAAAAGGAATGAGAATGAGAATTTATTTTAGTAGAAACTTCCCAATTCCAACAAAAGGAATGAGAATGAGAAGTTATTTTCTTCCACCTAACAAAAGGAATGAGAATGAGATGTTATTTTACTAGAACTTCCACCTAACAAAAGGAATGAGAATGAGAAGTTATTTTAGTAGAACTTCCACCTAACAAAAAGGAATGAGAATGAGAAGTTATTTTAGTAGAACTTCCACCTAACAAAAGGAATGAGAATGAGAAGTTATTTTAGTAGAACTTCCACCTAACAAAAGGAATGAGAATGAGAAGTTATTTTAGTAGAACTTCCACCTAACAAAAGGAATGAGAATGAGAAGTTATTTTTAGTAGAACTTCCACCTAACAAAATGAATGAGAATGAGATGTTATTTTAGTAGAACTTCCACCTAACAAAAGGAATGAGAATGAGAAGTTATTTTAGTAGAATTTCCACCTAACAAAAGGAATGAGAATGAGAAGTTATTTTAGTAGAACTTCCACCTAACAAAAGGAATGAGAATGAGATGTTATTTTACTAGAAATTTCCACCTAACAAAAGGAATGAGAATGAGAAGTTATTTTAGTAGAACTTCCACCTAACAAAATGAATGAGAATGAGATGTTATTTTACTAGAACTTCCACCTAACAAAAGGAATGAGAATGAGAAGTTATTTTAGTAGAACTTCCACCTAACAAAAGGAATGAGAATGAGAAATTTATTTTAGTAGAACTTCCACCTAACAAAAAGGAATGAGAATGAGAAGATATTTTTTAGTAGAACTTCCACCTAACAAAAGGAATGAGAATGAGATGTTATTTTACTAAAAGTTCCACCCAACAAAAGGAATGAGAATGAGAAGTTATTTTAGTAGAACTTCCACCTAACAAAAGGAATGAGAATGAGAAGTTATTTTCTTCCACCTAACAAAAAGGAATGAGAATGAGATGTTATTTTTTACTAGAACTTCCACCTAACAAAAGGAATGAGAATGAGAAGTTATTTTAGTAGAACTTCCACCTAACAAAAGGAATGAGAATGAGAAGTTATTTTAGTAGAACTTCCACCTAACAAAAGGGAATGAGAATGAGAAGTTATTTTAGTAGAACTTCCACCTAACAAAAGGAATGAGAATGAGAAGTTATTTTAGTAGAACTTCCACCTAACAAAAGGAATGAGAATGAGAAGTTATTTTAGTAGAACTTCCACCTAACAAAAGGAATGAGAATGAGATGTTATTTTACTAGAACTTCCACCTAACAAAAGGAATGAGAATGAGAAGTTATTTTAGTAGAACTTCCACCTAACAAAAGGAATGAGAATGAGAAGTTATTTTAGTAGAACTTCCACCTAACAAAAAGGAATGAGAATGAGATATTATTTTACTAGAACTTCCACCTAACAAAAGGAATGAGAATGAGAAGTTATTTTAGTAGAACTTCCACCTAACAAAAGGAATGAGAATGAGAAGTTATTTTAAAGAACTTCCACCTAAAAGTTGGAATGAGAATTGAGAAGTTATTTTAGTAGAACTTCCACCTAACAAAAGGAATGAGAATGAGAAGTTATTTTAGTAGAACTTCCACCTAACAAAAGGAATGAGAATGAGATGTTATTTTACTAGAACTTCCACCTAACAAAAGGAATGAGAATGAGAAGTTATTTTACTAGAACTTCCACCTAACAAAAGTTGAACAGAATGAGAAATTATTTTAGTAGAACTTCCACCTAACACAAGGAATGAGAATGAGAAGTTATTTTAGTAGAACTTCCACCTAACAAAAGGAATGAGAATGAGAATTTATTTTAGTAGAACTTCCACCTAACAAAAGGAATGAGAATGAGAAGTTATTTTAGTAGAACTTCCACCTAACAAAAGGAATGAGAATGAGAAGTTATTTTAGTAGAACTTCCACCTAACAAAAGGAATGAGAATGAGAAGTTATTTTACTAGAACTTCCACCTAACAAAAGGAATGAGAATGAGAAGTTATTTTAGTAGAACTTCCACCTAACAAAAGGAATGAGAATGGGAAGTTATTTTCTTCCACCTAACAAAAGGAATGAGAATGAGAAGTTATTTTCTTCCACCTAACAAAAGGAATGAGAATGAGAAGTTATTTTCTTCCACCTAACAAAAGGAATGAGAATGAGAAGTTATTTTAGTAGAACTTCCACCTAACAAAAGGAATGAGAATGAGAAGTTATTTTAGTAGAACTTCCACCTAACAAAAGGAATGAGAATGAGAAGTTATTTTAGTAGAACTTCCACTTAACAAAAGGAATGAGAATGAGAAGTTATTTTAGTAGAACTTCCACCTAACAGCGAATGAGAATGAGAAGTTATTTTAGTAGAACTTCCACCTAACAAAAAGTAATGAGAATGAGAAGTTATTTTAGTAGAACTTCCACCTAACAAAAGGAATGAGAATGAGAAGTTATTTTACTAGAACTTCCACCTAACAAAAGGAATGAGAATGAGATGTTATTTTACTAGAACTTCCACCTAACAAAAGGAATGAGAATGAGAAGTTATTTTAGTAGAACTTCCACCTAACAAAAGGAATGAGAATGAGAAGTTATTTTAGTAGAACTTCCACCTAACAAAAGGAATGAGAATGAGATATTATTTTACTAGAACTTCCACCTAACAAAAGGAATGAGAATGAGAAGTTATTTTAGTAGAACTTCCACCTAACAAAAGGAATGAGAATGAGAAGTTATTTTAGTAGAACTTCCACCTAACAAAAGGAATGAGAATGAGAAGTTATTTTAGTAGAACTTCCACCTAACAAAAGGAATGAGAGTGAGATGTTATTTTACTAGAACTTCCACCTAACAAAAGGAATGAGAATGAGAAGTTATTTTACTAGAACTTCCACCTAACAAAAGGAATGAGAATGAGAAGTTATTTTAGTAGAACTTCCACCTAACACAAGGAATGAGAATGAGAAGTTATTTTAGTAGAACTTCCACCTAACAAAAGGAATGAGAATGAGAATTTATTTTAGTAGAACTTCCACCTAACAAAAGGAATGAGAATGAGAAGTTATTTTAGTAGAACTTCCACCTAACAAAAGGAATGAGAATGAGAAGTTATTTTAGTAGAACTTCCACCTAACAAAAGGAATGAGAATGAGAAGTTATTTTACTAGAACTTCCACCTAACAAAAGGAATGAGAATGAGAAGTTATTTTAGTAGAACTTCCACCTAACAAAAGGAATGAGAATGAGAAGTTATTTTCTTCCACCTAACAAAAGGAATGAGAATGAGAAGTTATTTTCTTCCACCTAACAAAAGGAATGAGAATGAGAAGTTATTTTCTTCCACCTAACAAAAGGAATGAGAATGAGATGTTATTTTAGTAGAACTTCCACCTAACAAAAGGAATGAGAATGAGAAGTTATTTTAGTAGAACTTCCACCTAACAAAAGGAATGAGAATGAGAAGTTATTTTAGTAGAACTTCCACTTAACAAAAGGAATGAGAATGAGATGTTATTTTAGTAGAACTTCCACCTAACAAAAGGAATGAGAATGAGAAGTTATTTTAGTAGAACTTCCACCTAACAAAAGTAATGAGAATGAGAAGTTATTTTAGTAGAACTTCCACCTAACAAAAGGAATGAGAATGAGAAGTTATTTTACTAGAACTTCCACCTAACAAAAGGAATGAGAATGAGATGTTATTTTACTAGAACTTCCACCTAACAAAAGGAATGAGAATGAGAAGTTATTTTCTTCCACCTAACAAAAGGAATGAGAATTAGAAGTTATTTTTTTCCACCTAACAAAAGGAATGAGAATGAGAAGTTATTTTCTTCCACCTAACAAAAGGAATGAGAATGAGCAGTTATTTTAGTAGAACTTCCACCTAACAAAAGGAATGAGAATGAGAAGTTATTTTCTTCCACCTAACAAAAGGAATGAGAATGAGATGTTATTTTACTAGAACTTCCACCTAACAAAAGGAATGAGAATGAGAAGTTATTTTCTTCCACCTAACAAAAGGAATGAGAATGAGAAGTTATTTTCTTCCACCTAACAAAAGGAATGAGAATTTGAAGTTATTTTTTCCACCTAACAAAAGGAATGAGAATGAGAAGTTATTTTCTTCCACCTAACAAAAGGAATGAGAATGAGAAGTTATTTTAGTAGAACGTCCACCTAACAAAAGGAATGAGAATGAGAAGTTGTTTTCTTACACCTAACAAAAGGAATGAGAATGAGAAGTTATTTTAGTAGAACTGCCACCTAACAAAAGGAATGAGAATGAGAAGTTATTTTAGTAGAACTTCCACCTAACAAAAGGAATGAGAATGAGAAGTTATTTTCTTCCACCTAACAAAAGGAATGAGAATGAGAAGTTATTTTAGTAGAACTTCCACCTAACAAAAGGAATGAGAATGAGAAGTTATTTTACTAGAACTTCCACCTAACAAAAGGAATGAGAATGAGAAGTTAATTTCTTCCACCTGACAAAAGGAATTAGAATGAGAAGTTATTTTCTTCCACCTAACAAAAGGAATGAGAATGAGAAGTTATTTTAGTAGAACTTCCACCTAACAAAAGGAATGAGAATGAGAAGTTATTTTCTTCCACCTAACAAAAGGAATGAGAATGAGAAGTTATTTTCTTCCACCTAACAAAAGGAATGAGAATGAGAAGTTATTTTAGTAGAACGTCCACCTAACAAAAGGAATGAGAATGGGAAGTTATTTTCTTCCACCTAACAAAAGGAATGAGAATGAGAAGTTATTTTCTTCCACCTAACAAAAGAAATGAGAATGAGAAGTTATTTTAGTGGAACTGCCACCTAACTAAAGGAATGAGAATGAGATGTTATTTTAGTAGAACGTCCACCTAACAAAAGGAATGAGAATGTGATGTTATTTTAGTAGAACGTCCACATAACAAAAGGAATGAGAATGAGATGTTATTTTAGTAGAACTTCCACCTAACAAAAGGAATGAGAATGAGATGTTATTTTACTAGAACTTCCACCTAACAAAAGGAATGAGAATGAGAAGTTATTTTAGTAGAACTTCCACCTAACAAAATGAATGAGAATGAGATGTTATTTTACTAGAACTTCCACCTAACAAAAGGAATGAGAATGAGAAGTTATTTTAGTAGAACTTCCACCTAACAAAAGGAATGAGAATGAGAATTTATTTTAGTAGAACTTCCACCTAACAAAAGGAATGAGAATGAGAAGATATTTTAGTAGAACTTCCACCTAACAAAAGGAATGAGAATGAGATGTTATTTTACTAAAAGTTCCACCTAACAAAAGGAATGAGAATGAGAAGTTATTTTAGTAGAACTTCCACCTAACAAAAGGAATGAGAATGAGAAGTTATTTTCTTCCACCTAACAAAAGGAATGAGAATGAGATGTTATTTTACTAGAACTTCCACCTAACAAAAGGAATGAGAATGAGAAGTTATTTTAGTAGAACTTCCACCTAACAAAAGGAATGAGAATGAGAAGTTATTTTAGTGGAACTTCCACCTAACAAAAGGAATGAGAATGAGAAGTTATTTTAGTAGAACTTCCACCTAACAAAAGGAATGAGAATGAGAAGTTATTTTAGTAGAACTTCCACCTAACAAAAGGAATGAGAATGAGAAGTTATTTTAGTAGAACTTCCACCTAACAAAAGGAATGAGAATGACATGTTATTTTACTAGAACTTCCACCTAACAAAAGGAATGAGAATGAGAAGTTATTTTAGTAGAACTTCCACCTAACAAAAGGAATGAGAATGAGAAGTTATTTTAGTAGAACTTCCACCTAACAAAAGGAATGAGAATGAGATATTATTTTACTAGAACTTCCACCTAACAAAAGGAATGAGAATGAGAAGTTATTTTAGTAGAACTTCCACCTAACAAAAGGAATGAGAATGAGAAGTTATTTTACTAGAACTTCCACCTAACAAAAGGAATGAGAATGAGAAGTTATTTTAGTAGAACTTCCACCTAACAAAAGGAATGAGAATGAGAAGTTATTTTAGTAGAACTTCCACCTAACAAAAGGAATGAGAATGAGATGTTATTTTACTAGAACTTCCACCTAACAAAAGGAATGAGAATGAGAAGTTATTTTACTAGAACTTCCTCCTAACAAAAGGAATGAGAATGAGAAGTTATTTTAGTAGAACTTCCACCTAACAAAAGGAATGAGAATGAGAAGTTATTTTAGTAGAACTTCCACCTAACAAAAGGAATGAGAATGAGAATTTATTTTAGTAGAACTTCCACCTAACAAAACGAATGAGAATGAGAAGTTATTTTAGTAGAACTTCCACCTAACAAAAGGAATGAGAATGAGAAGTTATTTTAGTAGAACTTCCACCTAACAAAAGGAATGAGAATGAGAAGTTATTTTACTAGAACTTCCACCTAACAAAAGGAATGAGAATGAGAAGTTATTTTAGTAGAACTTCCACCTAACAAAAGGAATGAGAATGAGAAGTTATTTTCTTCCACCTAACAAAAGGAATGAGAATGAGAAGTTATTTTCTTCCACCTAACAAAAGGAATGAGAATGAGAAGTTATTTTCTTCCACCTAACAAAAGGAATGAGAATGAGAAGTTATTTTAGTAGAACTTCCACCTAACAAAAGGAATGAGAATCAGAAGTTATTTTAGTAGAACTTCCACCTAACAAAAGGAATGAGAATGAGAAGTTATTTTAGTAGAACTTCCACTTAACAAAAGGAATGAGAATGAGAAGTTATTTTAGTAGAACTTCCACCTAACAAAAGGAATGAGAATGAGAAGTTATTTTAGTAGAACTTCCACCTAACAAAAGTAATGAGAATGAGAAGTTATTTTAGTAGAACTTCCACTTAACAAAAGGAATGAGAATGAGAAGTTATTTTACTAGAACTTCCACCTAACAAAAGGAATGAGAATGAGATGTTATTTTACTAGAACTTCCACCTAACAAAAGGAATGAGAATGAGAAGTTATTTTCTTCCACCTAACAAAAGGAATGAGAATTAGAAGTTATTTTTTTCCACCTAACAAAAGGAATGAGAATGAGAAGTTATTTTCTTCCACCTAACAAAAGGAATGAGAATGAGAAGTTATTTTAGTAGAACTTCCACCTAACAAAAGGAATGAGAATGAGAAGTTATTTTCTTCCACCTAACAAAAGGAATGAGAATGAGATGTTATTTTACTAGAACTTCCACCTAACAAAAGGAATGAGAATGAGAAGTTATTTTCTTCCACCTAACAAAAGGAATGAGAATGAGAAGTTATTTTCTTCCACCTAACAAAAGGAATGAGTATTTGAAGTTATTTTTTCCACCTAACAAAAGGAATGAGAATGAGAAGTTATTTTCTTCCACCTAACAAAAGGAATGAGAATGAGAAGTTATTTTAGTAGAACGTCCACCTAACAAAAGGAATGAGAATGAGAAGTTATTTTCTTACACCTGACAAAAGGAATGAGAATGAGAAGTTATTTTAGTAGAACTGCCACCTAACAAAAGGAATGAGAATGAGAAGTTATTTTAGTAGAACTTCCACCTAACAAAAGGAATGAGAATGAGAAGTTATTTTCTTCCACCTAACAAAAGGAATGAGAATGAGAAGTTATTTTAGTAGAACTTCCACCTAACAAAAGGAATGAGAATGAGAAGTTATTTTACTAGAACTTCCACCTAACAAAAGGAATGAGAATGAGAAGTTAATTTCTTCCACCTAACAAAAGGAATTAGAATGAGAAGTTATTTTCTTCCACCTAACAAAAGGAATGAGAATGAGAAGTTATTTTAGTAGAACTTCCACCTAACAAAAGGAATGAGAATGAGAAGTTATTTTCTTCCACCTAACAAAAGGAATGAGAATGAGAAGTTATTTTCTTCCACCTAACAAAAGGAATGAGAATGAGAAGTTATTTTAGTAGAACGTCCACCTAACAAAAGGAATGAGAATGGGAAGTTATTTTCTTCCACCTAACAAAAGGAATGAGAATGAGAAGTTATTTTCTTCCACCTAACAAAAGAAATGAGAAAGAGAAGTTATTTTAGTAGAACTGCCACCTAACAAAAGGAATGAGAATGAGATGTTATTTTAGTAGAACGTCCACCTAACAAAAGGAATGAGAATGTGATGTTATTTTAGTAGAACGTCCACATAACAAAAGGAATGAGAATGAGATGTTATTTTAGTAGAACTTCCACCTAACAAAAGGAATGAGAATGGGAAGTTATTTTCTTCCACCTAACAAAAGGAATGTGAATGAGAAGTTATTTTCTTCCACCTAACAATAGGAATGAGAATGAGATGTTATTTTCTTCCACCTAACAAAAGGAATGAGAATGAGAAGTTATTTTCTTCCACCTAACAAAAGGAATGAGAATGAGAAGTTATTTTCTTCCACCTAACAAAAGGAATGAGAATGAGAAGTTATTTTAGTAGAACTTCCACCTAACAAAAGGAATGAGAATCAGAAGTTATTTTAGTAGAACTTCCACCTAACAAAAGGAATGAGAATGAGAAGTTATTTTAGTAGAACTTCCACTTAACAAAAGGAATGAGAATGAGAAGTTATTTTAGTAGAACTTCCACCTAACAAAAGGAATGAGAATGAGAAGTTATTTTAGTAGAACTTCCACCTAACAAAAGTAATGAGAATGAGAAGTTATTTTAGTAGAACTTCCACTTAACAAAAGGAATGAGAATGAAAAGTTATTTTACTAGAACTTCCACCTAACAAAAGGAATGAGAATGAGATGTTATTTTACTAGAACTTCCACCTAACAAAAGGAATGAGAATGAGAAGTTATTTTCTTCCACCTAACAAAAGGAATGAGAATTAGAAGTTATTTTTTTCCACCTAACAAAAGGAATGAGAATGAGAAGTTATTTTCTTTCCACCTAACAAAAGGAATGAGAATGAGAAGTTATTTTAGTAGAACTTCCACCTAACAAAAGGAATGAGAATGAGAAGTTATTTTCTTCCACCTAACAAAAGGAATGAGAATGAGATGTTATTTTACTAGAACTTCCACCTAACAAAAGGAATGAGAATGAGAAGTTATTTTCTTCCACCTAACAAAAGGAATGAGAATGAGAAGTTATTTTCTTCCACCTAACAAAAGGAATGAGAATTTGAAGTTATTTTTTCCACCTAACAAAAGGAATGAGAATGAGAAGTTATTTTCTTCCACCTAACAAAAGGAATGAGAATGAGAAGTTATTTTAGTAGAACGTCCACCTAACAAAAGGAATGAGAATGAGAAGTTATTTTCTTACACCTGACAAAAGGAATGAGAATGAGAAGTTATTTTAGTAGAACTGCCACCTAACAAAAGGAATGAGAATGAGAAGTTATTTTAGTAGAACTTCCACCTAACAAAAGGAATGAGAATGAGAAGTTATTTTCTTCCACCTAACAAAAGGAATGAGAATGAGAAGTTATTTTAGTAGAACTTCCACCTAACAAAAGGAATGAGAATGAGAAGTTATTTTACTAGAACTTCCACCTAACAAAAGGAATGAGAATGAGAAGTTAATTTCTTCCACCTAACAAAAGGAATTAGAATGAGAAGTTATTTTCTTCCACCTAACAAAAGGAATGAGAATGAGAAGTTATTTTAGTAGAACTTCCACCTAACAAAAGGAATGAGAATGAGAAGTTATTTTCTTCCACCTAACAAAAGGAATGAGAATGAGAAGTTATTTTCTTCCACCTAACAAAAGGAATGAGAATGAGAAGTTATTTTAGTAGAACGTCCACCTAACAAAAGGAATGAGAATGGGAAGTTATTTTCTTCCACCTAACAAAAGGAATGAGAATGAGAAGTTATTTTCTTCCACCTAACAAAAGAAATGAGAAAGAGAAGTTATTTTAGTAGAACTGCCACCTAACAAAAGGAATGAGAATGAGATGTTATTTTAGTAGAACGTCCACCTAACAAAAGGAATGAGAATGTGATGTTATTTTAGTAGAACGTCCACATAACAAAAGGAATGAGAATGAGATGTTATTTTAGTAGAACTTCCACCTAACAAAAGGAATGAGAATGGGAAGTTATTTTCTTCCACCTAACAAAAGGAATGTGAATGAGAAGTTATTTTCTTCCACCTAACAATAGGAATGAGAATGAGATGTTATTTTAGTAGGACGTCCACCTAACAAAAAGAATGAGAATGGGAAGTTATTTTCTTTCGCCTAACAAAAGGAATGAGAATGAGAAGTTATTTTACTAGAACGTCCACCTAACAAAAGAAATGAGAATGGGAAGTTATTTTCTTCCACCTAACAAAAGGAATGAGAATGAGAATTTATTTTAGTAGAACTTCCACCTAACAAAAGGAATGAGAATGAGAAGATATTTTAGTAGAACTTCCACCTAACAAAAGGAATGAGAATGAGATGTTATTTTACTAAAAGTTCCACCTAACAAAAGGAATGAGAATGAGAAGTTATTTTAGTAGAACTTCCACCTAACAAAAGGAATGAGAATGAGAAGTTATTTTCTTCCACCTAACAAAAGGAATGAGAATGAGATGTTATTTTACTAGAACTTCCACCTAACAAAAGGAATGAGAATGAGATGTTATTTTAGTAGAACTTCCACCTAACAAAAGGAATGAGAATGTGAAGTTATTTTAGTAGAACTTCCACCTAACAAAAGGAATGAGAATGAGAAGTTATTTTAGTAGAACTTCCACCTAACAAAAGGAATGAGAATGAGAAGTTATTTTAGTAGAACTTCCACCTAACAAAAGGAATGAGAATGAGAAGTTATTTTAGTAGAACTTCCACCTAACAAAAGGAATGAGAATGAGATGTTATTTTACTAGAACTTCCACCTAACAAAAGGAATGAGAATGAGAAGTTATTTTAGTAGAACTTCCACCTAACAAAAGGAATGAGAATGAGAAGTTATTTTAGTAGAACTTCCACCTAACAAAAGGAATGAGAATGAGATATTATTTTACTAGAACTTCCACCTAACAAAAGGAATGAGAATGAGAAGTTATTTTAGTAGAACTTCCACCTAACAAAAGGAATGAGAATGAGAAGTTATTTTAGTAGAACTTCCACCTAACAAAAGGAATGAGAATGAGAAGTTATTTTAGTAGAACTTCCACCTAACAAAAGGAATGTGAATGAGAAGTTATTTTAGTATAACTTCCACCTAACAAAAGGAATGAGAATGAGATGTTATTTTACTAGAACTTCCACCTAACAAAAGGAATGAGAATGAGAAGTTATTTTACTAGAACTTCCACCTAACAAAAGGAATGAGAATGAGAAGTTATTTTAGTAGAACTTCCACCTAACAAAAGGAATGAGAATGAGAAGTTATTTTAGTAGAACTTCCACCTAACAAAAGGAATGAGAATGAGAATTTATTTTAGTAGAACTTCCACCTAACAAAAGGAATGAGAATGAGAAGTTATTTTAGTAGAACTTCCACCTAACAAAAGGAATGAGAATGAGAAGTTATTTTAGTAGAACTTCCACCTAACAAAAGGAATGAGAATGAGAAGTTATTTTACTAGAACTTCCACCTAACAAAAGGAATGAGAATGAGAAGTTATTTTACTAGAACTTCCACCTAACAAAAGGAATGAGAATGAGAAGTTATTTTCTTCCACCTAACAAAAGGAATGAGAATGAGAAGTTATTTTCTTCCACCTAACAAAAGGAATGAGAATGAGAAGTTATTTTCTTCCACCTAACAAAAGGAATGAGAATGAGAAGTTATTTTAGTAGAACTTCCACCTAACAAAAGGAATGAGAATGAGAAGTTATTTTAGTAGAACTTCCACCTAACAAAAGGAATGAGAATGAGAAGTTATTTTAGTAGAACTTCCACTTAACAAAAGGAATGAGAATGAGAAGTTATTTTAGTAGAACTTCCACCTAACAAAAGGAATGAGAATGAGAAGTTATTTTAGTAGAACTTCCACCTAACAAAAGTAATGAGAATGAGAAGTTATTTTAGTAGAACTTCCACCTAACAAAAGGAATGAGAATGAGAAGTTATTTTACTAGAACTTCCACCTAACGAAAGGAATGAGAATGAGATGTTATTTTACTAGAACTTCCACCTAACAAAAGGAATGAGAATGAGAAGTTATTTTCTTCCACCTAACAAAAGGAATGAGAATTAGAAGTTATTTTTTTCCACCTAACAAAAGGAATGAGAATGAGAAGTTATTTTCTTCCACCTAACAAAAGGAATGAGAATGAGAAGTTATTTTAGTAGAACTTCCACCTAACAAAAGGAATGAGAATGAGAAGTTATTTTCTTCCACCTAACAAAAGGAATGAGAATGAGATGTTATTTTACTAGAACTTCCACCTAACAAAAGGAATGAGAATGAGAAGTTATTTTCTTCCACCTAACAAAAGGAATGAGAATGAGAAGTTATTTTCTTCCACCTAACAAAAGGAATGAGAATTTGAAGTTATTTTTTCCACCTAACAAAAGGAATGAGAATGAGAAGTTATTTTCTTCCACCTAACAAAAGGAATGAGAATGAGAAGTTATTTCAGTAGAACGTCCACCTAACAAAAGGAATGAGAATGAGAAGTTATTTTCTTCCACCTAACAAAAGGAATGAGAATGAGAAGTTATTTTCTTCCACCTAACAAAAGGAATGAGAATTTGAAGTTATTTTTTCCACCTAACAAAAGGAATGAGAATGAGAAGTTATTTTCTTACACCTAACAAAAGGAATGAGAATGAGAAGTTATTTTAGTAGAACTGCCACCTAACAAAAGGAATGAGAATGAGAAGTTATTTTAGTAGAACTTCCACCTAACAAAAGGAATGAGAATGAGAAGTTATTTTCTTCCACCTAACAAAAGGAATGAGAATGAGAAGTTATTTTAGTAGAACTTCCACCTAACAAAAGGAATGAGAATGAGAAGTTATTTTACTAGAACTTCCACCTAACAAAAGGAATGAGAATGAGAAGTTAATTTCTTCCACCTAACAAAAGGAATTAGAATGAGAAGTTATTTTCTTCCACCTAACAAAAGGAATGAGAATGAGAAGTTATTTTAGTAGAACTTCCACCTAACAAAAGGAATGAGAATGAGAAGTTATTTTCTTCCACCTAACAAAAGGAATGAGAATGAGAAGTTATTTTCTTCCACCTAACAAAAGGAATGAGAATGAGAAGTTATTTTAGTAGAACGTCCACCTAACAAAAGGAATGAGAATGGGAAGTTATTTTCTTCCACCTAACAAAAGGAATGAGAATGAGAAGTTATTTTCTTCCACCTAACAAAAGAAATGAGAATGAGAAGTTATTTTAGTAGAACTGCCACCTAACAAAAGGAATGAGAATGAGATGTTATTTTAGTAGAACGTCCACCTAACAAAAGGAATGAGAATGTGATGTTATTTTAGTAGAACGTCCACATAACAAAAGGAATGAGAATGAGATGTTATTTTAGTAGAACTTCCACCTAACAAAAGGAATGAGAATGGGAAGTTATTTTCTTCCACCTAACAAAAGGAATGTGAATGAGAAGTTATTTTCTTCCACCTAACAATAGGAATGTGAATGAGATGTTATTTTAGTAGAACGTCCACCTAACAAAAAGAATGAGAATGAGAAGTTATTTTACTAGAACGCCCACCTAACAAAAGGAATGAGGATGGGAAGTTATTTTCTTCCACCTAACAAAAGGAATGAGAATGAGAAGTTATTTTACTAGAACGTCCACCTAACAAAAGGAATGAGAATGGGAAGTTATTTACTTCCACCTAACAAAAGGAATGACAATGAGAAATTATTTTACTAGAACGTCCACCTAACAAAAGGAATGAGAATGGGAAGTTATTTTCTTTCGCCTAACAAAAGGAATGAGAATGAGAAGTTATTTTACTAGAACGTCCACCTAACAAAAGAAATGAGAATGGGAAGTTATTTTCTTCCACCTAACAAAAGGAATGAGAATGAGAAGTTATTTTATTAGAACGTCCACCTAACAAAAGGAATGAGAATGAGTAGTTATTTTTGTTCCACCTAACAAAAGGAATGAGAATGGGATGTTATTTTACTAGAACTTCCACCTAACAAAAGGAATGAGAATGAGAAGTTATTTTCTTCCACCTAACAAAAGGAATGAGAATGAGAAGTTATTTTACTAGAACGTCCACCTAACAAAAGGAATGAGAATGAGAAGTTATTTTACTAGAACGTCCACCTAACAAAAGGAATGAGAATGAGAAGTTATTTTCTTCCACCTAAGAAAAGTAATGAGAAAGAGAAGTTACTTTACTAGAACGTCAACCTAACAAAAGGAATGAGAATGAGAAGTTATTTTAGTAGAACGTCCACCTAACAAAAGGAATGAGAATGAGAAGTTATTTTCTTCCACCTAACAAAAGGAATGAGAATGAGAAGTTATTTTAGTAGAACGTCCACCTAACAAAAGGAATGAGAATGGGATGTTATTTTACTAGAACTTTCACCTAACAAAAGGAATGAGAATGGGAAGTTATTTTCTTCCACCTAACAAAATGAATGAGAATGAGAAGTTATTTTCTTCCACCTAACAAAAGGAATAAGAATGAGAAGTTATTTTAGTAGAACTTCCACCTACCAAAAGGAATGAGAATGAGAAATTATTTTAGTAGAACTTCCACCTAACAAAAGGAATGAGAATGAGAAGTTATTTTACTAGAACTTCCACCTAACAAAAGGAATGAGAATGGGATGTTATTTTACTAGAACTTTCACCTAACAAAAGGAATGAGAATGGGAAGTTATTTTCTTCCACCTAACAAAATGAATGAGAATGAGAAGTTATTTTCTTCCACCTAAGAAAAAGGAATGAGAATGAGAAGTTATTTTACTAGAACTTCCACCTAACAAAAGGAATGAGAATGAGATGTTATTTTACTAGAACTTCCACCTAACAAAAGGAATGAGAATGAGAAGTTATTTTCTTCCACCTAACAAAAGGAATGAGAATTAGAAGTTATTTTTTTCCACCTAACAAAAGGAATGAGAATGAGAAGTTATTTTCTTCCACCTAACAAAAGGAATGAGAATGCGAAGTTATTTTAGTAGAACTTCCACCTAACAAAAGGAATGAGAATGAGAAGTTATTTTCTTCCACCTAACAAAAGGAATGAGAATGAGATGTTATTTTACTAGAACTTCCACCTAACAAAAGGAATGAGAATGAGAAGTTATTTTCTTCCACCTAACAAAAGGAATGAGAATGAGAAGTTATTTTCTTCCACCTAACAAAAGGAATGAGAATTTGAAGTTATTTTTTCCACCTAACAAAAGGAATGAGAATGAGAAGTTATTTTCTTCCACCTAACGAAAGGAATGAGAATGAGAAGTTATTTTAGTAGAACGTCCACCTAACAAAAGGAATGAGAATGAGAAGTTATTTTCTTACACCTAACAAAAGGAATGAGAATGAGAAGTTATTTTAGTAGAACTGCCACCTAACAAAAGGAATGAGAATGAGAAGTTATTTTAGTAGAACTTCCACCTAACAAAAGGAATGAGAATGAGAAGTTATTTTCTTCCACCTAACAAAAGGAATGAGAATGAGAAGTTATTTTAGTAGAACTTCCACCTAACAAAAGGAATGAGAATGAGAAGTTATTTTACTAGAACTTCCACCTAACAAAAGGAATGAGAATGAGAAGTTAATTTCTTCCACATAACAAAAGGAATTAGAATGAGAAGTTATTTTCTTCCACCTAACAAAAGGAATGAGAATGAGAAGTTATTTTAGTAGAACTTCCACCTAACAAAAGGAATGAGAATGAGAAGTTATTTTCTTCCACCTAACAAAAGGAATGAGAATGAGAAGTTATTTTCTTCCACCTAACAAAAGAAATGAGAATGAGAAGTTATTTTAGTAGAACTGCCACCTAACAAAAGGAATGAGAATGAGATGTTATTTTAGTAGAACGTCCACCTAACAAAAGGAATGAGAATGTGATGTTATTTTAGTACAACTTCCACATAACAAAAGGAATGAGAATGAGATGTTATTTTAGTAGAACTTCCACCTAACAAAAGGAATGAGAATGGGAAGTTATTTTCTTCCACCTAACAAAAGGAATGTGAATGAGAAGTTATTTTCTTACACCTAACAATAGGAATGAGAATGAGATGTTATTTTAGTAGAACGTCCACCTAACAAAAAGAATGAGAATGAGAAGTTATTTTACTAGAACGCCCACCTAACAAAAGGAATGAGGATGGGAAGTTATTTTCTTCCACCTAACAAAAGGAATGAGAATGAGAAGTTATTTTACTAGAACGTCCACCTAACAAAAGGAATGAGAATGGGAAGTTATTTACTTCCACCTAACAAAAGGAATGACAATGAGAAATTATTTTACTAGAACGTCCACCTAACAAAAGGAATGAGAATGGGAAGTTATTTTCTTTCGCCTAACAAAAGGAATGAGAATGAGAAGTTATTTTACTAAAACGTCCACCTAACAAAAGAAATGAGAATGGGAAGTTATTTTCTTCCACCTAACAAAAGGAATGAGAATGAGAAGTTATTTTATTAGAACGTCCACCTAACAAAAGGAATGAGAATGAGTAGTTATTTTTGTTCCACCTAACAAAAGGAATGAGAATGGGATGTTATTTTACTAGAACTTCCACCTAACAAAAGGAATGAGAATGAGAAGTTATTTTCTTCCACCTAACAAAAGGAATGAGAATGAGAAGTTATTTTACTAGAACGTCCACCTAACAAAAGGAATGAGAATGAGAAGTTATTTTACTAGAACGTCCACCTAACAAAAGGAATGAGAATGAGAAGTTATTTTCTTCCACCTAAGAAAAGTAATGAGAAAGAGAAGTTACTTTACTAGAACGTCAACCTAACAAAAGGAATGAGAATGAGAAGTTATTTTAGTAGAACGTCCACCTAACAAAAGGAATGAGAATGAGAAGTTATTTTCTTCCACCTAACAAAAGGAATGAGAATGAGAAGTTATTTTAGTAGAACTGCCACCTAACAAAGGAATGAGAATGGGATGTTATTTTACTTGAACTTTCACCTAACAAAAGGAATGAGAATGGGAAGTTATTTTCTTCCACCTAACAAAATGAATGAGAATGAGAAGTTATTTTCTTCCACCTAAGAAAAAGAAATGAGAATGAGAAGTTATTTTAGTAGAACTGCCAACTAACAAAAGGAATGAGAATGAGATATTATTTTAGTAGAACGTCCGCCTAACAAAAGGAATGAGAATGAGAAGTTATTTTACTAGAACGTCCACCTAACAAAAGGAATGAGAATGAGAAGTTGTTTTAATAGAACGTCCACGTAAAAAAAGGAATGAGAATAGGAAGTTATTTTCTTCCACCTAACAAAAGGAATGAGAATGAGAAGTTATTTTAGTAGAACGTCCACCTAACAAAAGGAATGAGAATGGGATGTTATTTTACTAGAACTTTCACCTAACAAAAGGAATGAGAATGGGAAGTTATTTTCTTCCACCTAACAAAATGAATGAGAATGAGAAGTTATTTTCTTCCACCTAACAAAAGGAATAAGAATGAGAAGTTATTTTAGTAGAACTTCCACCTACCAAAAGGAATGAGAATGAGAAATTATTTTAGTAGAACTTCCACCTAACAAAAGGAATGAGAATGAGAAGTTATTTTACTAGAACTTCCACCTAACAAAAGGAATGAGAATGGGATGTTATTTTACTAGAACTTTCACCTCACAAAAGGAATGAGAATGGGAAGTTATTTTCTTCCACCTAACAAAATGAATGAGAATGAGAAGTTATTTTCTTCCACCTAAGAAAAAGAAATGAGAATGAGAAGTTATTTTAGTAGAACTGCCAACTAACAAAAGGAATGAGAATGAGATATTATTTTAGTAGAACGTCCGCCTAACAAAAGGAATGAGAATGAGCAGTTATTTTACTAGAACGTCCACCTAACAAAAGGAATGAGAATGAGAAGTTATTTTACTAGAACGTCCACGTAAAAAAAGGAATGAGAATAGGAAGTTATTTTCTTCCACCTAACAAAAGGAATGAGAATGAGAAATTATTTTAGTAGAACGTCCACCTAACAAAAGGAATGAGAATGGGATGTTATTTTACTAGAACTTTCACCTAACAAAAGGAATGAGAATGGGAATTTATTTTCTTCCACCTAACAAAATGAATGAGAATGAGAAGTTATTTTCTTCCACCTAACAAAAGGAATAAGAATGAGAAGTTATTTTAGTAGAACTTCCACCTAACAAAAGGAATGAGAATGAGAAGTTATTTTACTAGAACGTCCACCTAACAAAAGGAATGAGAATGAGAAGTTATTTTACTAGAACGTCCACCTAACAAAAGGAATGAGAATGGGAAGTTATTTTCTTCCACCTAACAAAAGGAATGAGAATGAGAAGTTATTTTATTAGAACTTCCACCTAACAAAAGGAATGAGAATGAGAAGTTATTTTACTAGAACGTCCACCTAACAAATGGAATGAGAATGGGAAGTTATTTTCTTCCACCTAACAAAAGGAATGAGAATGAGAAGTTATTTTAGTCGAACTTCCACCTAACAAAAGGAATGAGAATGAGAAGTTATTTTACTAGAACTTCCACCTAACAAAAGGAATGAGAATGAGAAGTTATTTTACTAGAATGTCCACCTAACAAAAGGAATGAGAATGATGCCTAATTCCATTACATTTTCAGTCATTTTTAATGAAACTTGTGGAATGTGGAATGACAGCTCCTCGCTGTAAAGGTCTGAACTGGTGAAACTAAGAAATCATGAAAATAATGATTGAGGCAAGCAACATTTTTTGATTCAATGAAATTTTTTGAAGGCCATTTTAAAAATGTTCTAGTGTTTTACAACTTCTTTTATCTACCTGGAAATAGTTTTTGCAAGATATGCAATGGCTACAGGTACTATGATTGTATATTTCTGAACCTACAGAATGTTTGATGTTTAAATTTTATTTTACTTTGGAGCTTGGAAGTAATAAAAATATGAGATACTTTTTTCTGCTTTCACAGTTAAATACATAATAAACTTGGGTTCTATAGACTTGATTTCGGTTAAAAGTAGGAATCTGGACAGTGACAAACAAAAGTGTATTTACCTCAAAGGCTGCGGTTTCAAGGTCAGGAAATATAAGCAATGACAAACAGAAATATGGTTTTAGACAAAGGCTGGAATATAGGCAGTGACAGACAGTCTTTACATTAAAGCATTACTGACAGAAATATGATTTGGCGTCAGAAACAATGACAAACAAAAGTGTGATTGCGTCAGGGCAACCGTTTTCAAGGTCAGGAAGTATAAACAATGGCAGACGGAATGTGACGATATCAAAGGCAGCTAGCTCAAAGGCAATAACTGGCGAAAATGATTAATAGATGTGTCTATCCATAGATGATGCAATTGAGTGGAAATCGGGAAATTTAAGCTTATATAAGAGCAGAGTTTTCAGGACAATGAGAAGTAAGAGAAGACAGACAGAGAAGAGAACTCCCGAAAATTCCTGCATGTGTTCGTGATTTCCTCAGATTACCATTATTCACGCAACCATCACCGAAGAGAGTAAAAATATAAGATTATGTTTTTATATATATTGTTCTGTGTTTATCGTTTGTTCGTCAAGGCGATTGTGGTTCCAGCAGTAGCAGTAGAAGCAGTATATACCATACATAATTTGGTATATCACACAAATTCTGTAAATTTCTATCCCATGATAATTGCATTTGTTTCTACTTATTCTTCATGTGCGGTGTCCTTTCAGGACGTAGACGATCATGGACTTCCAATTGGCTCCGTCTCTTGTTGATCTCAATATTTTTTTTTGGTATATCTTCTGAGCCCTGCTCCACCATCCGTTTGCTCAGACCTAACAACTACATCTCGCGATGCTTTCCCGTATCTCTCCTTCTTGTCATTGGATTTTCGTTACTTCAAATATCTTTATAAGGCTTCTCACTTTATTTTCCTTTTAGCGTCATTTACTCTACCCACGTCTATTGAACAGGTGAAGAGGCTCATCCCCTGTTCCCTGTTTAGGATGTGGTTTCCGGCTTTCTCTTTTCCAATCTTTTCACTTTTCTCTTTTTTTCTTATTTTCTTTTTCAATTGGAGTAGATAGACTAAACTATCGCCCGGTTCACACTCCACCCACGTCTATTGAACAGGTTAAGAGGCTCATCCCCTGTTCCCTGTTTAGGATGTGGTTTCCGGCTTTCTCTTTTCCAATCTTTTCACTTTTCTTTTCTTTCTTATTTTCTTTTCAATTGGATAGACTAAACTATCGCCCGGTTCACACTCCACCCACGTCTATTGAACAGGTATAGAGGCTCATCCATTGTTCCCTGTTTAGGATGTGGTTTCCGGCTTTCTCTTTTCCAATCTTTTCAATTTTATCTTTTTTCTTATGTTCTTTTTCAATTGGGGTAGATAGACTAAACTATCGCCCGGTTCACACTCCACCCACATCTATTGAACAGGTGTAGGGGCTCATCCCTGGTTCCCTGTTTAGGATGTGGTTTCCGGCTTTCTCTTTTCCAATCTTTTCACTTTTCTTTTCTTTCTTATTTTCTTTTTCATTTGGAGTAGATAGACTAAACTATCGCCCGGTTCACACTCCACCCACATCTATTGAACAGGTGTAGGGGCTCATCCCTTGTTCCCTATTTAGGATGTGGTTTCCGGCTTTCTCTTTTCCAATCTTTTTACTCTTACCTAGCCCCCTGCACCTCAGTGGCGTTACCGCCTTGCTCGGGGTGACATGATAAAAAAAAATTGTAGGAGATTCCACGAGGTCTAAATTAGAGACGTGACCTAAAGAGCCAAGATATAAATATCAGCTTAATTTTATTTGCTTTTTTCCCATTAGCTATAAGCAGTAATCTTATCTGAAATTTTGCTTAGATAAAGCATTATCAAGCATCATTCATTTTTTACTAGGGTTTTCTTTCATCTTCATTTCAATTGCTTTATTTCCACTAGTAATATTAGTATTAGTAATACTAACTGGAATTTTGATTAGATGAAGCATTGTCAAGCATTATTCATTTTTCACTAGGATTTCTTTCATCTTCATTTTAATTGCTTTATTTCCACTAGTAGTATTAGTAGTAGTAATATTATCTGGAATTTTGATTAGATGAAGAATTATCAAGCATTATTCATTTTTGACTAGGATTTCTTTCATCTTCATTTCAATTGCTTTATTTCCACTAGTAGTATTAGTAGTTGTAATATTATCTGGAATTTTGATTAGATGAAGCATTGTCAAGCATTATTCATTTTTCACTAGGATTTCTTTCATCTTCTTTTTAATTGCTTTATTTCCACTAGTAGTATTAGTAGTAGTAATATTACATATTGAACAGAAAAGAAAATATATTATATTTTGGCTGTCACAGGTGAGGCGTGATGGGTTTAATTTGATGTTGGTGTTGGGTAGAGAAAATACTGCATCGTTACTAATGTTTGCAAACTAAACAACGAGATTTATCACATTTGAAATTCCCTGGTAGGTTTGTATTTTTTTAGATATTTGGCAGAAGTGAGGATAGTTGATAGGATGGGTGTTTGTTTTATTGCATTTATGGGTGGTTTATCGAAAATGTCTTTGATTTTTTTGTTTGACTGGAAGGTTCTTGTAATCATTTTTTAAATTTTGAATAAATGTGTGGGAATATTGATTATGGTTAAAAACCATGGAAATTCGGTTGTGGTTTTTTTCTTTTCTTGTATGTGTTAAGTCTGTTATATAATAATATAAATAAATAAATACTGTCAAAAAAATACATTTTTAAACTTACAACTTTTTAGTAGTTTTTCCTTTCCGTTTCAATAATCACAAACTAAGCATACGCCAAAACAACCCGTATTCCCCCATAGCAGTACACTTCAATCAACCGGGACACACATTAGAAAACTGCAAATGTTTACTAATAGATTCTGATTTTAATTCTACATACTCACGCAGAAAGAAAGTAAAATACTGGATTTTAAAATTAAATACATACAGGCTAGGGTTAAATAGGGACTTAGGTGTTTTGAATCTTTATAAATATTTCAATAGTTAAACATTTTTTAGATACAATTAAAAATATTTTTCTTTAAAACAAAATTTATAAGTATTATTAAAGATAGGTTTACGTTTACAAATATTTAAAAAGATCTGTCGCTTTCTGCGTCACGTGATGTAAGCAATCTCTCCACGAACGCTCATCGCGAAAACGTTTCTAATTTAAATTTTAGAAACATTTGTTTCTGATGAAAGGCCGAGGACGGTCTGAAATATCAAATATAATAATAGAAATAAATAAATACTGTCAAAGAATACATTTTTAAACTTACAACTTTTTAGTAGTTTTATATATATATATATATATATATATAAATTTAAATTTTGGCATGAATACAATACCATAAGGTGTTGATAATCTTTCAAACAAAACACACTTGCCCTTTTACAGTCAGATGTTTTTAGAATGAGAACATTATCTACAATACAATGATTTTTCAGAGTTATTGGTTGAAAAGAAATTCATAAATTATTATCAGTTTTAAAAAGTTATTTCAAATACATGAAAAAAGAATTATATAAGATGTGTAAGATGTAGATGTGTTTTATTTATTTATTTATTTTTTTTTTTTTTTTGTAATTCTAGGAAAATTTCCCTAGAAACAAATAAGAGAGTGCTAGATTGCTATGTGATGTCAGTTCTTCAATATGGCCGTGAATACTGGACAATATCATCGAAAATGAGGAAAAAACTTGAAGTAGCGGAAATGTGGTTCTACAGAAGGATGCTGCGGATATCGTGGACCGAGCATGTGAGCAATGACGAGGTGTTGGAAAGAATGGAAACGAAAAGGAAATTAATATTGAGCATCAGGAAGAGACAACTGAAGTTCCTGGGACATCCAATGAGGAAGGAGGGTTTGGAGAACCTGATCCTGACAGGCCAGATAGAGGGAAAAAGAGACAGAGGAAAGCAGCGGATAACATATTTGAAGGGCCTGAGCAGGTGGATGACGGAACGAGGGTTGCATAGGGCAACAGGAGAAAGCGTGCTAAGAGCCACCAGGGATAGAGAGATGTGGAAAGCCATGATCGCCTCCGTCCTGAAATGACATGGCACATAGAACATTTGTTTTTGTATTTTGACAGCCTTCTCAGTACCTCAATGGTTACAGGTACAGTGAATGATTTGAGATGACACATTATGTTAATTTCTATCTCAAGATAATTGCATTTGATTAGTTTTTCAAATATTTTGAGAGAGGTATTTCTGTCAGCTGGGAGTTTGACATCAATTAACGGACACGTCTTTTCAACATGACGTTTAATGATAATACCAGGTCGATTAGCCTGTATTTCCCTGTCAGTTAGAACTCCGAATTTTCAAAGAGCTATGGCATTGAAAGGTCGTTGGATTCTGAATAGTTTTTCAGATTATTATTATTATTATTATTATTATTATTATTATTATTATTATTATTTCCTTTGTTTTCTCTTGTCTATGCATTTCCTCTTGGGTCTCAACTAGAGACCAAAGGTCAGAAATGGCAGCATGACATTTTCCTCTGCATATTAAACAAAATAAAACAATAAAAATACAAACCTATACACATTTTACATAGATAAACCCCTTTGTATAATGCAAGTGGTGCATATAAAAAACAATTGTGTAGATTTCGTTTAAGACATGACCTGCCGATGAGTCTATCAGAAACTTTTCTGAGCAAACCCAGAACCCCTACTATAACATGAATATTAATATTTTCATGGGTAACATTTTTGAGATTACCACTTTAAGATCATTGTATGTCAACATTTTTTTCAAGATATTCAAAGCTACAATATTTTATTCACTCCAAGCAACGTAAAAAAGCCACTAAGTCGCAAACAGTTATATATGTTAGAGAATATGAGAAAAATATTTTATTAACGAAAGAAGACAACAAAAGAACGATGAGTATGAAGACAAAAGATAACGATTGATTGGAAAGCAAGAAGCCGGAAGAGTGTTCCACATCGAGAAGAAACTGTTAGCATAGAACTTACGAATACATCTAGCCATTGCAACCGTAAAATGTTGAAATTTTGCCGCAATTAAATATTGCACTTAAATTTATAAATTATAGGCACCAAAGAAAAAGTTCATCAGGACAATTACCACGAAATTATTTACATTACAGTTTGCTAACACGGCCCTATCAAAAAGTCATTAAAAAGCACTTTCAGTTTTTGTGGTCCTTGAACTTCGATGTCTGGGCGATTAGCTTTGATTTGTTTTGTCTGTATGGAACAGACATAAAAAAAAATAAACGTGACATAAAAATGTGACAGGTTCTATCTCTGTAACCGGGTCTGGGTGATCGTTATACCAATTCCATTCAGTTTCATTCCAATTAAAGTTGCAGGTTTTCAATTGCAGGTATTGGACCATTCAGTTGATGCTAATACCATGTAATTTGATACAAGATGGTCAACTGTTTAAGAATATTCATCACAGAATTTCGATTTTTGATGAAAACAAAACTTTTCAGTATGTGTGCTTGGTAATATTTTGTTAGCAAGCATTGGTCCTGGACAGCAAGAATAAACACCTTAATGTGGTGCATTGGATATCGGTTCGGAACGAGAAATCGGGGAGCCGAGTTCGAATTCCAGCTGAATTCATTGCATTCACTTACGCGCAAATACACTTGGGAAAGGTATTAATCCGTCTATTCCTTCCAGTTATGGGTTAAATAACAGGACAGATTGGGTTCTATAGCCTTGGTCGGCAACCAGTCTATCGCAGAAAGCAATGGCAACCTACTGTGGGATAATCTTCTGCCCAGTCACTCATGTCTCTTTCGAGACATGATCGCCCAAGCGTGTATCACGTATGACACTTAACTGACTGACTGACGCAACCACCAACTGATGATTAGCGGTTTCGCCCACATCGGCTTGCTTTGCACAGACTGAGTATTGGCCACTAAATGATTTATCTTGTCATTGTTTTATGCCTAATTGTATTGACCTTCTTATTTTTCTTCTTCTTCTTGCTATTATTATTATTATTATTATTATTCCATTTTCATCATAATTTCATTTCAATTATGGTCGCACTAGCTACCAAGTCTGCGGAAAGACCTAAGACATGTAGTGGTGTCTTGTTATGGCTACATTTCATTTGTTTATCTATCTCCCATAATATCACTAGCATTACATGGACAACGTTCTTAGTGCGTGAACTGTACTTACTGAGAAAATTGTTGTATATCTCTTAAGCTGGGGTTTTCAGGGATTCTTTCAATGTGCGTCTTTCTGACTTTTTTATCATTCCAAGTGCACCTACTCTTACTGGTACTATTCTTCTTGTTCTTCTTCTTGTTCTTCTTGTTCTTGTTCTTGTTCTTCTTCTTTCTTCTTCTTCTTCTTCTTCTTCTTCTTCTTCTTCTTATTATTATTATTATTATTATTATTATTATTATCTTATAATTTTGTTGGTCTCTCCATTAGTTCTTTACTAATCACTTATGTTATGTCCAGCCAAAACCTCATAATTAATAACCTTTACCGTTTTGATGGTGTGGAAAGACGGAAAAGGCATTCGAGAAGCTACTTGGTTTCATTGAACATGGGTGAAACGAATTTTTTTAAAACTAGTCTAAACTAGCAAAAGACAAGAACGTCTGCGAAACTAAAAATTAGCATTTCGTTACCAGTAGACCAAAAACAACTTGAAATTTTCTTTGAATTTTCGTAAATATTTCAAAGACAATACCTTCTTTGCCATTTTTGATAACTTCGGCGATCATTCTTCAGTTTAAAAGAAATATTTAAGGACCCAGTGAAAGAGAGAAACAGACAGCAACCGGGAGGAGGATGAAAATACAACTCTACGCAATATTTTAGATTAAAAAACAATCAGCTTTCACTGCCATATTAAAATATGGCAGTGAATGCTGGACAATATCATCAAAGATTAAGGAAAAACTTGAAGCAACTGAAATGTGGTTCTACATAAGAATGCTGCGGATATCATGGATGGGGCATGTGAGCAATGGTGAGGTCTTGGAAATGATGGAAACCAAAAGGAAATTAATACTGAGCATCAGAAAGAGTCAGCTAAAGTTCCTGGGACATTTAGTGACAAAAGAGGGCTTGGAGAACCTGATACAAACAGGCCAGATAGAGTGCAGGAGAGACAGTCGAAAACAGCGTGCAACGTACTTGACTAGCCTGAGCAGGTGGATGGCAATTTGGGAGTTGCGTGGTTTCAACAGGATAAGTCGTGCTAAACGCCACCAGGGATAGGCAGAGGTGGAAGGCCATAATCGCCTACGTCGTGAAAGGACAAAGCACATAGAAAAAGAAGACTTGGTTTCAGTGAGAAATTATTAGAAAGTAAGAAAGAAATGTCCGGCCAATACCTCATAAATAACGGACTGTTCGGTTTTGATCGCGTAAAAAACGGAAAAGACATACAATAAAGGCTGTTTGGTTTCAGAAAGAAAGAAAGAAAGAAAGGAAGGAAGGAAGGAAGAAAGAAAGAAAGAAAGAAATTCCCTGCCAATATCTCATAACTAATGAACTGCTACGTTTAGTTCGCGTCGAAAGACGGAAGAGACATATTAGAGACGCTCCTTTGTTTTAGTGCGAAAAAGGAAGATAGATAGATAGATAGATAGATAGATAGACAGATAGACAGATAGATAGATAGAATTGTTTAACTTCACCTGTCCGTATCTCATAAATAATAGACTTTTTTTCTGTTCTTCTAAAGATAAAAGACGGAAACACCATATCAATGACGTTGACTGATTTCTGAAAACGAAAGAGAAGAAAAAAAAGGGAAAGCCGTGAAGTTTTAGTTTTGATGATTGTGCTTGTTCTTTAGATGGTTAGTTAGTATGTTCGTTTCCACCTGCCAGTATCTAATAAATAATGAGCTACCCGTTTTGATCGCCAGGGAAGACGGAAAAGACATAACAGCAATATTGTTTAGATTCAGTGAGAAAAAGAAAGAAAATAGACATTCTCAATGATTAACGTCTGCTTCACTGAAATGGACAAAAAAACTTCTATTTAAAATATTTTCATTTGTACCCTCTTACTACTTTAAAACTATATACTTTCCTCATTGTTCTTCAAAACACCATTCATTTTTTAAGCACATTACGATTTGCATTTGAATTACAAGTCTAGAAATTTATGTTTTTCATCAAGAAAACCATCAAGTACTTTTGCTACAGTTTAATACAAATTCAATGTTAAACAGAATTTACAATCGTACTGATTTAATGCTAAAAAATTGGTAAATGTTTGAATCATGGATTTCACATACACTATGCAAAATATACACTTGTGCAAATTTATTGGAACAACTGCTTTACTTTCTTTTCTTTCACCACACGGGCAGTTTTAGATCCACTGAAGTACAGGGTACAATCGATTTTTACTTTCATTCGTATCAGGTTATTTGTATTGGTGTGCGGTAATATGAATCTGCATATATGATAAAGAATATATATATATATATTAAACAGTTAAAGCCGAATAAAACTCCAGAGCTATAGGTTTCTAATAAAACTCAACTAATTGGAGTAGATAGAGTAAACTATCGCCCGGTTCACACTCCACCCACGTCTATTGAACAGGTGTAGAGGCTCATCCTTTGTTCCCTGTTTAGGATGTGGTTTCCGGCTTTCTTTTTTTCAATCTTTTCACTCTTATATAGCCCCCTGTACATCAGTGGCGTTACCGCCTTGCTTGGGGTGATATGATTGAAAAAAAAAGTATGCATCCTTAGCTTCCTTTCTTTCACCATATGCTCAGTTTTAGACCCAGTAGTGTGACAGGGTGTAATCGATTTGTTTGACCTGAAAAATATTGCGTCACTCCTGATTGTATCAGATTTTTATCACGTCCAGAGACTATTGTCTCGATTGTCGATTAGTTGTCCTACGGCCATTGTCTGACTCTTTGAATTTTTTATTCCAAAAATGGTAAAATTTTAATCTTTGATTCCACATTAAACTAGGCAAAATAATAATATATATTTTCTCATGCAAACAAATATTCGCTGTTTTCCAATATGTATCCACGCACAAATCGAGGTGTTTAAGGGTCAAGTGGCTTTGGAAGTTCAAAAATAGAATAGCATCAAAAAAGTATATAGTAACAATCATCGATGTTAAAATATTGTGAATCGAAAATTGACACAAATTTCTATATAACAAAGTACGGAATTGAAATAAGAATGTTAATTCTCTCACGTTTCAAAGATGAAGGAAATACTTGAAGCAACTGAAATGTGGTTCTACAGAAGGATGCTGCGAATATCATGGACTGAGCATGTGAGCAATGATGAGGATTTGGAAATAATGGAAACGAAAAGGAAATTAATACTGAGCATCAGGAAGTGACAGCTGAAGTTCCTGGGACGTGCAATGAGAAAGGGAGGGCTTGGAGAACCTGATACTAACAGGCCAGACAGAAGGAAGGAGAGACAGGGGAAAGCAACGGATAACATATTTGAAGGATCTAATCAGGTGGATGATGGAACGAGGGTTGCATGGTGTAACAGGAGAAGGCGTGCTATGAGCCACCAGGGATAGGAAGATGTGGAAGGCCATGATCGCCTCTGTCCTGAAGGTACTGGATATATAGAAGAAGATGGAAAAAAATGTTTTACCAGTGATTCTGCTGCTTCTTCTATGTGCCTTGTTCTTTCAGGATGTAGGCGATCATGCCCTTCCACGTCTCCC
Source organism: Ascarosepion bandense (assembly GCA_037127315.1). Taxonomy (NCBI): domain Eukaryota; kingdom Metazoa; phylum Mollusca; class Cephalopoda; order Sepiida; family Sepiidae; genus Ascarosepion; species Ascarosepion bandense. Next base: position 105,412 of record JBBBDQ010001146.1, read on the forward strand.
TATTACTGGTGGCTCTTATCATGCTTTCTCCTGTTACACAACACAACCCTCGTTCTGTCATCCACCCGCATAGGCCAGTCAAGTACGTTACACGCTGTTTTCCCCTGTCTCTCCTTCCTTCTGTCTGGCCTGTTAGTATCAGGTTCTCCAAGCCCTCCTTTCTCATTGCACGTCCCAGGAACTTCAGCTGTCACTTCCTGATGCTCAGTATTAATTTCCTTTTCGTTTCCATCATTTCCAAAACATCATCATTTCTCACGTGCTCGGTCCATGATATCTGCAGCATCTTTCTGTAGAACCACATTTCAGCTGCTTCAAGTTTTTCCTTCAACTTTGAAGGACGTACAGCGCGTAGCATTATAGTATTTTTTTTCTTTGTTTCTTGCGAAATTTTCCTGTCTCTTAGATGTCACCAAACGAAACTTGGAAATATTAATCATCTAAACTTATTTATAAATGGAACTTTGTGTGTGTGTCTGTGTCTCTGTGTGTCCGTTACCTATAGATTCCGAAACGGCTGAACCGATTTCCTTGAAAATTTACACAGTTGTACTATAAGCATCTGCGAGTGTTCTTAGCTAGGTTTTGTGTCGAGGTACCCCCAATAAATATCGAAAATCGATAATCGAAAAAAATCAGGTTATAGAAGGAGTGGTCCGAAATTAATCAAATTTGATACACTCATAGACGAAGACATAAGAAACGATATTCAGAAGTTTCAAGGTTGCAGTTCTTACAATAGTGCAGAAAATCGATAATATATATATATATATATATATATATACATATATATATATATATATATATATATATATATAAAAGGCAAGATGTTTGTGTGTGTGTTTGTTCATCTGCCTGTATGTCTGTATTTTTTTTTCAGCCCTTTTATTTTAGCTTTTGTTTCGGATTTGGCCCTAAGTAGTTATAATTGTAGTTCTTAGTCTCAGCTATGATACCATTTAATCTGAGAACCTATTTAGCCTTCAAAATTCAGTTTACGACGAAAAAAAACTTATTTGATATCGATACCAGGAAATGAAAATTTGACTTACATCCATTCATTTTTCTTTCAGTCTACGGTTTTGCTTTAACTGAAAACAACTATTGCTTTTTCAGTCTTTTGTACCAACTTCCAAAGAGTCTGAGCTCCAGGACCATGGAACTTTCATTACACCCGAGCAACGCCGGGCTATACTTCTAGTATATATATATATATATATATATATATATATATATATATTAGGTGCGATTGGTAAATTGTCGCAATTATTTTATTATTTCAAATATTCTTTAGGCTGAGTCTGAGCTCCAGGACCATGGATAAGTTTTAATGCTTTCATTACACCCGAGCAACGCCGGGCTATACTGCTAGTAAAAAGTTAAAACGAAAATATTCTCGGGGACGAATACCTTTGCGTAGAACCGTAGAGAACATGTGGAAAAATTCTTTTCATGGGAATGAAATTGTGCGTTTTTATTTCCTAATTCTTTCTTTTAGTGGCGCGTGATGTATAGGGTACGTTAAAAGTCACGAAATCACGAAAGGATAACGGAGATTAACTTCAAAATAAAATTCCGAGATTTTTTCTACTGCCGTTTTATATTTTTTTTAAATTGAAAGAATCTTCCTCAATCGGAAAATAAAAATAAAATATATTTTGCTTAAATAAAATAAGAATTTTATAAGAATCAATCCGGAATGGATATGTTTCTTAATCTTACTTTCAAGGAGGTAAATGAAAGAAAGGTAGGAAAGGTTATATTGGTTCATATGAACAGATAGATAGATAGATAGATAGATAGATAGATAGATAGATAGATAGATAGATAGATAGATAGATAGATAGAATAAGAATGAATAAGATAGATAGATAGATAGATAGATAGATAGATAGATAGATAGATAGATAGATAATGAATAGAATAAGATAGATAGATAGATAGATAGATAGATAGATAGATAGATAGATAGATAGATAATGAATAGAATAAGATAGATAGATAGATAATGAATAGAATAAGATAGGTAGATAGATAGATAGAGAATGAATAGAATAAGATAGATAGATAGATAGATAGATAGATAGATAGAGAATGAATAGATAGATAGATAGATAGATAGAAAATGAATAGAATAAGATAGATAGATAGATAATGAATAGAATAAGATAGGTAGATAGATAGATAGAGAATGAATAGAATAAGATAGATAGATAGATAGATAGATAGATAGATAGATAGATAGATAGATAGAGAATGAATAGATAGATAGATAGATAGATAGATAGATAGATAGATAGATAGATAGATAGATAGATAGATAGAAAATGAATAGAATAAGATAGATAGATAGATAATGAATAGAATAAGATAGGTAGATAGATAGATAGAGAATGAATAGAATAAGATAGATAGATAGATAGATAGATAGATAGAGAATGAATAGATAGATAGATAGATAGATAGATAGATAGATAGATAGATAGAAAATGAATAGAATAAGATAGATAGATAATGAATAGAATAAGATAGGTAGATAGATAGAGAATGAATAGAATAGATAGATAGATAGATAGATAGATAGATAGATAGATAGAGAATGAATAGATAGATAGATAGATAGATAGATAGATAGATAGATAGATAGATAGATAGAAAATGAATAGAATAAGATAGATAGATAGATAATGAATAGAATAAGATAGGTAGATAGATAGATAGAGAATGAATAGAATAAGATAGATAGATAGATAGTTAGATAGATAGATAGATAGATAGATAGATAGATAGATAGAGAATGAATAGATAGATAGATAGATAGATAGATAGATAGATAGAGAATGAATAGAATAACATAGATAGATAGATCATGAATAGAATAAGATAGATAATGAACAGAATAAGATAGATAGATAGATAGATAGATAGATAGATAGATAGATAGATAGATAATGAATAGAATAAGATAGATAATTAACAGAATAAGATAGATAGATAGATAGATAGATAGATAGATAGATAGATAGATAGATAGATAGATGTGAAGAGTGAAGAAGGGAAAGTGACTGAGGACCAATCATATTGCAGACTCTTTTTTGGATTTCTAAATGTATAGCAAGATCAGGAAATCATATGTGGATAGAGATAGAATAGAATAAGATAGATAGATAGATAGATAGATAGATAGATAGATAGATAGATAGATAGATAGATAATGAATAGAATAAGATAGATAATGAATAGTATAAGATAGATAGATAGATAGATAGATAGATAGATAGATAGATAGATAGATAGATAGATAGATAGATAGATAGATGTGAAGAGTGAAGAAGGGAAAGTGACTGAGGACCAATCATATTGCAGACTCTTCTTTGGATTTCTAAATGTATAGCAAGATCAGGAAATCATATGTGGAAACGATATTCTAAACATGAACGAATGGTAGACTTATAAGTATGGAAGATAAATTTATCCGTGAAGAATTCTTTAGCACACATTGATAAAAAAAAGTTTTAGCCGCAGACCTCGCAATTGATTCGATATAATCTCTTCGTGTCAGCAACAACACTTCGCCCGATAAAGCGCAATGATCCTCTCTCCTACAGGTTAGCATCTGCCATTCCGAAGTAGGAAAGGTTCTCTCATACAATTAATTACAGTTAAGTTTCGTATTGACGTCGTTAGAATTAACATGGCATTCTTTACCTCAGTTAACAAATGAATGAACGAGGTTCAATAAATAAGGTGAATTTTTCGGTATAATCACTTCTACGAGCATCATTCAATAAATAAGGTGAAATTTTCGGTATAAGGACTTCTACGAGCGTCATTCAATAAATAAGCTGAATTTTTCGGTATAAGGACTTCTACGAGGGTCATTCAATAAATAAGGTGAAATTTTCGGTATGAGGCCTTCTACGAGGGTCATTCAATAAATAAGGTGAATTTTTCGTTATACGGAGTTCTACGAGGGTCATTCAATAAATAATGTGAAATTTTCGGTATAAGGCCTTCTACGAGGTCATTCAATAAATAAGCTGAATTTTTCGTTATACGGAGTTCTACGAGGGTCATTCAATAAATAATGTGAAATTTTCGGTATAAGGCCTTCTACGAGGGTCATTCAATAAATAAGCTGAATTTTTCGTTATACGGAGTTCTACGAGGGTCATTCAATAAATAAGGTGAAATTTTCGGTATAAGGCCTTCTACGAGGGTCATTCAATAAATAAGGTGAATTTTTCGGTATAAGGCCTTCTACGAGGGTCATTCAATAAATAAGCTGAATTTTTCGTTATACGGAGTTCTACGAGGGTCATTCAATAAATAAGGTGAAATTTTCGGTATAAGGCCTTCTACGAGGGTCATTCAATAAATGAGGTGAATTTTTCGGTATAAGGACTTCTACGAGGGTCATTCAATAAATAAGGTTAATTTTTAGGTAAAAGGATTTCTAATACAGGTAGAAGCTTACTTATTTTTTGTTTTTCAACGTAGTCACACAGCAGTATCACACACTGTTCCCCTCTGTGCACAAACCTCCGTATTCCTTCAGAGTAAAAATAGTTGTACTGATGTCTCAGCCAATCGCTCACAGCAGTTTTGACTTCATCGTCACTTTCAAACTTCGTGCCTCTCGTGAGCGCTTTCGAGTGACCAAACAGTTGAAAGTCTGAGGCAGCTGTTCCCAACCAAGCTCGTTTGATGGTCTGCACCGTTTGGCACCCACCGGCAGCTGACCTTTGACTAGGCAAGGTCATCATGGAGAATTTTATGTGCTCAATAGATAAGCTCAAAGTCCTTGCAATGTCATACACTGTCACCATTCTGTCAGAGTGAATGGGTTCATTGACTGATTCGATCACCTAAGGAGACCTTACTTCTGTAGGCCTACCATGCCTGTCTTCATCGTCAACACTGCTCCGTCTTTCTTTAAACAATTTAGCCCACTTGTAGACATGTTTTGGCTGAAACAAGTGACACCATACACAGTTGACATTCTCCTACGAATTTCAACTGGTTTGCACCCTTCAGCAACCAAAAACTTGATAACTGACCTCTGTTCAATCCTGGAACAAGATTCATGGTCGGCCATCTTTGTTAATCTCCAATACTCTCAAAGTAAATTAAATGTCTTTGAAAAAGAAATAAAAGAAAAAAATTAAAAAAGTAAGCTTCTATCTGTTATAGAACTGCTTATACCTAAAGATTCACATTATTTATTGAATGACCCTCGTAGAAGTCCTTATACCGAAAAATTCACCATCTTTATTGAATGACGCTCGTAGAAGGCCTTATACCGAAAAATTTACCTTATTTATTGAATGACCCTCGTAGAAGTCCTTATACCAAAAAGTTGACCTTATTTATTGAATGACCCTCGTAGAAATTCTTATACCGAAAAATTCACCTTATTTTTGAATAACACTCGTAGAAGTCCGTATACCGAAAAATTCACCTTATTTATTGAATGACACTCGTAGAAGTCCTTATACCGAAAAATTCACCCTATTTATTGAATGACCCTCATGGAAGTCCTTATACCGACAAATTCACCTTATTTATTGAATGACCCTCGTAGAAGTCCTTATACCAAAAAATTCACCTTATTTATTGAATAACCCTCGTAGAAGTCCTTATCCCGAAAAATTCACCTTATTTATTGAATGAAGCTTGTAGAAGTCCTTATATCGAAAAACTCACCTTATTTATTGAATGACCCTCGTAGAAGTCCTTATACTGAAAAATTCACCTTATTTATTGAATGACCCTCGTAGAAGTCCTGATACCGAAAAATTCACCTTATTTATTGAATAACGCTCGTAGAAGTCCTTATACCTAAAAATTCACCCTATTTATTGAATGACCCTCGTAGAAGTCATTATACCGAAAAATTGACCTTATTTATTGAATAACCCTCGTAGATGTCCTTATATCTAAAAATTCACCTTATTTATTGAATGACCCTGGTAGAAGTCATTATATCGAAAAATTCAACTTATTGATTGAATGACCCTCGTAGAAGTCCTAATACCTAAAAATTCACCTTATTTATGGAATGACCCTCGTAGAAGTCCTTATACCGAATAATTGACCTTATTTATTGAATGACCCTCGGAGAAGTCCTTATACCGAAATGTTCACCTTATTTATTGAATAACCCTCGTAGAAGTGCTTATACCGAAAAATTCACCTTATTTATTGCATGACCCTCGTAGAAGTCTTTATGCCGAAAAATTCACCTTATTTATTGAATGACCCTCATAGAAGTCCTTATACCCACAAATTCACCTTATTTATTGAATGGCCGTCGTAGAAGTCCTTATACCGAAAAATTCACCTTATTTATTGAATGACACTCGTAGAAGTCATTATAAAGAAAAATTAACCTTATTTATTGAATGACCTTTGTAGAAGTCCTTATACCGAAAAATTCACCCTATTTATTGAATGACCCTCGTAGAAGTCCATATACCGAAAACTTCACCTTATTTATTGAATGACCCTCGTAGAAGTCCTTATACCGAAAAATTCACCTTATTTATTGAATAACCCTCGTAGCTTATATCTTCTTAGATCTGTTGCCAATTGGACATTATCGAATCGATCAGTCTTACGATTTAGATTTATACAAATTAAAATAACCGTATCTCCAAGGATAAAGCTTAGAGGATTCATGTCTGTCCTGCCATTCAATCCTCTTATCCAGAACAGGCATTTATTTGATATCAGCTCGGAACGAGAAATCGGTGGAGCCGAGTTCGAATTCCAGCTGAATTCATTGCATTCACTTACACGCAAATACATTTGGGAAAGGTATTAATCCGTCTATTCCTTCTAGTTATGGGTTAAATAGCAGGACAGATTGGGTTCTATAGCCTTGGTCGGCAACCAGTCTATCGCAGAAAGCAATGGCAACCTACTGCGGGATAATCTTCTGCCCAGTCAGTCATGTCTCGAAAGAGACATGATCGCCCAAGCGTGTATCACGTATGGCACTTAACTAACTGACTGACGTGATACACGCTTGGGCGATCATACCTCGAAAATGACATGACTGACTGTTAGATCATCCCGCAGTAGGTTGCTATTATTTTATGAGGTAGACTGGTTCCCAGCCAAGGCTATAGAACCAAATATGTCTTATTATTTGACTCATAGGTAGAGTGAGAAGAAATGTACTATATTATTAAGTAGTAATGAGTGGGGGATCAGTTTATTACTTCATAACAATATAAAACTGATCCCACACTTTATGCCCAGTAGAAACCTTAATCATGTTTTCAACTATTATATTCAGTCGGCCAGTTAAGTGCAATACGTGATAAACGCTTTGGGCGATCATGTCTTGAAAGAGACATGACTGACTGGACAGAAGATTATCCCGCAGTAAGTTGCTATTATTTTTTTGCGGTAGACTGGTTGCCAACTAAGGCGTGTAACAAATTCAACAGGAATTCCGGGCCGATATCCACTGCACCACAACGCACATCCTCCATTAGACTACATGTATTGATAAGAAAAGACGATTTCCATTAGTGAGGATTTCAAAGCAATTTGTATGATGCAAATTGAGAAACAATGTTGTCTTTTCGGGAATCATTTTTTATCTTTCATCCGCAACTTCGTATCGGCAGTCTCTGGTTCGCGTAACGTTACCGGTACGCTGGGTAAACTTTAAATGATTATGACATAATCTGACAGGGTGGAGGTGGAAAGTAAGAAGTGAGATCAGAAATAGTCATTTTTCCAATATTATTTTTTCATATGCGCCCGTGCATTGAATACTACTTGCATATATGATCGGCTGCTTCTGCTATCCACCTAGAGGTCCTTGACAAAATTCAGAATCTGCAATGTGATTGATCCCGACTTCGCATCTTGGATACAGTCATTTTCTTGTGCCTCTTCTATAAATGCTTTCACGGCTCCTGCTTGAATGAACTTAGATAACTGGTGCCCTCTAGGTATGAATTTACACGAGCTACTAGATTAGCAACTAGGTCCCACCCTTTTGCAGTGAAACAGATAAAATGTAACCGCAATTTCTACTCTAACAGCTTTTTTCACGCACTTCTCGCCTGTGGAATTCCCTTCCATATACTTGCTTCCCCGACAGCTACAATCTCCAAGAATTTAAATATAAAGTCAATAATCATCTTCTGTCTCACTAATTTGCATCCTCTCTCTCATGCTTCTTTCTCCATCCACTTCACTATCATCAGTATTCTCATCTTTCTCTTACCCACTTCCTGACACCCCCTGTGACCTGTCACTCTTTCTCATAACTTCCGTTCTATATAACCCCCTACGCACCAGATCACTAAGAACATTAAAATATTTTTTTGTTTATATAATTCAAAGGAGGGTCTCGCATGTGCGGACAGTTTACTGACAGACAGTTCACAGACAGGACAATTGGTCAAAGGCTTTACGTTTTTTAAGTTCAAGCTCCCAACCACATTTATTTTTTTTGCAAAATGTCGGCGAACTGTCCAGGTGTTGGTGGATGCGAGTGTTTCGAAAATGTTCTGCTTATTACATTCATCGATTGTTTCAACCATGCATTGTACATATTTTTTGTTCACACCTCCAGTAATTTTTAGATTCTGTAGTTTTGTCAACAATATAAGCGTATCCCTCTAATGAAAGCTTTCTGCTTCCTTGTCTTTTCTCCATCATGTCGACTGAAGGGCTTAGAAAGAATGTTCTAAAACAACAACAAAAACAAGTAGATGAGAACGAACTTGAAACGTGTCGATCAATTGTCCTGCTTATAACTTCTCTGTTGGCGAATTCTCCGTCGGCGAATTGTCTTTCGGCGAATTATCCGTGTTATGGTGCCCTTTTACGAGGAATGAACTCTTCCTCTTAATAATTGCCTGCGTGACTTCCGGAGGCAGTTGACGGCATTTTAGTACGGCAGTTAACGACAGTTAGTACGCAGTTAAAGCTAGCAACTAGTCAGGCAATAAGCACCATAACTGTACCGTTCGGAACTACTCATTTCTTTTTACTTATTATTAACACTTCCTTTGTACATATGTTCTTGTTATACTAATACACTGCTTTGAACCTACCTTCTGTGTTCCGTGTATTACTTCCGACATCGGTCACTACAATTTTGCGGCGAAGTTTGGCCACAACAACAACTCCACAACAAATTGCCGACAAAAATCCTCAACAGTCCTGTTACTGGTTCTCGCTTACTATTTAAATTCATTGCAAATTGAACCCTTACGGAAACCAATGGAATATATTTGTACTACTTTTTTCTGAAAGTATAAGGCTTAAGGCCATGTATCGTTGAAACAATGGTACTCGTACTACTGGAATAAAAGTAGCGGTTACAATTAGGTATTTCAATGGGTGGGACCTAGATGCTAATCTAGTTGCACGCTTAAATTCACATAGCAGGGAAAAAAGCTCATTAGAGCAGTTGCCACGAAAATATATGTAGTACGCTCTTTCTGATCCACATTAACGACCTCCCCGATGCTATAAGATCTCAAGTAGGCATGTACGCCGACGACACCACAGTTTACTCTTGCCTCGATCAAAAATTTGGTGTGGGCAACAAAGCGAACCTCGCTGCCGAGCTTGAGAAGGGCCTCCAGTCCATGGTGGACTGGAGTAAGAAATGGCTCGTAAAATTTAATGCTTCCAAAACGAAACTGCTATCAAGTAACCATCATAGACAATCGATCCTACATCCCATTAACAAGGAACAGGCTAGCCTCCCTGAGAGTAAAACACTACGCCTCCTCGGCCTCAAACTCTCAGCGGACCTCAAGTGGAATGACTATATCGAATCCATTGCTAAATCCGCTGCTATAAAAGTCGGTTCTCTGTGCAGGGCCCGGGAGTTTTTTCCCGTTTGAGTCTATCCTGCACATATATGAATGTACCATCTGCCCGTATATTGAATACTGCTGCCACATCTGGTTGGGTGCCCCTGCTATTCTCCTCGCGGTTCTTGACAAAATACAACGGAGAATCTGTAATGTGATCGATACCGACTTAGCAGCCCGGCTGCAGTCACTCTCTCACCTGCGTGATGTGGCTTCCCTGTGCCTCTTCTATAAATGCTTTCACGGCTTCTGCTTGAATGAACTTAGATCACTGGTGCCCTCTAAGTATGAATTTGAACGAGTTATTAGATTAGCAACTGGGTCCCACTCTTTTACAGTGAAACAGATAAAATGTAACCGCAGTTTTTTTTTTTAATCATATCACCCCAAGCAAGGCGATAACGCCACTGATGCGCAGGGGGCTACGTAAGAGTGAAAAGACTGGAAAAGAGAAAACCGGAAACCACATCCTAAACAGGGAGCAAGGGATGAGCCTCTTCACCTGTTCAATAGACGTGGGTGGAGTGTGAATTTTCTACTCTAACAGCTTTTTTCACGCACTTCCCGCCTGTGGAATTCCCTTCCATATACTTGCTTCCCCGACAGTTACAATCTCCAGGAATTTAAATGTAAGGTCAATAGACACCTCTTATCACACTAACTCGCATCCATTCTCTTAAATACCCTTCCCATTTACCCAACCCTCATCTTCGGTATCCTTATCTGTCTATCGCCCTCCTTCCGACCTTTCCTATAACTAACCACTCTTTCTCATCACTTTTCCCTGTGTAACCCCCTGTGCAATAGTGGCAGTGAAATGCCTTGCTTGGGGTGAAATGATAAAAAAATAAAAATAAAAGAAGAGAGAGAGAAGCCACAGCTCAACGGTGAGAAAGTGAAGTCAAGATACCTGGTCAGGATCGATTACATTGGGGATCCTCATTTGGATTTTGTCGAGAATCTAGAAGATGCACAGCAGGAGTACCAGACCAAATATGGCAACGGAATTTAATGCACGGACGAATTGTTGATTTGTAAATGTGGAAGATTTATTTATAAGATGTATTATTTTATTTAAAAAAATATTTGTATGTCAATTATAATAAATTTGATTTATTATTGATTATTATATTTGTCCTTTTAAGTATTTCGTATTTCATATATTTATCGCCGTCATTTATATATTTATGAAAGATATGTTCATGGTTGAATTGATAATATGAGTAACCATTGATGCGAGGGGGTGAAATGAAGTAGAAAGCGTGGAAAAGTGGGCGAAAGATTAATAACAAGACGGAGAGAAAATATTTTAACAGAGTGGGGAGAGAGAGAGAGAGTGAGAGAGAAAAATACTTTTGATTTGATTCGAAGAGATGTATAGAAAATATGAGTAGGAACAAGAGAGAGAGAGAGATTAATTCCTATCGTTGAAGAAGATAGATAGATAGATAGATAGATAGATAGATAGATAGATAGATAGATATGAAGAGGTTTGCATAGATAGATAGATAGATAGATAGATAGATAGATAGATAGATAGATAGATAGATAGATAGATATGAAGAGGTTTGCATAGATAGATAGATAGATAGATAGATAGATAGATAGATAGATAGATATGAAGAGGTTTGCATAGATAGATAGATAGATAGATAGATAGATAGATAGATAGATAGATATGAAAAGGTTTGCATAGATAGATAGATAGATAGATAGATAGATAGATAGATAGATAGATAGATAGATATGAAAAGGTTTGCATAGATAGATAGATAGATAGATAGATAGATAGATAGATAGATAGATAGATATGAAGAGGTTTAGATAGATAGATAGATAGATAGATAGATAGATAGATAGATAGATATAGAAGAAGGATTTGCATAGATAGATAGATAGATAGATAGATAGATAGATAGATAGATAGATATGAAGAGGTTTGCATAGATAGATAGATAGATAGATAGATAGATAGATAGATAGATAGATAGATAGATAGATAGAACAGACTGAGATAGATAGATATGAACAGACTGAGATAGATAGATATGAACAGACTGGGATAGATAGATAGATAGATAGATAGATAGATAGATAGATAGATAGATAGATAGATAGATAGATAGATAGATAGATAGTATCAGAAAAGAGAGAAAAAGCAGAAATAGCAATGTTTTGATGCGAGGTGAGATATAAAAATGTCGGAAGGAGAAAGAGAGAAAACCTTTTGTTAAGAACAATGAAGTGACAGAGAAAAGAGGACAGCCTAGGAAAGAGAGGACAGAGAGAGAAATAGTAATGTTTTGATGCGAGGGGTAGACGGAAGGAAAGAGAGAGAGAAAGAGAGAATTCTTTTGTTAATTAAAAACTGAAGAAAAAAGAAAAGTGCTTATTTCAAAGAGAGGGGGAAAAAGAGAAGTAAAGAGAGTAAAACACTGAATATGAATAAATAACATTTAAGAGAGAGAGAGACAGACAGACAGACAGACAGACAGACAGACAAACCGTAAAATGAACATTCCGAATTTAAGGGAAAATATAGAAAACTGTGGATTAAGGAAAGAGTGACAGAGAGTGAAATATATGTTATGAATGTTAGAGAGGGACAGGGAAGTCGATGTTATCATAGAGAGGGTTATCATTAAGGCAAGGGAAAAGGCGAGAAACCATGTAAAGGGAGTGTGAGGGAGAATTATGGAGAATGGAAGATACCGATATGATAGCCAAAGAGACTTCTGTTACGTGTATCTGTCTTGTGGAGCCATAAGAAAGAAAGAAAGAAAGAAAGAAAGAAAGAAAGAAAGAAAGAAAAAGTTTTAAAAGGAATGTCGAGAAAGTGAAAGAGAAATGAGAAAACAAAAAAAAGATTAATGGACAGACAGAAGATGGTAAAAAAGAAAGAGAAAAGAAGAGTTGAAGAAAGAAAGAAAGAAAGAAAGAAAGAAAGAAAGAAATAATTTTGAACAGAACGAGAAAGAGAGAGAACGCGAAAGAAAGAAAAGAGAAGACGGATAGGGAAAAAAGTAACAGAAAGAAAGAAAGAAAGAAAGAAAGAAAGAAAGAAAGAAAAATGAAAGAAAGAAGATACATTGAGAAAGAGGGAAAGATAACGAGAAAAGAAGAAATAGAAAGAAGAATGTCGAGAAACAAAGAGAAACAATACATTTAGAAAGAAAGAAAGAAAGAAAGAAAGAAAGAAAGAAAGAAAAAGAAAGAAAGAAAGAAAAAGAAAGAAAGAAAAATCGTTTTAAATGGGACGACTAGAAAGAGAAAGAGAAAAATGAGAAAAGGAAACATATTGATAGAGAGATCGTGAAGAAAGAAAGCTAAAAAGAAAAGTTTAATGAAAAGAAAGAAAGAAAGAAAGAAAGAAAGAAAGAAAGAAAGAAGTGTTTTAAATAAGAAGGCGAAAAAAAGAGAATGAAAATGTGAAAAAGGAAAATGTTTGAGAGCTAGACTGAAGAACATAAAAGAAAGAAAGAAAGAAGAAAGAAAGAAAGAAAGAAAGAAAAAGAAAAGGCACATTAAGAAAAAGAGGGAAAGAGAAGGCAACCAAGCAACAATTCAAGAAAGAAACAAAAGAACATCAAGGAATAGAGAGAAAAATGTACAGTTAAAAAAGAAAGAAAGAAAAAAAAAAGAGAAAAAGAAAGAAGGATAGAAAGAAAGGATAGACTGAAGAACCGACAGAAAGAATGAGAAAAAGTGTTAAGAAAGAAGTAAAACGAGGACTAACCAAAGAAAGAAAGAAAGAAAGAAAGAAAGAAAGAAAGAAAGTATATTGAGACAGGAAGAGAGAATGTGAGAAAGAAGAAAAAATCGTAGACAAGATAGAATATCCAGAAAGAGTGAAAATACCGGTTAAAAAGAAAGAAAGAGAAAGAGAGAAAGAGAGAGAGAGAGAGAGAAAGAAAGGTGTTTTCAATGGGACAGAAAGAAAAAGAGAGAGAGTGAAAGAACAAAGGCGAAAGGAAAAATGATCGACGGATAGACTGAAGAACATCCAGAAAGAAAGAACAAAAGAGTTCAGAAATAAAGAAGGAAAGAGAGTAAGAACGAACGAAAGAAAGGAAGAAAAAAGATGCACAGATAAAGAAAGGGAAAGAGAACGTTAGAAAAGACAACAAAATACCGTGAACGAAACTAAAGAATGTCCAAAAACAGAAAATTCTAATTACAAAGAAAGAAAGAAAGAAAGAAAGAAGCAAACAAACAAACGAAAAAAATAAAGAAAGAAGCCAACTAATAAATAAAGAAATATATAAAGCAAATGATCAATCCAAATAAAAAAGAATGTCAGAGACATAAAGATATTAAGATCGATAAATAGAGAAATGAGATAAAGGCTGATATGAAAGAGAGTGAGAGAGAGACACAGACACACACATAAACATGCCAGTACCTTTTATGACTTGCATACACAACTCTTCGCAAATGTTGTTCATGCAACTGATTCCAACAGACTTTAGCGATGCTTCTGCTGCAAGTGTGATACAATTTGCAGTAGCAGTCATTCTTGCTGCACTACACGCACAATTGGTTTCAGCAATAAGAATGAAAACATTAGTTATAATAAAACTTCTATTATTAGAAAAAATACTAGCATTTCTACTCTAACCTATCATTAATAATTGCTACCTAAATAACATGACTTAAATTACAGTTATTATTATCAATATTTTCGTATTACTAATACTATTAATGTTATTATTATTATTATTGCCCTATTTTGATATTTCTTTCATTTCACTGGACTATTTTCTTCTTTTCTTCCGCCTCCTTCTACTTCTGCTACTCCTTGTTACGTTTTCGCTCGCAAACTCCTCCTCCACTATTTTCTTCTTCTTCTTCTTCTTCTTCTTCTTCTTCTTCTTCTTCTTCTTCTTCTTCTTCTTCTTCTTATTATTATTATTATTATTATTATTATTATTATTGACCTATTTTGAGGCCTCTTACGTGTACAGTTTTCTTCATCTTCTACTTATTCCTCCTCCTCCAACTACTACTACTACTACTAATAATAATAATAATAACTATTTTATTATTATTATTATTATTATTATTATTGTTATTATTATTATTCGCTCGCCTCCCACTTCCTCCTTTTATTATTATCTCCAAGTTTTGAGGTCTCTTAGCGACTTTCTTTTCATTGTACAATTTTTTCTTTTCATTCCCCATACTACTACTACTACTACTCCTTCTCTTCCTCCTTCTCTTGTTGTTGTTTTTGTTGATGATGTTGTTGTTGTTGGCCTCTTTTAAGGAATCTGTGTTGGCTAAGTTCCGATTCCATATTTTCTTCTGCTTCTTAGTTTTACGCGTGCAAAAGTTTTCAGCGAAACAAATTGGTTTTAACTGTGTATTCAGTCTATTGAATTCAGTAAAAGATCGCTGGGAACATTTGCACATTATTATTATTATTATTATTATTATTATTGTCTTATTTTGAAACATTTCTTTTGGCTCCATTCTTCTTCTTCTTCTTCTTCTTCTTCTTCTTCTTCTTCTTCTTCTTCTTCTTCTTTCACCAAGCTTTCATTATGTTGCATTCTCCTTCTTCATCTTGACCATATCCTTCTTCTTCTTCTTCTTCTTCTTCTTCTTATTATTATTATTATTATTATTATTATTATTATTATTATTATTGCCCTATTTTGAAACGTCTTTGTTGGCTTTATTCCTCCCCTATTTTTCTTCTTTTTTCATCTTTCACCAAGTTTCATTATGTTGCCTTCTCCTTCTTCATCTTCAACACTTTCTCCTTCTCCTCCTCCTCCTCCTCTTCCTCCTCCTTCTTCTTCTTCTTATTATTATTACTGTCCTGTTTAGAAACATCGTTGTTGGCTCCATTATCGTTGCACATTCTTTTTTACCTCCATATTATTATTATTATTATTCTCTTCTTCGTTGTCTACATTCTTCTTGTAAATCTTTTTTTCTTCTTTTTCTTATTCTTCACCTCATTCCCGCTTCTTATCGTCCTAATTCGGTATTTATTTCTGGCTTACCTTGTAATAGAATTCTTTTCTTTTTCTCCCTCATCACCTCTCTTTCTTCCTCCCTCACTATATTCTTCTAATTGCAAATTTTTTTCTTCTCCTTTTTCATTCAATTTTCTCTTTGTCTTACCTTTTTCTTTCTTTTTTTTTCCTTGTACTCTACTTCGCCATCTTCTTTTTCGATAACTAAACGCCGTTCTAAATCTTATTGCTAACAATGCTTATTATTATATTTGCTACGTTTGGAATCCACACCAGCTGACTATTGCACTCTCACAGCTGCTCCGTTCACCCTCGTGTTCCTTCTCACCGATTATTATTATCATTATTATTATTATTATTATTATTATTATTTCACTGTTTTCATTGTTGCAGAAGTCGTGAAAGAAATACACGAGTATAAGCAATAACTGTTTTTGCTGCACAAGGATTTTCCCTTTACTGAGAACAAACAATTGCTCGCATCACTTGCTTTTGTTATGGTTATCATTGTTATTATTAGTAGTATTAGATTATAAAAAAGCCTATAATCCGCTTATAACGGTTTTTTGTTTATCTTTTTCGCTTTTCTTTCTTTCTTTCTTTTTTATCTTTCTTTCTTTCTTTCTTTTTCTCCAATCCCGTGACAATCAAAACTGATTCTCAGTCGTTTCAGTACTTCTGCACTCACTTCGATATTTATCAACAATACTGTCGCATGAATGGGCGTGCAGGTAGTGGAACTGTTATCGAAGCCGGATTCCACAATTCGGCGATCCGAGTTCAAATCCTAACCGAAACTGTTACGTTCACTTTCGAAAAAAAAAAAAATAAATAAATAAATAAAATAAGATTCCAGCCAATAGTAGGACAGCTCCGGCTCTCACGCCTTAAATGACAACCAGTTAATGAGAAAGCCAACTCTGAATTCCAAACTGTAGAAGAGAAACGGAAAGCAATTCCATTATAATTTCCAAGAATTTATGGCAATTCTCAAAGAATAATAACAAGAATTCATTGGAAGGTAATTACTGGCTTGACTTTTTTAGAGGGTCATGATTGGTTTGCCTCCACCCTGATGGGACATGGCATTAATAAAATTGCAATTTTAATTCCGCTGCTAAGAAGGTCGGTTCTCTGTGCAGGTCCAGGAAGTTTTTTCCCGGCTGAAACAATCCTGCACATATAGAAATCTACCATCCGCCCGTGCATTGAATACTGCTGCCATATCTGGTCGGGTTCTATTGCTATCCACCTGGGGGTCCTTGACAAAATTCAGAATCTGTACTGTGATCGATCCCGACTTGGCAGCTCGGATACAGCCACTTTCTCACCGGCGCAATGTGGATTTCCTACAAATACTTTCATGGCTTCTGCTCCGATGAACTTAGCTCACTGGTAACCCCCATACATGAACTTGTTCGAGCCACAAGGTTAACAACTAGGTCTCACCGTTTTCCTGCGAAACCAATAAATTGTAAACGCAAATTCTACTCCAGCAGCTTCTTTTCTCGCACTTTCTGCCTGTGGAATTCCCTTCGTTTACTTGCTTTCCTGACAACTACAATATTCAAGAATTCAAATGTAAAGTCAATAGTCATCTCGTATCTTACTAACTTGCATCCTCTCTCTCTCTCTCTCTCTCTCTCATGCTCCTTTCTTCGTCCACTCCACTCTCATCGGTATTCTCATTTTTCTCTTATCCTTTTCCTGACACCCCCTGTAACCTGTCACTCTTTCTCATAACTTACTTCCTATCTAACCCCCTACTCAACAGTGGAAGTAAAATGCCTTGCTTGGGGCGACACGATGATAAAAAAAAATCCCTTATAGATTTCTTAATCTTCCAGCAATCTAACAAAATATCGGTGACAGTATAGTATGGAGCCTACCCGGTTTTAATGCGTTCTACCTCAGTAAGAGTATATTTATAAATATTTATTAAAACTAAATATTTCCCTTACTCTAACCCTAACCCCCAAACCTTACCAGACAGTTATAATACTTCTTTATAATACGCTTTTTTAAGGTAGGCCGCATAATATACCATTATATACCAGTGACAGAATTTCATAGGCCACATTCAAAAGGTAAGCTATATGCAATAACAGCACCAAAATATCTTCGGTATTGGTTAAAGCTTTCAGAGAATGAAAAGTTACATCATCGCAATCGCATCCAACTTCTTCTATGTGACGTGACCATTCAGGACGTGAGCGATCATGGCTTCCACAATTTACTCTCCTTGTGGCCTTTGGTAAGGTTTGTTTTCTTGCTATCTCTCCGAATCCCTGTTCTGCCAACGATTTACACAAGTCAAAAAGTTTTGCGTTGTTTTTCTTAGCCCCTCTTGGCTTTAATCTGTCCTGTGGGTATTGAATTTTTCAAGTCATCTTTCCTCATTTTATACTCTATGAATTTCTATTTACTCTTTCTGATTCGAAGTGTGTGTCGTTTTTTGTTTCGATTATCCCTAATACTTCCTCGTTTCTCACATGTTCAGTCAGTGGAATTCTCAGTATCCTTCTGTAAACCACATTGCTGTTGCCTCAAGCCTCTTCTTTATCTGTGAGGTGATTTTCAATACACGCGGCCATATTGAAGGACCGATAGTACATAACAGTTCGGAACTATTTTCTTTTTTTAAGGATGTTTACTTCTTTCTAAATATATGGACCTTGAATAAGTTCTCGCTGATTTTCAATAAAAAGTAATGTTTTATTTCCAGAAATTAGTAATAAACATGACCTTGAAAGTATTGCTCATCACTAGCCACTGCCCTCTGCAA
Source organism: Ascarosepion bandense (assembly GCA_037127315.1). Taxonomy (NCBI): domain Eukaryota; kingdom Metazoa; phylum Mollusca; class Cephalopoda; order Sepiida; family Sepiidae; genus Ascarosepion; species Ascarosepion bandense. The sequence goes on from JBBBDQ010001146.1 coordinate 124,035, forward strand.
TCTTTCTGGCAACGTTTAGAGTTCACGTCAAAAAAAAAAAGACACGACTTTTAATACCTACTTTTTTTTTGCATTTTCATCAGAATGAAAGTGCTGCTCAGCCAGGCCATGTGGCATCGATTGGAACAGGTGATAATTGGGCAGAGCGATGTCTGATGAATACGGTGGAGGTAGGACTTCTCATTTAACGTTTCCAAGTAGGTTTTCACCCATTTTGCAACATGTGGCCTAGCGTGGTCATGTTGCAAAATCACTTTGTCGTTCCTCTGCACGTATAGCGGCACAGAAGCATCAGTTGCAGTCGATAGCGATTTCTCGTGATGGTCTCAATCGGTCTAGGCAGCTCATAATAAACTACAGGAAGCTGATCCCACCAAATGCAGAGCAGAAGTCTTTGAACCGTGAATATTCAGTTCGGTCACCGATGCTAATGCCGATCTTCTGCAATCTTCTACACTTAGGGTTTTCGTAGTGTATCCACTTTTCATCGCCGATCACGATACCATGCAAATCCTTTCCTTTCAAGTCGTTAAAGCAGCTGTTCACACGTGACAAGACTCATCCAACGTCCTAGCTTTTAAACCATTTCTAATGTTTTAAAAATGTTGTGTTATTAACTATTAATGACTAGCAGTATAGCCCGGCATTGCTCGGGTGTAATGAAAACTTTAAAAAACTAATCCATGGTCCTGGAGCTCAGACCCTTTGGACGTTGGCACGAAAGACTAAAAAGCAATAGTTGTTTCCAGTTAAAGCGAAACCGTAGACTGAAAGAAAAATGAATGGATGTAAGTCAAATTTTGATTTCCTGGTATCGATATCAAATAAGTTTTTATCGTTGTAAACTGAATTTTGAAGGCTAAATAAGTCCTCTGAGTAAATGGTGTCATGGCTGAGACTAAGAACTACAATTATACCTACTTAGAGCCAAACCCGAAGCAAAAACTAAAATAAAAGGGCTGAAAAAAATACAGACATACAGGCAGATATACAGATACACACACAAACATCTTGCCTTATATATATATATATATATATATATATATATATATATATATATATATATTCGATTTTCTGCACTATTGTAAGAAATGCAACCTTGAAACCTCTGAATATTGTTTCTTGTGTCTTTGTTTATGAGTGTATCAAAGTTGATTAAAATCGGACCACTCCTATAACCCGATTTTTTCGATGATCGATTTTCGATATTTATCGGGGGTGTCTCGACACAAAATCTAGCTAAGAACACTCGCAGACGCTTATAGTACAACTGTGTAAATTTTCAAGAAAATCTGTCCAGCCGTTTCGGAGTCTATAGGTAACGGATATATATATATATACACACACACACACACACACACAGACAAAGTTCCATTTATAAATAAGTTTAGATTCTACAATGATTCTGCAAGTTCAGCTTGTGCCTGACATGAGACTTCATGAAGTAATGGCTCCAATTCTTCGTCTTAAATCTTTTTCGGTGCACCAAGGCGTTCTTTATTTTCAACATCAAAATCTTTATTTTTCAAGTCTCCAATCTCTGTATGTTATTTCCGACAGAGCATAGCCGACGTAATCTGCTTCGGCTGCAGGTTTTGCGGCAAAATTCTCTAGAAATACACTTTTTGGGGCATGAAATCCGACATGTTTCACGCTATGAAAAACAAAACCGAGAAACTTCGGCAATTTCAAGCTTGCTTACAGCATTTCCTTATAGATACATAACCATCTGAAACAACCCGCACCCAGTTCTGGAAACGCCATCTGTTTGAAAACAGCAAGAACTTATTCAATAATACTTTACTGAACTTTGCGAAGGCATCTTTCACTGTAGCTATAGGAAGCTGGTTAATATTTCTTTGATTCGGCCTTGTGTCATACTTAACCGAAGTCCCTAAAGCTTACAAGTTTTATGCAGAATTATCATCAAAAGGTTTTCATCGTTATCAGAAGGTTGGGTTGGTTGCCGGCAGGTTGGAATATGTAGAATTGTGTGGAATGGTGTAAGAATAAAAGATACATTTTGCATTTTAAAATATAAATTTATTAAAATGAAAGATTAACACAAGTTGTTGAAGTTAATGTGCAATTAGAAACATTATTAAGAAGTTAAGGGTAGATTTTGTGTTCAATGATAAAGTTATGGGTATCAAGAAGTGTAGAAAATGTTCGTAGTAATAATGTAGGTATTTAAAATGTCCGCAGAAGTTTAGAGTTCATAGTTGTGTAATAGCAGAATGTAAAGTCTTTGTTCCTTCCTCCTTTTGGTAGGTCACGAAAGGTGGAGGGAGAGAGAAACAAATAAAGAAGTTGTACTTAACGTGTCCATTTGTTCTCTCTGGCGGCGTGGAGTGAAAAGAAGAAATAAAATTGGAAGAAGAGGTCGAATGAAACTGTGACGTGCCATGTGTCCGGGTCAGTTTCTTGAATGTTCTTTCGTTACGTTGCCACGAGATCCTCAGCTATCGCTCCCATGTCGGGCTGCCTTTGACAGGTTAGCGACGTGGTTTAAATAGTGAAACTTTTCATGATGCCAACTCCAGCGAGCATGTTCGCATCTATTTGTGAAAATACGTCATATATGAATTTGCTGTTTTTAATTCAATCAGGATTCAGGATTTTACTTTTCGTCATGAATTGAAAATAGTCATTTGAATCCACTGTAATTTTATTCTGGGTGTTTCCAAAATGTTTTTAATTCTTAATTTCTTATTCGCCACGTCACTACCTCAATGCGCTTTCGAATTTCTATATCAGTCAGTTAAGTACCATACGTGATACACGCTTGGGCGATCATGTCTCGAAAGAGACATGACTGACTGGGCAGAAGATTATCCCGCGGTAGGTTGCCATTGCTTTCTGCAGTAGACTGGTTGCCATCCAAGGCTATAGAACCCAATCTGTCCTGTTATTTGACTCATAGCTAGAGGGGGAAAGAGATGTATTATATTATTATGTAGTAATTAGTGGGGGATCAATTTATTACTTCATAACAATATAAAACTGATCCCCCACTTTATGCCCAGTACAAACCTTAATCAGGTTTTCAAGCATTATGTATTAATGTAACTTTTTCCTTTAAAAATAAATGTCCACATTTTTAAATCGGTCAGTTAAGTGCCATATGTGATACACGCTTGGGCGATCATGTCTCGAAAGAGACATGACTGACTGGGCAGAAGATTATCCCGCGGTAGGTTGCCATTGCTTTCTGCAGTAGACTGGTTGCCATCCAAGGCTATAGAACCCAATCTGTCCTGTTATTTGACTCATAGCTAGAGGGGGGAAAGAGATGTATTATATTATTATGTAGTAATTAGTGGGGGATCAATTTATTACTTCATAACAATATAAAACTGATCCCCCACTTTATGCCCAGTACAAACCTTAATCAGGTTTTCAAGCATTATGTATTAATGTAACTTTTTCCTCTAAAATTAAATGTCCACATTTTTAAATCGGTCAGTTAAGTGCCATATGTGATACACGCTTGGGCGATAATGTCTCGAAAGAGACATGACTGACTGGGCAGAAGATTATCCCGCAGTAGGTTGCCATTGCTTTCTGCGGTAGACTGGTTGCCGACCAAGGCTATAGAACCCAATCTGTCCTGATATTTAACCCATAACTGGAAGGAAGAGACGGATTAATACCTTTCCCAAGTGTATTTGCACGTAAGTGAATACAATGGATTCAACTGGAATTCGAACTCGGCTCCCCGGTTTCTCGTTCCAAGCCGATATCCACTCTACCACAACGCACATACATTTCTATATAACATATTTTAAAAAAAAATGTATTTGCTTTCTTTGATAACATTTGTCTCGGATCAGTGTAGTGTCAATGTTTTCTGCCTAGGATCGAAATGTCATACCCTAGACATCCATCTAAGGTCATTGTAGTATCAGTGTGTAATACCCTGGATCAAAATGTCACACCCAGAACCTCTACTTTAGAGAAATGTATCATATGATTAATGTTTACTTATCCCCGAACTAATTAAATGCTTATAGATTAAATCATAAACGACTGATATTTAATTATCCCGAACAAAATATAGATTTAAATACCTACGACCAATATTAATTTATCTCAAAGAGTGGAGTGGAATAATGGTTAAAAGGATCGTCTATAGAGTTGTGAGCTCGATCAACAAAAGATCAGAAATAGTGGAGGTCCATGATTAAAGACGCCCTGAAAGTACACATGTGACATAAAAGAAGTACGTTTGATCCTCATTAAGTGTACTATTTTGTCTGCCTTGCACCAAACTAAACAAAGTAAATAAAGAAGTCGTTTGTCTCAGAAATATACACTCATATTGAAGGTGAATATGACAACAAAAATGGGGACAACAGTCTAAACAATGTAAATAGTGTAGATAATTACAAAACCTTATCTCAGAAATATAGACAGATATTAAAGGTGAATATGGCAACAAAGATGAGGACAACAGTCCGAACAATGTAAATAGTGTAAATAATTATAATACCTCATTTCAGAAATATAGACCGATATTAAAGTTGAATATGGCAACAAAGATTAGGACAACAGTCCGAACAATGTAAATAGTGTAAATAATTACAATACCTCATGTCAGAAATATAGGCAGATATTGAAGGTGAATATGGCAACAAAAATTAGGACAACAGTCCGAACAATGTAAATAGTGTAAATAATTATAATACCTCATTTCAGAAATATAGACCGATATTGAAGTTGAATATGGCAACAAAGATTAGGACAACAGTCCGAACAATGTAAATAGTGTAAATAAGTACAATACCTCATTTCAGAAATATAGGCAGATATTGAAGGTGAATATGGCAACAAAAATTAGGACAACAGTCTAAACAATGTAACTAGTGTAAATAATTACAATACCTCATCTCAGAAATATAGACCGATATTAAAGTTGAATATGGCAACAAAGATTAGGACAACAGTCCGAACAATGTAAATAGTGTAAATAATTACAATACCTCATCTCAGAAATATAGGCAGATATTGAAGGTGAATATGGCAACAAAAATTAGGACAACAGTCCGAACAATGTAAATAGTGTAAATAATTATAATACCTCATTTCAGAAATATAGACCGATATTAAAGTTCAATATGGCAACAAAGATTAGGACAACAGTCCGAACAATGTAAATAGTGTAAATAATTACAATACCTCATCTCAGAAATATAGACAGATATTGAAGGTGAATATGGCAACAAAGATGAGGACAACAGTCCAAACAATGTAAATAGTGTAAATAATTACACTACCTCATCTCAGAAATATAGACAGATATTGAAGGTGAATATGGCAACAAAGATGAGGACAACAGTCCGAACAATGTAAATAGTGTAAATAATTACAATACCTCATCTCAGAAATATAGACAGATATTGAAGGTGAATATGGCAACAAAGATGAGGACAACAGTCCAAACAATGTAAATAGTGTAAATAATTACAATACCTCATTTCAGAAATATAGACCGATATTAAAGTTGAATATGGCAACAAAGATGAGGACAACAGTCCAAACAATATAAATAGTGTAAATAAGTACAATACCTCATCTCAGAAATATAGACAGATATTGAAGGTGAATATGGCAACAAAGATTAGGACAACAGTCCGAACAATGTAAATAGTGTAAATAATTACAATACCTCATCTCAGAAATATAGGCAGATATTGAAGGTGAATATGGCAACAAAAATTAGGACAACAGTCCGAACAATGTAAATAGTGTAAATAATTATAATACCTCATTTCAGAAATATAGACCGATATTAAAGTTCAATATGGCAACAAAGATTAGGACAACAGTCCGAACAATGTAAATAGTGTAAATAATTACAATACCTCATCTCAGAAATATAGACAGATATTGAAGGTGAATATGGCAACAAAGATGAGGACAACAGTCCAAACAATGTAAATAGTGTAAATAATTACACTACCTCATCTCAGAAATATAGACAGATATTGAAGGTGAATATGGCAACAAAGATGAGGACAACAGTCCGAACAATGTAAATAGTGTAAATAATTACAATACCTCATCTCAGAAATATAGACAGATATTGAAGGTGAATATGGCAACAAAGATGAGGACAACAGTCCAAACAATGTAAATAGTGTAAATAATTACAATACCTCATTTCAGAAATATAGACCGATATTAAAGTTGAATATGGCAACAAAGATGAGGACAACAGTCCAAACAATATAAATAGTGTAAATAAGTACAATACCTCATCTCAGAAATATAGACAGATATTGAAGGTGAATATGGCAACAAAGATGAGGACAACAGTCCGAACAATGTAAATAGTGTAAATAATTACAATACCTCATCTCAGGAATATAGACAGATATTGAAGGTGAATATTTCAACAAAGATGAGGACAACAGTCCGAACAATGTAAATAGTGTTAATAATTACAATACCTCATCTCAGAAATATAGACAGATATTGAAGGTGAATATGGCAACAAAGATGAGGACAACAGTCTAAACAATGTAAATAGTGTAAATAATGATAATACCTCAATTCTGAAATATAGAGAGATATTGAATGTGAATATGGCAACAAAGATGAGGACAACAGTCTAAACAATGTAAATAGTGTAAATAATTATAATACCTCATTTCAGAAATATAGAGAGATATTGAAGGTGAATATGGCAACAAAGATGAGGACAACAGTCTAAACAATGTAAATAGTGTAAATAATGACAATACCTCATTTCAGAAATATAGAGAGATATTGAAGGTGAATATGGCAACAAAGATGAGGACAACAGTCTGAACAATGTAAATAGTGTAAATAATGACAATACCTCATTTCAGAAATATAGAGAGATATTGAAGGTGAATATGGCAACAAAGATGAGGACAACAGTCTGAACAATGTAAATAGTGTAAATAATTACAATACCTCATCTCAGAAATATAGACAGATATTGAAGGTGAATATGGCAACAAAGATGAGGACAACAGTCCAAACAATGTAAATAGTGTAAATAATTACAATACCTCATCTCAGAAATATAGACAGATATTGAAGGTGAATATGGCAACAAAGATGAGGACAACAGTCCAAACAATGTAAATAGTGTAAATAATTACAATACCTCATCTCAGAAATATAGACAGATATTGAAGGTGAATATGGCAACAAAGATGAGGACAACAGACCAAACAATGTAAATAGTGTAAATAATTACAATACCTCATCTCAGAAATATAGACAGATATTGAAGGTGAATATGGCAACAAAGATGAGGACAACAGTCCAAACAATGTAAATAGTGTAAATAATTACAATACCTCATTTCAGAAATATAGACAAATATTTCTGGGATAAATAATCAAGCAAGAAATTTACTACTGACCCCCACCCCCCAAAAAAATCATGTTGCTACTCGAAATGTTTTTCCTACAATTAAATGTGAAATAGACAAATACGCACACACACACGCGCGTGCACACACACACACACACACACACACACAAATGTATATATATATATGCATATATAAATATATATATGTGTGTGTGTGTGTGTATATATATATATATATATATATATATATATAATACTGTTTAATTAAAAACAGAATATCTACTTAAATTCGAGTATCGATAAAAAATTATGTTCAAACAAATCCTTTCAAATTGTCGATTGTTTATAACCAAGTTTCGTTAATCTTCGTTAATTTCCGTAACATGTTTACACTTTTTGACATTACAATACATTTCAGAGCAGATATGTTTATTGCGATAAATCGAAAACTGTTTTATATAGGCTGAATTAAAAGCTCGTTTAGTCTAATGGTCATTCGTGGTCGAGATGTCTAAGACATGCCAGATCACATGGTAGTTTCCCCTATATGTATAGGGGTCGCATGTTCGAATCCTGCCGAATGACACACATTTTCGTAATAAAAACTTGTCGTAAATAATCAGGCCATTTGATGTAAATATATAATACTGTTTAATTAAAAACAGAATATCTACTTAAATACGAGTATCGATAAAAATAGTGTTCAAACAAATCATTTCATATATATATATATATATATATATATATACTTTAAGACATGCTGCTTCATTGAGACAAGACAAAATACGCCCGAATGCTAAGCGAATGGTGCAGTGAACGTCAGTCGAGACACCCGGTTGCTTAGGATCGACGTTATGAACACTGGATTGTAGGAAATCATTTATTTGAAGCTGCGACATTAAGAGATTTATAAATGCAACAAGAAGCCCAAGGCGTTTGAACTTGTCGTTCGCATTGCAGTAATTGAAGGTTATTAATAAATGCACTTTAGTGTAGTGTAATGGTCAACGAGTTAACACTAAAAATATTGCTAGCGTGTATTGATCACAATCCTCTTTGGGGATCTCTCACTCTTAGACTTGTGCGTGACTAATCTAAGTTTCGTAAATATCAATTATTATTATTATTATTATTATTATTATTATTATTCATCGATTAATTTCTTTGTTTAATGGCATATCAACTCCTTATGGGTCATTTAACAACGAAATTCAATTTTAGCTTGTAAGTACAAATAATATGATATATGTTATTCTGCTTTCACAATTGAATACTTGGTAGATGATTCTCAGCTTTTGTGCATATGAACTACCGGCCATAATTATTAGGCAACCCCAGTGTTTTAAAAAATGATGTATTTCATACTATTTTTTAGTATTTATTGCCAAGTGAATAATTGTAAATGAAAATAGAATGGTTCTTTTGTTAATACTGCACAATATCATGTGCATCAAATGAATTTATAAATATTAAATAATTACCTATATTGCTACCAGGATCACTTCAACGAGTCTATCGGAACCGTTTCTAATCAGCCCCCAGCTATAACTAGAATTTTTGATATGCTCATGGGCCAAATGTTTTATATTTTCACTTCAAGGTACATGTATTTTGATAGTTTTTTCAAGATCTTTCAAAAATTATAATTATTGTTATTATGTCATTTTTCATCATAATTTGATTTCTGCTATTGTCGCAATACCTACCAAATCTACTGAAAGACCTAAGGCAGGTAGTGGTGTGTTGTTACGTCTACATTTCATGTTTTTTCTGTCTCTCATAAAATTCCTAGTGTTACATAGACAAAGTTCTCCTTAGTGTGTGGGCTGTACTTAACAAGACCATTTTGTGTATATCTCTTAAGCTGGGGTTTCCAGGGTTTCTTTCAATGTGTTGTTTTGTTCCTTTTTTTATAATTCCAAGTGCACCTACTATCACTGGCATAACTGTTGTTTTCAATTTCTACATTTTTCTATTTCATTTCTAGGTCTTTATATTTTAATAGTTTTTCAAATTCCTTGGTTGCTATGTTACAATCTGCTGGACAAGCCATATCAATTAGCAGGCCATTTTTTTTCTTTTTGGTTTTTGACAATAATGTCCAGCCTATTTTCTTTGATTTTTCTATCTATGGAGATCGTGTATTCCGATAGAATGATGGCATCTATTTCTCAAACTGGTGCTGGATTATGTTCATACTAGTGTTTAGATATTTTCCAAAATGTTTGTACATTGTCCAGTATAAATATTACCCCACACCATCATGACAATTTTTATATTCATTTGTGGCAAGTACAGAACATCTTGAGATTCTTCTTCTATGTGCCTTGTCCTTTCAGGACGTAGGTGATCATGGCATTCCACATCTCCCTATCCTTAGTGGCTCTTAGCACGTTTTCTCCTGTAACACTATACAAACCCCCGTTCTGTCATCCACCTGCTCAGGCTCTTCAAATATGTTATCTGCTGCTTTTCCCTGTCTCTTTTTCGCTCTATCTGGCTTGTTAGTATCAGATTCTCCAAGCCCTCCTTCCGAATTGCATGTCCCATGAACTTTAGTTGTCTCTTCCTGATGCTCAGTATTAATTTCATTTTTGTTTCCATCATTTCCAAAACCTCATTATTGTTCACATGCTCGGTCCATGATATCCGCAGCATCCTTCTGTAGAACCAGATTTCAGTTACTTCAAGCCTCTCCTTCATCACTGATGATATTGTCCAACATTCACTGCCATATTGAAGAACTGACATCACATAGCAATCCAGTACTCTCTTCTTTGTTTCTAGCGAAATTGTCCTGTTTCTTAATACTCTCCTCAGCTCCTGGAACGCATCCTTGTGCTTTTGGATCTCAGGAACATAAATTTATAGAAACTGCTGTGGTCACAAAGTGAGGGGTTCAGTTTCTATATTGATTGTAATGTTGAACTGATCCCTCATTTTATATCCAGTATGCTTTTGTAGAACCACCTTTCAATTGCTTCAAGTTTTTCCTTCATCTTTGATGATATTGTCCAGCATTCACTGCCATATTGAAGAACTGACATCACATAGCAATCCAGTACTCTCTTCTTTTAACGATATGCTAATTTTTAGTTTTGCAGACGTTCTTGTCTTTTGGTAGTTTAGACTACTTTTTTAAAAAAATTTTCGATTCACCCGGTTTCAATGTTTTGTCTTAATATTTCCCTTTCAAATTTTTTTTCTTCTCAACAGTATCTAAAAGAAAGAGATTAATGTTTAATTTAAAATGTAACTGAGTTTTATTTAATGTAAAGTATTGCACAGCGTTCTATCTCTTCCCTACTCCCACCCACTTGTTTATCTGTTACTCTTGGTTCATGTTCTTAAGCTAAAGAGTGACCCGTGAAGTTATCCAAAACAAGTCAGTGAAGGTTTGTCTTTGAAAATTACGAAAATTCAAAGAAAATTTCAAGCTTTTTCTCTTCACTGGTAACGAAATGCTAATCTTTAGTTTTGCAGACGTTCTTGTTTTTTTTGGTAGACGACTTTTTAAAAAAAATTTTCGTTTCACCCGGTTTCAATGTTTTGCCTTAATATTTTCCTTTCAGTTTTTTTTCTTCTCAAGATTTTCTAAAAGAAGTAGATTAATGTTTAATTTAAAATGTAATCCTGAGATTAGATGGTCTATTGTTTCTTATTATTTGTCACAAAAACTGCATTTTGCATCCGCATTATTATTTTTATTAATTTTCCTTACATTTTTATGTAAACGTAATATTTGAATATTTAAATTTTTAAAACTCATGATTTACGCCCCTTTGATTTTTCTCCCTGCATTTTATTATTTTGAATTTTAAATTTTAAATTTTAAATTTCTATCCACATGTACCCGTAGTCTACCGGCACTCATGGCCCAGGGGTAGAATCGCCGACTAACGCCGATTCGGCCGGGTTTCAATCCTGGGTTAGGAAGCGATTGGAGTCTAAGCCGTACTGATGAGCTACGAAACAGATCTGTCTGCAGATGACAATATATATTTAAATTTATGCGCATATATTTATATATATTTAAATTTATGTATATATTTATCTCTATATATATTTAAATTTATGTATATATTTATATCTATATATATAAAAGGCAATCTGTGAGTCTGTGTGTGACTGTTCCCTATGCGCGCTTACATTTTTTAAGCTACGCCATTCAAACTTTCTAGGGACACATATCTACAGGGAAGCCAGGTCTACACATACTTTTTGAGTTTAAGTTCGGCAATTTTCCCTCTCGCTTTTTTTTGGCCAATGGAGCCGATTGTTTACATTTGCTACGTAAAAGATCTAAGACGGTTCCTAAATTACTTCACAGAAATCAAATAACATATGTCAAACGCGACTAAAATATTTTTATTAAAAATAAGAGCCTTTATGATTTCCATCTACTCCTCTCATTGGCATCTTCTCCTACTAATAAAATGTTCTGAGTTGCACGGGCAACGCCGGGCTATGATGCTAGTGTATAATATTTGCCTGAAAGTTTCTAGTGATAAGACTTTGCTTGCGCTGCAAGAATAAAGCCTTCAGTTTCAGAATTTAATTCAGATTGTCGTAACTACCGATGAGTATTAATTTTATCAACATTGGGTTTATTGGCACGTTCTGGATATTGGCCATGCAGAGGTTTGTCTTGCCAGCGTTGTTTTATCTGTTCAAGAGCTTTATCCTTGGCTTTCATTTTCATATTTTTTGCCGCAATAGTTGGTTCTTGGCTTCTGTTTTGGTTTTCTACAGAATCTACTAAACGTAAATATTCTTTGTATTGACAACCTTCTTTAATTATTGAATATTTTTTCTTTGTGTTGGGGAGCGCCCCTTTTTACACAATAAATAGACTCTTCTAAGGTATACAAATAATCCTGCCTGTACGGAGAACGGGGAGTGTTTGCCAAAGCGTTTGCTCGCTGCGGCGGCATTTCTCACTGTCAGCACTCTGCCTTCGGGCAGAGGGCGCTCTCTTCTTCCGAGCAGAGAGCACAAACCCAGTCGTGGTTCCGCCGAAGGGTAGAACCACGACTCGGTAAAAATAGACAGACATATTTTTGGCCCGGCTATATGGCCGGGAATACCCACTTTAAAATGACCATGTGTCACATCCGGCCTTGCGTGGGAAGGCTAGTAAATACAGTGTTTGCCAAAGCGTTTACTCGCTGCGGCGGCATTTCTCACTGTCAGCACTCTGTCTTCGGGCAGAGGGCGCTCTCTGTTTCCGAGCAGAGAGCACAAACCCAGTCGTGGTTCCGCCGAAGGGTAGAACCACGACTCGGTAAAAATAGACAGACATATTTTTGGCCCGGCTATATGGCCGGGAATACCCACTTTAAAATGACCATGTGTCACATCCGGCCTTGCGTGGGAAGGCTAGTAAATACAGTGTTCGCCAAAGCGTTTGCTCGCTGCGGCGGCATTTCTCACTGTCAGCACTCTGCCTTCGGGCAGAGGGCGCTCTCTGCTTCCGAGCAGAGAGCACAAACCCAGTCGTGGTTCCGCCGAAGGGTAGAACCACGACTCGGTAAAAATAGACAGACATTTTTTTTGGCCCGGCTATATGGCCGGGAATACCCACTTTAAAATGACCATGTGTCACATCCGGCCTTGCGTGGGAAGGCTATTAAATACAGTGTTTGCCAAAGCGTTTGCTCGATGCGGCGGCATTTCTCACTGTCAGCTCTCTGCCTTCGGGCAGAGGGCGCTCTCTGCTTTCGAGTAGAGAGCACAAACCCAGTCGTGGTTCCGCCGAAGGGTAGAAGCACGATTGGGGAAAAATAGACAGGTATTTTTTGGCCGGGCCATATAGCCCGGAAATCCCAGTCATAAACTGACCATGTGTTACATGTTGCCCTTACTGGGAGGGACAACTAAATATAGTGATTGTCACAGAGAGTTTTCTCGCTGCGACGGCATTTCTCACTGTCAGCTCTCTGCCTTCGGGTAGAGGGCGCTCTCTGCTTCAGAGGGTAGAAGCACGACTGGGGAAAAATAGACAGGTATTTTTTGGTCGGGCCATATAGCCCGGAAATTCCCACTAAACTGACCATGTGTCACATGTTGCCCTTAGTGGGAGGGACAGCTAAATATAGTGATTGGCAGAGAGTTTAGTTGAGTAGTTGGCTCGCCGCAACTTGGTCAGTAAGAATATAGACTCATTACCCGGACTTATTTCTTATCTACCAGATTGTATATATCTGATTCCTACTAACAGTATTCCTATTGTTCCGGAGTCTACTAACCGTGTTCCAGTTGTATATATTTTATTCAATATACTTACATTTTTCTCTCATATCTGTTTTTTTTTCTTTTTGTTATTATTTGTGTGGATTCTAAATAAGAATCCACAACACTTTGTTTCCATGTTGTTTTAATAATTGTATCATCCAGTTTTTTGTTGTTTCCATGTATGTTAGTAAACCAACAGTAGTTGTCTTGTATGACAATTCTAGCTGATTAAGCCCTCTTCCACTTTCTTCACTGAATATGTCTAGACGGTCTACATCAGCCTTTGGATGATGCATCTTATGCTTAGAAAGAAGCTTTCTTGTCTTAGAATCCCTTCATCTGATGTCATTTAGATTCCAGTTCAAGATGTTGAAACTATATTGGACCACTGGAATGGCAAGGTTATTAATCGCCATAATTCTGTTCTGAGAATTCAATTCATTTTTTTATATCAGGCTTGCCCTTCTATAGTACTCTTTGTACACTATTTCTTTCATTTTCTTATGGTGAATTCTTTCACTCTCATTTACACAGAGGTATTCATAAGCTCCTTCTTGCTCTAAATAAGTTATTGTTATAGCAGGGTCTAAGCTAATAGAAGACGTTTTCTCGTAAAACTGTGGCTTTAGCACATTTATCCGATTTCATTGCAATGTCTTCATTTTACAGTTTGCGAAAGACCTTCCAGCTTGTTATCATTCTTAGCATACAGCTTTAAGTCATCCATGTAAAATAGATGGCTTATTTTCTTTTGGGCTATTTTATAACCACACTCTGTCTTGTTAAGTTAGCCGGTTAATACTATTAGTGATATGCAAAATAGTAAGGGAGACAAAGATTCACCTTGAAATATTCCTCTGTTGGCGTTTAATTCACCAGACTTATAGCTCCCATTTATATGATTGAAGTGAAGGGTTTTTTGCCATAACGACATACATCGGTTGATGAAATTATTGATGATAACAGGAGATACCTTTTACATATTTAAAGACTTTCAAATCCGGGAATGTGGTACACTATCGAATCCCTTAAGATAAATCTATCCAGGCAGTACTAAGATTTTTCTTTGCATTGAAGCAGTTTTCCATGATCATCCTATTAATAAGTAGTTTTGACATTCGTAACAGCCACGTTTGCACCCTTCTTGTTCAAGCGGTAGTATTTCATTTATTTCCAAGAAGAAATATGTCTGTTTTGATAAAATAGATGTCAATAGTTTGTATGTTGTGGGGAGACATGTAATTGGTCTGTAGTTTTCGGGATATTTGTGTCGCCATTTTTGGGTAGAAGAAAGCTAATCCCTTTGGTCATCTATGCAAGAATTTTAGTGGGATCTTCAGCCATTTCTTGAAGTTCTTTGGCTGGTTTTTTTATGTGCTGTATTTAAATAATATAGCCAAAAGTTAGGAATTTTATCTATACCTGGGAATTTCCAATTGTGTGCTTTTTTTAGTGCAAATTTAACATCCTCTTCTGTAATTCCAGCCGATGTCTGTTCTGGTTTATTTTTGATTCGTTCTATCTCTTGCGCAAACCAATCTACTTCTTTGTTATGTCCTTTAGGGCAAGCTCATATTTTTTCCCCAAAACTGTGTAACTTCTTCCATTTTGGTGGGGACTGTCACTTCAATTCTTTGTTTACCTATTTCCCTGTAAAATTTCTTTGCATCGGTTGGAAAAATCTTGTTTTGTCTGTAGAATCTTGATCTTTTCTCATAGCGTCTTATTCTTTGAGCCTTCAGTTGTATTGTTTGCTTTATTTTCTCTTTAGTTGATAGAATACCATTTTCATTCCCAATATTATATTTTCTTTTGACTTCTGCCTTTTCGAGTTTTTACACTTATTCCTCTTGTCAGTTCATCGAGTACTAATAATTTCACTTCTAAGTTGTTTCAGTTCTTTTTCTATTTTTCTTTTCCAAGGTGGATTTTCATGTCTGCGAGACTGCCTTGTTTTTAATTTGACGTTCAATTTTTTTGTTGCTGCTATTGCTGATGCATATATTGCTTCATTAAGATTTATATGAGTGTCTTCTTCATCCAAAATTAATTTGTGTGCTGTATTGTAGAGTTTAATAGTTTCGAGGTTATGCTTTGTTGGTTGTAATTTTGGGAGTTGTTTTCATTCCTCCATTGCAATATTTTGTATCTGGCTTATATGGTTCTTGATTTCTTCTTCTTCTTCTTCTTCTTCTTCTTCTTCTTCTTCTTCTTCTTCTTCTTCTTCTTTATTTTCCCCTTCCTCTTCTGCTTCAATTTCTTCATCCTCTTATTCGTTATCTTCTTTTTCTTCTTCCTCCTCTTCTTCATTTTCCGGCGCCTTCTCTTCTTCTTCCTCCTCCTCTTCTTCTTCTTCTTCTTCTTTATCTTCTTCATCCTCTTCTTTTTTATCCACTTCTTCTTCTTCTTCTTCTTCTTCTTCTTCTTCTTCTTCTTTTTATTATTATTATTATTATTATTATTATTATTATTATTATTATTATTAGTTTCTATTTCTGTAAATTAATGTTTAATTTAAAATGCAAATTATTTTATTTTTTAATGTAAAATATTGCATAGCGTTCTATCTCTTTGGGGTGGGGACTGTCACTTCAATTCTTTTTTTTTTTTTTTACCTATTTCCCTGTAAAATTTCTTTGCATCGGTTTGAAAAATCTTGTTTTGTCTGTAGAATCTTGATCTTTTCTCATAGCGTCTTATTCTTTGAGCCTTCAGTTGTAATTATTGTTTGCTTTATTTTTCCTTCGTTGATTGGACTTCACTTTCATTTCTAATGTTGTATTTTCTTTCGACTCTTCTGCCATTTCGAGTTCTTACACTTATTCCTCTTGTCAGTTCATCGAGTACTGATAATTCACTTCTAAGTTGTTTCAGTTCTTTTTCTATTTTTCTTTTCCAAAGTGGATTTTCATGTCTGTGAGACTGCTCTTTTTTTACTTTGGTGTTCAGCTTTTTTGTTGCTGCTATTGCTGATGCATATATTGCTTCATTAAGATTTATATGAGTGTCTTCTTCATCCAGAATCAATTCGAGTGCTGCACCGTAGAGCTTAATAGTTTCGAGGCTATGCTTTGTTTGTTGTAATTTGAGGAGTTTTTCTCATTCCTCTATTGCAATATTTTGTAACTGGCTTATATGGCTCTTGATTTCTTCCTTAGATTCTTGTATACTATTCTTGTTTTCCGTAAAAGAATTCTAATTCCAATGTGTTTTGAACTGATTATTGCCGTCTTCAGATCACACCTTTCTAACATTTATAAATCTTTTCTAAATTTTCAGCATTATCTTCATAGTTATTTGTGCGTATCTCAATTTCTTCGTTATGACCTGTGGCTTGTGTGATGTTACTACTTTTTTTACGATTCCGGTTCCCTTTCATCTTTTGTTGATTCGTCTATTCTGGTCGCAATTCTTTTTATTACTTTAATTTCAGCCTTTGTCACTTGGTTATTTCACATGATGTATCTTCTTACATTGGTTAGTTTATTTTTGTCAATGTACTTTTTAATCGTTTGTCCAACCTTTTCTCGCCAAATGTCATATATTTGGCGAGTGAGGTTTTTCTGAGGTTTGAGTAACGCGTTATGAAATGCAGTCATAACGACTTTGTACTCTTCACGAGATGATTTTATTTTTTCTTCCTTTAAATGTACGGTTATGGATTTAACTGTAGAATTTGCAGGATCATCATTAAGATTATCATGGTTGTGGGGAACTAAAGATTCATTCTTTGTTTAGGAGTTTGTTCCCTAGGCAGATTTTTCGACTTCAGGTCTGTTACCTCCTGAAGGACGGGCTCCCTGTTTATTCACTCGAAGAGCCATAATAGACTTTTTGTTTCTACTTTTAATTCTCATATTATTCCCGCGAGTGAGGCACGGGTTCAAAAATTCTACCCAAAGTTGTCCAGCACGGTCTTTTACAAACAGGGTTCCGAAACCAGTACGGGATCGTTCACGACCTCATAACACAGTAGGCAATCACTCCTCGGCATGATTAACACCTTGAGTTACGAAGTGTTCTTCGGAGTTTTTCTTCTCCTGAATGGGTTACCAAGCGACAACAGACAGAAACGCAATTTGATTTTAAAGAAAAAGATGCTGATTAAAAAAAATTATTATTATAGAGTGATACATATATATAGTCATCCGCAGACAGAACTGTTTCGATGTATCACAGATCATCATTACGGTTAGACGTCCGATTGCTTTTAGTCACGATTGAAACCCGATCGAACTGACATCAGTCGGCGATTCTATGAGGGGAGGTCGATTTTTGAACAGTGGTATTGCACTCTGTTTGAAAGTTGGATTTTGACAAAGTATTTTTGCAAATCGTTACTGTTTTTGAGAAAATTAGTTTAAACATTAAGTTTAAGCTCAAAATTTAGCGTTGGAATTTCATTTTGGTAATTTGAGAAAGCATTATAGAATTTATAATTTACTAAAAAATTTATGAAATATATACGGACAAGACGCAAGAAATACGCGCATGAATACTCAATTGTGACATCAAATAAATTCATTCATCATCCGTTACACCCAGTGGTGTGTAGGGCAGCAACAAAGGTTCTCCACCTCTGCCTGTCTTGGGCCAGACTAGTCAATGAACCCCAAGAGTACCCTGCATGGCTTTCATCTCATTCTTCTCCGTACTTCTCCATGTCGTTCTTGGTCTTCCCCTCTTTCTTTTGCCATCTGGTGTCCAGTGCAGTGCTGTTCTTGTGATTGACTGTGGATCTTTCCTGGGCACATACCCAATCCATCTCCACCGCCTTCTTGTAATGATGGTGCCCATGTTCTCTTGCTTGCATCTCTTCAACAGGTCTTCATTGGAGATCTTCTCTGGCCAAAATATTCTCAGTATTCGTCAGAGGCATATGGTGTGAAAGGATCGAAGTTTGGCGAGACCTGTCTTAGCCATTCTCCAGCACTCAGATCAGTAAAGGAGAGCAGATACAATACAGCTCTAACACACACACACACACACACACACACACACACACACACACACACACACACACACACCCCCCCCCCACATATATATATATATATATATATATATATATATATATCATCATCCGTTACACACAATGGTGTGTAGGGTAGCAACAAAGCTTCTCCACCTCTGCCTATCTTGGGCCAGACTATGAACCCCAAGAGTACTGCATGGCTTACATTTCATTCTCCGCCGGTACTTCTCCCTGTCGTTCTTGACATTCTCCTCTTTCTTTTGCCATCTGGTGTCCAGTGCAGTGCTGTTCTTGTGATTGACTGTGGATCTTTCCGGAGAACATACCCAATCCATCGCCGCCGCCTTCTTGTAATGATGGTGCTCATGTTCTCTTGCTTGCATCTCTTCAACAGCTCTTTATTGGAGATCTTCTCTGGACGAAATATTCTCAGTATTCGTCGAAGGCATATGATGGGAAAGGGTCGAAGTTTGGCGAGATCCGCCTTAGTCATTCTCCAGCAATTAACTTTTCTGGAGCCAGATATCAAATAAAACATTCATGTAATTCAAATAGAAATTATAATGAAGAATTTAGTTATATTATGATGCAATATTGTCTATATTTCTGAGATGAGATTGTATTTACATTATTCGGACTATTGTCCTCATCTTTGTTGCAACTTGTACGACGTTTCGGCCGTTGTGCGCTCCAGCCTTCTTCAGGTTCTAGGAATTTTGAACCGAACCCTTTATTTCAATAACTGGGGTATAACATCCTCATTCCTTGCGTTGAGTCACTTTTGGTAGTCATGAGTTATCTCCCTCTAAACCTCTAAGTTACTTGTTCACAACTGATGTGGCCTGGTGTTGAACTCACAACTCTTTGGGTCAAGTCACAGGAACTAACGAAAGTTTATCTCCACTGAGCCATGTGTCCTTGAGGACATGACTACCAAAGGAGGCTCTACGCAAGGAATGAGGATGATATACCCTAGTGATTTTAACAAAGTGTTCGGTTCGAAATTCCTAGCACCCAAGATGGCCGGAGAGTACAACGGCCGAAACGTCGTACAAATGGCAACAAAGATGAGTTTCAGTTTTGTTTAACTGCATATCAACCTCTGTGCGTTATTTAATACCAAAAAAGTGGGGTTTCAAACTCTTTTTTAATGTTCGGTTATAGTGAGAAGGTTGATTTAGTCAGATTTTAATGAAAATTTTTGGTTTTTATTCTTTTTTATTTTAGAAAACTGAAAATGCCTTCTAGTGTTCTATTCAAAAATGTTTTGCTGAGAATTTTTTTCTCAAAAATGTGTTATGGTAATTATTTTTTCTTTAAAAATGTATTGTTGGTAATATTTTTCTTTCAAAAATGTATATTTTTCAATAAAAGTCTATTTCAGTACTTTCATAGTGTTTTAGCCCCAGTTTTAGGGTTAACAATTTGCCCATACATGGAACCCAAACAGCTGCTACCACTCCGGGTCAAGGTGAACCTGGGAACAACAGCAATTTTGAGGTTGTTTCATGCTCCTCACAACCTCCCAATCAGAGACCTTGCTGCCGGATGCAGTTTACCGTCATGCCAATGACCAGCAACAAAGATGAGGACAACAGTCCGAATAATGCCAATACTGTAAATACTACCTCATCTCAGAAATATAGACAAATAGAATGATCTATTATTAAACGTCGTACAAATGGCAACAAAGACGAGGACAATAGTCCGAATAATGCAAAAACCGTAAATACTACATCATCTCAGAAATATAGACAAATAGAATGATCTATTATTAAACGTCATACAAATGGCAAAAAAGATGAGGACAATAGTCCGGATAATGTAAATAATGTAAATACTACCTCATCTCAGAAATATAGACAAATAGAATGATCTATTATTAAACGTCATACAAATGGCAAAAAAGATGAGGACAATAGTCCGGATAATGTAAATAATGTAAATACTACCTCATCTCAGAAATATAGACAAATAGAATGATCTATTATTAAACGTCATACAAATGGCAACAAAGATGAGGACAATAGTCCGGATAATGTAAATAATCTAAATACTACCTCATCTCAGAAATATAGACAAATAGAATGATCTATTATTAAACGTCATACAAATGGCAACAAAGATGAGGACAATAGTCCGGATAATGTAAATAATGTAAATACTACCTCATCTCAGAAATATAGACAAATAGAATGATCTATTATTAAACGTCGTACAAATGGCAAAAAAGATGAGGACAATAGTCCGGATAATGTAAATAATGTAAATACTACCTCATCTCAGAAATATAGACAAATAGAATGATCTATTATTAAACGTCATACAAGTGGCAACAAAGATGAGGACAATAGTCCGGATAATGTAAATAATGTAAATACTACCTCATCTCCGAAATATAGACAAATAGAATGATCTATTATTAAACGTCATACAAATGGCAAAAAAGATGAGGACAATAGTCCGGATAATGTAAATAATGTAAATACTACCTCATCTCAGAAATATAGACAAATAGAATGATCTATTATTAAACGTCATACAAATGGCAAAAAAGATGTGGACAATAGTCCGGATAATGTAAATACTGTAAATACTACCTCATCTCAGAAATATAGACAAATAGAATGATCTATTATTAAACGTCATACAAATGGTAACAAAGATGAGGACAATAGTCCGGATAATGTAAATACTGCAAATGCTACCTCATCTCAGAAATATAGACAAATAGAATGATCTATTATTAAACGTCATACAAATGGCAACAATGATGAGGACAATAGTCCGGATAATGTAAATACTGTAAATACTACCTCATCTCAGAAATATAGACAAATAGAATGATCTATTATTAAACGTCGTACAAATGGCAACAAACATGAGGACAATAGTCCGGATAATGTAAATAATGTAAATACTACCTCATCTCAGAAATATAGACAAATAGAATGATCTATTATTAAACGTCATACAAATGGCAACAAAGATGAGGACAATAGTCCGGATAATGTAAATACTGGAAATACTACCTCATCTCAGAAATATAGACAAATAGAATGATCTATTATTAAACGTCGTACAAATGGCAACAAAGATGAGGACAATAGTCCGGATAATGTAAATAATGTAAATACTACCTCATCTCAGAAATATAGACAAATAGAATGATCTATTATTAAACATCATACAAATGGCAACAAAGATGAGGACAATAGTCCGTATAATGTAAATACTGTAAATACTACCTCATCTCAGAAATATAGACAAATAGAATGATGTATTATTAAACGTCGTACAAATGGCAAAAAAGATGAGGACAATAGTCCGGATAATGTAAATAATGTAAATACTACCTCATCTCAGAAATATAGACAAATAGAATGATCTATTATTAAACGTCATACAAATGGCAACAAAGATGAGGACAATAGTCCGGATAATGTAAATACTGTAAATACTACCTCATCTCAGAAATATAGACAAATAGAATGATCTATTATTAAACGTCGTACAAATGGCAAAAAAGATGAGGACAATAGTCCGGATAATGTAATTATGTAAATACTACCTCATCTCAGAAATATAGACAAATAGAATGATCTATTATTAAACGTCGTACAAATGGCAAAAAAGATGAGGACAATAGTCCGGATAATGTAAATAATGTAAATACTACCTCATCTCAGAAATATAGACAAATAGAATGATCTATTATTAAACGTCGTACAAATGGCAACAAAGATGAGGACAATGGTCCGGATAATGTAAATAATGTAAATACTACCTCATCTCAGAAATATAGACAAATAGAATGATCTATTATTAAACGTCGTACAAATGGCAACAAAGATGAGGACAATAGTCCGGATAATGTAAATACTGTAAATACTACCTCATCTCAGAAATATAGACAAATAGAATGATCTATTATTAAACGTCATACAAATGGCAACAAAGATGAGGACAATAGTCCGGATAATGTAAGTAATGTAAATACTACCTCATCTCAGAAATATAGACAAATAGAATGATCTATTATTAAACGTCGTACAAATGGCAACAAAGATGAGGACAATAGTCCGGATAATGTAAATACTGTAAATACTACCTCATCTCAGAAATATAGACAAATAGAATGATCTATTATTAAACGTCATACAAATGGCAACAAAGATGAGGACAATAGTCCGGATAATGTAAATAATGTAAATACTACCTCATCTCAGAAATATAGACAAATAGAATGATCTATTATTAAACGTCATACAAATGGCAACAAAGATGAGGACAATAGTCCGGATAATGTAAATACTGCAAATACTACCTCATCTCAGAAATATAGACAAATAGAATGATCTATTATTAAACGTCATACAAATGGCAACAATGATGAGGACAATAGTCCGGATAATGTAAATACTGTAAATACTACCTCATCTCAGAAATATAGACAAATAGAATGATCTATAATTAAACGTCGTACAAATGGCAACAAAGATGAGGACAATAGTCCGGATAATGTAAATAATGTAAATACTACCTCATCTCAGAAATATAGACAAATAGAATGATCTATTATTAAACGTCATACAAATGGCAACAAAGATGAGGACAATAGTCCGGATAATGTAAATACTGGAAATACTACCTCATCTCAGAAATATAGACAAATAGAATGATCTATTATTAAACGTCGTACAAATGGCAACAAAGATGAGGACAATAGTCCGGATAATGTAAATAATGTAAATACTACCTCATCTCAGAAATATAGACAAATAGAATGATCTATTATTAAACGTCATACAAATGGCAACAAAGATGAGGACAATAGTCCGTATAATGTAAATACTGTAAATACTACCTCATCTCAGAAATACAGACAAATAGAATGATCTGTTATTAAACGTCGTACAAATGGCAAAAAAGATGAGGACAATAGTCCGGATAATGTAAATAATGTAAATACTACCTCATCTCAGAAATATAGACAAATAGAATGATCTATTATTAAACGTCATACAAATGGCAACAAAGATGAGGACAATAGTCCGGATAATGTAAATACTGTAAATACTACCTCACCTCAGAAATATAGACAAATAGAATGATCTATTATTAAACGTCGTACAAATGGCGAAAAAGATGAGGACAATAGTCCGGATAATGTAAATAATGTAAATACTACCTCATCTCAGAAATATAGACAAATAGAATGATCTATTATTAAACGTCGTACAAATGGCAAAAAAGATGAGGACAACAGTCCGGATAATGTAAATAATGTAAATACTACCTCATCTCAGAAATATAGACAAATAGAATGATCTATTATTAAACGTCGTACAAATGGCAACAAAGATGAGGACAATAGTCCGGATAATGTAAATAATGTAAATACTACCTCATCTCAGAAATATAGACAAATAGAATGATCTATTATTAAACGTCGTAGAAATAGCAACAAAGATGAGGACAATAGTCCGGATAATGTAAATACTGTAAATACTACCTCATCTCAGAAATATAGACAAATAGAATGATCTATTATTAAACGTCATACAAATGGCAAAAAAGATGAGGACAATAGTCCGGATAATGTAAATAATGTAAATACTACCTCATCTCAGAAATATAGACAAATAGAATGATCTATTATTAAACGTCATACAAATGGCAACAAAGATGAGGACAATAGTCCGGATAATGTAAATAATGTAAATACTACCTCATCTCAGAAATATAGACAAATAGAATGATCTATTATTAAACGTCATACAAATGGCGAAAAAGACGAGGACAATAGACCGGATAATATAAATAATGTAAATACTACCTCATCTCAGAAATATAGACAAATAGAATGATCTATTATTAAATGTCATACAAATGGCAACAAAGATGAGGACAATAGTCCGGATAATGTAAATACTGTAAATACTACCTCATCTCAGAAATATAGACAAATAGAATGATCTATTATTAAACGTCATACAAATGACAAAAAAGATGAGGACAATAGTCCGGATAATGTAAATAATGTAAATACTACCTCATTTCAGAAATATAGACAAATAGAATGATCTATTATTAAACATCGTACAAATGGCAAAAAAGATGAGGACAATAGTCCGGATAATGTAAATAATGTAAATACTACCTCATCTCAGAAATATAGACAAATAGAATGATCTATTATTAAACGTCATACAAATGGCAACAAAGATGTGGACAATAGTCCGGATAATGTAAATAATGTAAATACTACCTCATCTGAGAAATATAGACAAATAGAATGATCTATTATTAAACGCCGTACAAATGGCAACAAAGATGAGGACAATAGTCCGGATAATGTAAATAATGTAAATACTACCTCATCTCAGAAATATAGACAAATAGAATGATCTATTATTAAACGTCGTACAAATGGCAACAAAGATGAGGACAATAGTCCGGATAATGTAAATACTGTAAATACTACCTCATCTCAGAAATATAGACAAATAGAATGATCTATTATTAAACGTCATACAAATGGCAAAAAAGATGTGGACAATAGTCCGGATAATGTAAATACTGTAAATACTACCTCATCTCAGAAATACAGACAAATAGAATGATCTGTTATTAAACGTCGTACAAATGGCAAAAAAGATGAGGACAATAGTCCGGATAATGTAAATAATGTAAATACTACCTCATCTCAGAAATATAGACAAATAGAATGATCTATTATTAAACGTCATACAAATGGCAACAAAGATGAGGACAATAGTCCGGATAATGTAAATACTGTAAATACTACCTCACCTCAGAAATATTGACAAATAGAATGATCTATTATTAAACGTCGTACAAATGGCGAAAAAGATGAGGACAATAGTCCGGATAATGTAAATAATGTAAATACTACCTCATCTCAGAAATATAGACAAATAGAATGATCTATTATTAAACGTCGTACAAATGGCAAAAAAGATGAGGACAACAGTCCGGATAATGTAAATAATGTAAATACTACCTCATCTCAGAAATATAGACAAATAGAATGATCTATTATTAAACGTCGTACAAATGGCAACAAAGATGAGGACAATAGTCCGGATAATGTATATACTGTAAATACTACCTCATCTCAGAAATATAGACAAATAGAATGATCTATTATTAAACGTCATACAAATGGCAACAAAGATGAGGACAATAGTCCGGATAATGTAAGTAATGTAAATACTACCTCATCTCAGAAATATAGACAAATAGAATGATCTATTATTAAACGTCGTACAAATAGCAACAAAGATGAGGACAATAGTCCGGATAATGTAAATACTGTAAATACTACCTCATCTCAGAAATATAGACAAATAGAATGATCTATTATTAAACGTCATACAAATGGCAAAAAAGATGAGGACAATAGTCCGGATAATGTAAATAATGTAAATGCTACCTCATCTTAGAAATATAGACAAATAGAATGATCTATTATTAAACGTCATACAAATGGCAACAAAGATGAGGACAATAGTCCGGATAATGTAAATAATGTAAATACTACCTCATCTCAGAAATATAGACAAATAGAATGATCTATTATTAAACGTCATACAAATGGCGAAAAAGACGGAGACAATAGACCGGATAATATAAATAATGTAAATACTACCTCATCTCAGAAATATAGACAAATAGAATGATCTATTATTAAATGTCATACAAATGGCAACAAAGATGAGGACAATAGTCCGGATAATGTAAATACTGTAAAATACTACCTCATCTCAGAAATATAGACAAATAGAATGATCTATTATTAAACGTCATACAAATGACAAAAAAGATGAGGACAATAGTCCGGATAATGTAAATAATGTAAATACTACCTCATTTCAGAAATATAGACAAATAGAATGATCTATTATTAAACATCGTACAAATATGGCAAAAAAGATGAGGACAATAGTCCGGATAATGTAAATAATGTAAATACTACCTCATCTCAGAAATATAGACAAATAGAATGATCTATTATTAAACGTCATACAAATGGCAACAAAGATGTGGACAATAGTCCGGATAATGTAAATAATGTAAATACTACCTCATCTGAGAAATATAGACAAATAGAATGATCTATAATTAAACGCCGTACAAATGGCAACAAAGATGAGGACAATAGTCCGGATAATGTAAATACTGCAAATACTACCTCATCTCAGAAATATAGACAAATAGAATGATCTATTATTAAACGTCGTACAAATGGCAACAAAGATGAGGACAATAGTCCGGATAATGTAAATAATATAAATACTACTTCATCTCAGAAATATAGACAAATAGAATGATCTATTATTAAACGTCATGCAAATGGCAACAAAGATGAGGACAATAGTCCGGATAATGTAAATACTGGAAATACTACACTCATCTCAGAAATATAGACAAATAGAATGATCTATTATTAAACGTCGTACAAATGGCAACAAAGATGAGGACAATAGTCCGGATAATGTAAATAATGTAAATACTACCTCATCTCAGAAATATAGACAAATAGAATGATCTATTATTAAACGTCATACAAATGGCAACAAAGATGAGGACAATAGTCCGTATAATGTAAATACTGTAAATACTACCTCATCTCAGAAATATAGACAAATAGAATGATCTATTATTAAACGTCGTACAAATGGCAAAAAAGATGAGGACAATAGTCCGGATAATGTAAATAATGTAAATACTACCTCATCTCAGAAATATAGACAAATAGAATGATCTATTATTAAACGTCATACAAATGGCAACAAAGATGAGGACAATAGTCCGGATAATGTAAATACTGTAAATACTACCTCATCTCAGAAATATGGTGACCGATGATCTATTATTAAACGTCATACAAATGGCAACAAAGATGAGGACAATAGTCCGGATAATGTAAGTAATGTAAATACTACCTCATCTCAGAAATATAGACAAATAGAATGATCTATTATTAAACGTCGTACAAATAGCAACAAAGATGAGGACAATAGTCCGGATAATGTAAATACTGTAAATACTACCTCATCTCAGAAATATAGACAAATAGAATGATCTATTATTAAACGTCATACAAATGGCAAAAAAGATGAGGACAATAGTCCGGATAATGTAAATAATGTAAATACTACCTCATCTCAGAAATATAGACAAATAGAATGATCTATTATTAAACGTCATACAAATGGCAACAAAGATGAGGACAATAGTCCGGATAATGTAAATAATGTAAATACTACCTCATCTCAGAAATATAGACAAATAGAATGATCTATTATTAAACGAAATAATACAAATGGCGAAAAAGACGAGGACAATAGACCGGATAATATAAATAATGTAAATACTACCTCATCTCAGAAATATAGACAAATAGAATGATCTATTATTAAATGTCATACAAATGGCAACAAAGATGAGGTCAATAGTCCGGATAATGTAAATACTGTAAATACTACCTCATCTCAGAAATATAGACAAATAGAATGATCTATTATTAAACGTCATACAAATGACAAAAAAGATGAGGACAATAGTCCGGATAATGTAAATAATGTAAATACTACCTCATTTCAGAAATATAGACAAATAGAATGATCTATTATTAAACATCGTACAAATGGCAAAAAAGATGAGGACAATAGTCCGGATAATGTAAATAATGTAAATACTACCTCATCTCAGAAATATAGACAAATAGAATGATCTATTATTAAACGTCGTACAAATGGCAACAAAGATGAGGACAATAGTCCGGATAATGTAAATACTGTAAATACTACCTCATCTCAGAAATATAGACAAATAGAATGATCTATTATTAAACGTCATACAAATGGCAAAAAAGATGTGGACAATAGTCCGGATAATGTAAATACTGTAAATACTACCTCATCTCAGAAATATAGACAAATAGAATGATCTATTATTAAACGTCATACAAATGGCAACAAAGATGAGGACAATAGTCCGGATAATGTAAATGCTACTGCAAATACTACCTCATCTCAGAAATATAGACAAATAGAATGATCTATTATTAAACGTCGTACAAATGGCAACAAAGATGAGGACAATAGTCCGGATAATGTAAATAATATAAATACTACTTCATCTCAGAAATATAGACAAATAGGGCAGTCTATTATTAAACGTCATACAAATGGCAACAAAGATGAGGACAATAGTCCGGATAATGTAAATACTGGAAATACTACCTCATCTCAGAAATATAGACAAATAGAATGATCTATTATTCAGCATCGTACAAATGGCAACAAAGATGAGGACAATAGTCCGGATAATGTAAATAATGTAAATACTACCTCATCTCAGAAATATAGACAAATAGAATGATCTATTATTAAACGTCATACAAATGGCAACAAAGATGAGGACAATAGTCCGTATAATGTAAATACTGTAAATACTACCTCATCTCAGAAATATAGACAAATAGAATGATCTATTATTAAACGTCGTACAAATGGCAAAAAAGATGAGGACAATAGTCCGGATAATGTAAATAATGTAAATACTACCTCATCTCAGAAATATAGACAAATAGAATGATCTATTATTAAACGTCATACAAATGGCAACAAAGATGAGGACAATAGTCCGGATAATGTAAATACTGTAAATACTACCTCATCTCAGAAATATAGACAAATAGAATGATCTATTATTAAACGTCGTACAAATGGCAAAAAAGATGAGGACAATAGTCCGGATAATGTAAATAATGTAAATACTACCTCATCTCAGAAATATAGACAAATAGAATGATCTATTATTAAACGTCGTACAAATGGCAAAAAAGATGAGGACAATAGTCCGGATAATGTAAATAATGTAAATACTACCTCATCTCAGAAATATAGACAAATAGAATGATCTATTATTAAACGTCGTACAAATGGCAACAAAGATGAGGACAATAGTCCGGATAATGTAAATATTGTAAATACTACCTCATCTCAGAAATATAGACAAATAGAATGATCTATTATTAAACGTCGTACAAATGGCAACAAAGATGAGGACAATAGTCCGGATAATGTAAATACTGTAAATACTACCTCATCTCAAATATAGACAAATAGAATGATCTATTATTAAACGTCATAAAAATGGCAACAAAGATGAGGACAATAGTCCGGATAATGTAAGTAATGTAAATACTACCTCATCTCAGAAATATAGACAAATAGAATGATCTATTATTAAACGTCGTACAAATAGCAACAAAGATGAGGACAATAGTCCGGATAATGTAAATACTGTAAATACTACCTCATCTCAGAAATATAGACAAATAGAATGATCTATTATTAAACGTCATACAAATGGCAAAAAAGATGAGGACAATAGTCCGGATAATGTAAATAATGTAAATACTACCTCATCTCAGAAATATAGACAAATAGAATGATCTATTATTAAACGTCATACAAATGGCAACAAAGATGAGGACAATAGTCCGGATAATGTAAATAATGTAAATACTACCTCATCTCAGAAATATAGACAAATAGAATGATCTATTATTAAACGTCATACAAATGGCAAAAAAGATGAGGACAATAGTCCGGATAATGTAAATAATGTAAATACTACCTCATCTCAGAAATATAGACAAATAGAAAGATCTATTATTAAACGTCATACAAATGGCGAAAAAGACGAGGACAATAGTCCGGATAATGTAAATAATGTAAATACTACCTCATCTCAGAAATATAGACAAATAGAATGATCTATTATTAAATGTCATACAAATGGCAACAAAGATGAGGACAATAGTCCGGATAATGTAAATACTGTAAATACTACCTCATCTCAGAAATATAGACAAATAGAATGATCTATTATTAAACCTCATACAAATGGCAAAAAAGATGAGGACAATAGTCCGGATAATGTAAATAATGTAAATACTACCTCATTTCAGAAATATAGACAAATAGAATGATCTATTATTAAACGTCATACAAATGGCAAAAAAGATGAGGACAATTGTCCGGATAATGTAAATAATGTAAATACTACCTCATCTCAGAAATATAGACAAATAGAATGATCTATTATTAAACGTCATGCAAATGGCAAAAAAGATGAGGACAATAGTCCGGATAATGTAAATAATGTAAATACTACCTCAGCTCAGAAATATAGACAAATAGAATGATCTATTATTAAACGTCATACAAATGGCAACAAAGATGAGGACAATAGTCCGGATAATGTAAATACTGTAAATACTACCTCATCTCAGAAATATAGACAAATAGAATGATCTATTATTAAACGTCATACAAATGGCAAAAAAGATGAGGACAATAGTCCGGATAATGTAAATAATGTATATACTACCTCATCTCAGAAATATAGACAAATAGAATGATCTATTATTAAACGTCATACAAATGGCAAAAAAGATGAGAACAATAGTCCGGATAATGTAAATAATGTAAATACTACCTCATCTCAGAAATATAGACAAATAGAATGATCTATTATTAAACGTCGTACAAATGGCAAAAAAGATGAGGACAATAGTCCGGATAATGTAAATAATGTAAATACTACCTCATCTCAGAAATATAGACAAATAGAATAATCTATTATTAAACGTCATACAAATGGCAACAAAGATGAGGACAATAGTCCGAATAATGTAAATACTGTCAATACTACCTCATCTCAGAAATATAGACAAATAGAATAATCTATTATTAAACGTCATACAAATGGCAACAAAGATGAGGACAATAGTCCGAATAATGTAAATACTGTCAATACTACCTCATCTCAGAAATATAGACAAATAGAATGATCTATTATTAAACGTCATACAAATGGCAAAAAAGATGAGGACAATAGTCCGGATAATGTAAATAATGTAAATACTACCTCATCTCAGAAATATAGACAAATAGGATGATCAATTATTAAACGTCGTACAAATGGCAAAAAAGATGAGGACAATAGTCCGGATAATGTAAATAATGTAAATACTACCTCATCTCAGAAATATAGACAAATAGAATGATCTATTATTAAACGTCATACAAATGGCAACAAAGATGAGGACAATAGTCCGGATAATGTAAATAATGTAAATACTACCTCATCTCAGAAATATAGACAAATAGAATGATCTATTATTAAACGTCATACAAATGGCAAAAAAGATGAGGACAATAGTCCGGATAATGTAAATAATGTAAATACTACCTCATCTCAGAAATATAGACAAATAGAATGATCTATTATTAAACGTCATACAAATGGCAAAAAAGATGAAGACATTAGTCCGGATAATGTAAATACTGTAAATACTACCTCATCTCAGAAATATAGACAAATAGAATGATCTATTATTAAACGTCATACAAATGGCAAAAAAGATGAGGACAATAGTCCGGATAATGTAAATAATGTAAATACTACCTCATCTCAGAAATATAGACAAATAGAATGATCTATTATTAAACGTCATACAAATGGCAACAAAGATGAGGACAATAGTCCGGATAATGTAAATACTGTAAATACTACCTCATCTCAGAAATATAGACAAATAGAATGATCTATTATTAAACGTCATACAAATGGCAAAAAAGATGAGGACAATAGTCCGGATAATGTAAATAATGTAAATACTACCTCATCTCAGAAATATAGACAAATAGAATGATCTATTATTAAACGTCATACAAATGGCAAAAAAGATGAGGACAATAGTCCGGATAATGTAAATAATGTAAATACTACCTCATCTCAGGAATATAGACAAATTGAATGATCTATTATTAAACGTCGTACAAATGGCAAAAAAGATGAGGACAATAGTCCGGATAATGTAAATAATGTAAATACTACCTCATCTCAGAAATATAGACAAATAGAATAATCTATTATTAAACGTCATACAAATGGCAACAAAGATGAGGACAATAGTCCGAATAATGTAAATACTGTCAATACTACCTCATCTCAGAAATATAGACAAATAGAATGATCTATTATTAAACGTCGTACAAATGGCAAAAAAGATGAGGACAATAGTCCGGATAATGTAAATAATGTAAATAGTACCTCATCTCAGAAATATAGACAAATAGAATGATCTATTATTAAACGTCGTACAAATGGCAAAAAAGATGAGGACAATAGTCCGGATAATGTAAATAATGTAAATACTACCTCATCTCAGAAATATAGACAAATAGAATGATCTATTATTAAACGTCATACAAATGGCAACAAAGATGAGGACAATAGTCCGGATAATGTAAATAATGTAAATACTACCTCATCTCAGAAATATAGACAAATAGAATGATCTATTATTAAACGTCATACAAATGGCAAAAAAGATGAGGACAATAGTCCGGATAATGTAAATAATGTAAATACTACCTCATCTCAGAAATATGGACAAATAGAATGATCTATTATTAAACGTCATACAAATGGCAAAAAAGATGAGGACATTAGTCCGGATAATATAAATAATGTAAATACTACCTCATCTCAGAAATATAGACAAATAGAATGATCTATTATTAAACGTCATGCAAATGGCAAAAAAGATGAGGACAATAGTCCGGATAATGTAAATAATGTAAATACTACCTCATCTCAGAAATATAGACAAATAGAATGATCTATTATTAAACGTCATACAAATGGCAACAAAGATGAGGACAATAGTCCGGATAATGTAAATACTGTAAATACTACCTCATCTCAGAAATATAGACAAATAGAATGATCTATTATTAAACGTCATACAAATGGCAAAAAAGATGAGGACAATAGTCCGGATAATGTAAATAATGTATATACTACCTCATCTCAGAAATATAGACAAATAGAATGATCTATTATTAAACGTCATACAAATGGCAAAAAAGATGAGGACAATAGTCCGGATAATGTAAATAATGTAAATACTACCTCATCTCAGAAATATAGACAAATAGAATGATCTATTATTAAACGTCGTACAAATGGCAAAAAAGATGAGGACAATAGTCCGGATAATGTAAATAATGTAAATACTACCTCATCTCAGAAACATAGACAAATAGAATGATCTATTATTAAACGTCGTACAAATGGCAAAAAAGATGAGGACAATAGTCCGGATAATGTAAATAATGTAAATACTACCTCATCTCAGAAATATAGACAAATAGAATGATCTATTATTAAACGTCGTACAAATGGCAAAAAAGATGAGGACAATAGTCCGGATAATGTAAATAATGTAAATACTACCTCATCTCAGAAATATAGACAAATAGAATGATCTATTATTAAACGTCATACAAATGGCAAAAAAGATGAGGACATTTGTCCGGATAATGTAAATACTGTAAATACTACCTCATCTCAGAAATATAGACAAATAGAATGATCTATTATTAAACGTCATACAAATGGCAAAAAAGATGAGGACAATAGTCCGGATAATGTAAATAATGTAAATACTACCTCATCTCAGAAATATAGACAAATAGAATGATCTATTATTAAACGTCATACAAATGGCAACAAAGATTAGGACAATAGTCCGGATAATGTAAATACTGTAAATACTACCTCATCTCAGAAATATAGACAAATAGAATGATCTATTATTAAACGTCATACAAATGGCAAAAAAGATGAGGACAATAGTCCGGATAATGTAAATAATGTAAATACTACCTCATCTCAGAAATATAGACAAATCGAATGATCTATTATTAAACGTCATACAAATGGCGAAAAAGACGAGGACAATAGTCCGGATAATGTAAATAATGTAAATACTACCTCATCTCAGAAATATAGACAAATAGAATGATCTATTATTAAATGTCATACAAATGGCAACAAAGATGAGGACAATAGTCCGGATAATGTAAATAATGTAAATACTACCTCATCTCAGAAATATAGACAAATAGAATGATCTATTATTAAACGTCATACAAATGGCAAAAAAGATGAGGACAATAGTCCGGATAATGTAAATAATGTAAATACTACCTCATTTCAGAAATATAGACAAATAGAATGATCTATTATTAAACGTCATACAAATGGCAACAATGATGAGGACAATAGTCCGGATAATGTAAATAATGTAAATACTACCTCATCTCAGAAATATAGACAAATAGAATGATCTATTATTAAACGTCGTACAAATGGCAACAAAGATGAGGACAATAGTCCGGATAATGTAAATAATGTAAATACTACCTCATCTCAGAAATATAGACAAATAGAATGATCTATTATTAAACGTCATACAAATGGCAAAAAAGATGAGGACATTAGTCCGGATAATGTAAATACTGTAAATACTACCTCATCTCAGAAATATAGACAAATAGAATGATCTATTATTAAACGTCATACAAATGGCAAAAAAGATGAGGACAATAGTCCGGATAATGTAAATAATGTAAATACTACCTCATCTCAGAAATATAGACAAATAGAATGATCTATTATTAAACGTCATACAAATGGCAACAAAGATGAGGACAATAGTCCGGATAATGTAAATAC
Source organism: Ascarosepion bandense (assembly GCA_037127315.1). Lineage (NCBI taxonomy): Eukaryota > Metazoa > Mollusca > Cephalopoda > Sepiida > Sepiidae > Ascarosepion > Ascarosepion bandense. Next base: position 159,223 of record JBBBDQ010001146.1, read on the forward strand.
TGTAAATACTACCTCATCTCAGAAATATAGACAAATAGAATGATCTATTATTAAACGTCATACAAATGGCAAAAAAGATGAGGACAATAGTCCGGATAATGTAAATAATGTAAATACTACCTCATCTCAGAAATATAGACAAATAGAATGATCTATTATTAAACGTCATACAAATGGCAAAAAAGATGAGGACAATAGTCCGGATAATGTAAATAATGTAAATACTACCTCATCTCAGAAATATAGACAAATAGAATGATCTATTATTAAACGTCGTACAAATGGCAAAAAAGATGAGGACAATAGTCCGGATAATGTAAATAATGTAAATACTACCTCATCTCAGAAATATAGACAAATAGAATAATCTATTATTAAACGTCATACAAATGGCAACAAAGATGAGGACAATAGTCCGAATAATGTAAATACTGTCAATACTACCTCATCTCAGAAATATAGACAAATAGAATGATCTATTATTAAACGTCATACAAATGGCAAAAAAGATGAGGACAATACTCCGGATAATGTAAATAATGTAAATACTACCTCATCTCAGAAATATAGACAAATAGAATGATGTATTATTAAACGTCGTACAAATGGCAAAAAAGATGAGGACAATAGTCCGGATAATGTAAATAATGTAAATACTACCTCATCTCAGAAATATAGACAAATAGAATGATCTATTATTAAACGTCATGCAAATGGCAACAAAGATGAGGACAATAGTCCGGATAATGTAAATAATGTAAATACTACCTCATCTCAGAAATATAGACAAATAGAATGATCTATTATTAAACGTCATACAAATGGCAAAAAAGATGAGGACAATAGTCCGGATAATGTAAATAATGTAAATACTACCTCATCTCAGAAATATAGACAAATAGAATGATCTATTATTAAACGTCATACAAATGGCAACAAAGATGAGGACAATAGTCCGGATAATGTAAATACTGTAAATACTACCTCATCTCAGAAATATAGACAAATAGAATGATCTATTATTAAACGTCATACAAATGGCAAAAAAGATGAGGACAATAGTCCGGATAATGTAAATAATGTAAATACTACCTCATCTCAGAAATATAGACAAATAGAATGATCTATTATTAAACGTCATACAAATGGCAAAAAAGATGAGGACAATAGTCCGGATAATGTAAATAATGTAAATACTACCTCATCTCAGAAATATAGACAAATAGAATGATCTATTATTAAACGTCGTACAAATGGCAAAAAAGATGAGGACAATAGTCCGGATAATGTAAATAATGTAAATACTACCTCATCTCAGAAATATAGACAAATAGAATGATCTATTATTAAACGTCGTACAAATGGAAACAAAGATGAGGACAATAGTCCGGATAATGTAAATACTGTAAATACTACCTCATCTCAGAAATATACACAAATAGAATGATCTATTATTAAATGTCGTACAAATGGCAACAAAGACGAGGACAATAGTCCGAATAATGTAAGTACTGTAAATACTACCTCATCTCAGAAATATAGACAAATACTGATATTGTATCGAGTAAAAGTGAAGTTATTTTTGACTCAACTTCATAAAACTTCCTATTACTTGATCATTGCGGCATATTCTTTCTATCTCTGTTGGGGAGTATTTTTCGCACTGAAGGTTATAATCCTGCTATGTCGGATGCTAATCGACTTAATGCACCCAAAAGGTTAGGAACTTGGTAATCTTCCACTGTAAGCTGACTCCTTAGTATTCGGCTAATTACCGACTAATATCTGCTGCCTAGTTGTGCTACTGAACTACAAATTGGAAAGCCGAGTTCGAATTCTAGTTGAATTCCTTGCATTCGCTTACGCGCATATACCCTTGGGGATGTTATCAATCCGTCTCTTCACGCTACAGCCATGTGTTAAATAGAAGGACATATTTGGTTCTATAGCCTTGGATGGCAAAAATTCTACCGTATAGTCGTGGGTATAAATTGATTCAAAAACTTTTTGTGTATATCAATGGTTCATGTCATGATCGACGCCAATTTTGGTTGAAATCAGACCAAGGGTTTTGGAGTAGTAAGGTTCGTTAAAATGGAGACACACAAACACAAAAACACACAGACAGACAGACAGACAGACATTTATATATAAAGAGTTAGATATATGATGCATATACATATATATATATATATATATATATATATATATATATATATATAACGCAACAAAGAGATGGATAAATAGATAACAACCAGCTACTCTCATTTCCCGGGCACACCCGTCTGCTAGGGTGGATAGCCAATCCCTTGCACCTGATCAAATATATTTGTGTTTGTTCAACACCCAAAGAGCTCAACTCAACTATTCCGAGAGGGCATTAGTTAAAGAAAACGCATGATCTGTCATGATCACCAGGATGAACAACGCCACTACGCACAAACACTCAGTCACGATGACTTATGAATATGTACTACAACAAGCGACTAAAGGCGTATTCCTTTTACACAAAATTCACTGAAAGGCTTCGTTCAACAAGTGATTTGGTTTTCAGGCACTTTTAGATAGATAGATAGATAGATAGATAGATAGATAGATAGATAGATAGATAGATAATGAAAAGGCTGACATAGATAGATAGATAGATAGATAGATAGATAGATAAATAGATAGATAGATAGATAATGAAAAGGCTGACATAGATAGATAGATAGATAATGAAAAGGCTGACATAGATAGATAGATAGATAGATAGATAGATAGATAGATAGATAGATAGATAGATAGATAGATCTAACACGACTTCTACTGATAAATATTTTACAAACAGATGAAGTTTATATTTTTTTATTTCAAGAAAATGTCGTCCCGCTAAAAGTTTAACAATGCATATAAGTAACAGCTTTCCTTTTTGCCTACTAGTGGCCTTATTATATATATATATATATATATATATATATATATATATAACAAATACATTATATATATATATATATATATATATATATATAACAAATACATTATATATATATATATATATATATATATATATATAATGTATTTGTTTTCTTTTTTTCTACTTGTGTTCCCCACCGGTGTCATACCCTGCTTTCTCCTGCCCGTGCATCACATGACTTCCCTGATTTATATTCGCAGGGCTTGCGTAAAGATAATTTTCGGTAAATCACACGCGGCGCCGGCATTACAAACACTGTGGGCACGTGACACTGAAGCGGCTTTCTTTTGCTTTTGGTTTTTTGTTTTGTGTTTTTCGTTTGTTTTTGTTGTTTTTGTTATTTTTATTTTTTATTTTTTTTTTTTTGCTTACTTGTCTTTTGTTTGGTTTGTTCATTTGGAACACGCGCATGCGTTAACACGTGCATGCGCAGAACACACGAATTTGCACAGCCATGTGCACACACACATACACACACAACCAAACACACGCACTTATATATATATAAATATATATATACAAACTCGGTTCACTGTCCCCCACTACTTCCTGCATATGCACTTTTACACAACGGCGCAATTCATTTGTCACGTGACGCGTGAAGTTGCATTGAAGTCAAATCTTTTTTTTTTAATTTCTTCCTCTAACAGCCTACAACACACATAAAGACCACACACTTTTATTTCATATATATTTACTAACCATAGCTTAGTATGGTTCAAGGCTAAACCTTCGGGAACATTTGGGCATGAAGATTATACTACGCCAACATAATATCTGCCTTTTAAGTCTGGTTTCACAACCCTCTAGACTTATATTGAGCAGAAATAAACATTAGAAGAAACCGGAAACACAATCCGAAACCGGAAACAAGGGATAAACCATTATTCCTTTGACAAAAATCCATGGCGAAGTGTGAACCAGACGATAAGCGAATCCATCTATTGAATGAAAATAAATACATAAATACATGTATCGAGCCTGTGAGCAATGATGAGGTTTAGGAAATGATGGAAACAAAAAAGGAAATTAATACTGAGCATGAGGATGAGACTGCTAAAGCTCCTGGGACATGCAGAAGGAGGGCTTGTAAAACCTGATGTTTCCATGCTTTCCAAAACCTCATCATTGCTCACATGCTCGGTCCACGATATCCGCAGCATCCTTCTGTAGAACCACATTTCAGCTGCTTCCATTTTATTCCTTCATCTTTGAGGGTATTGTCCAGCATTCACTGCCATATTGAAGAACTGACATCATATAGCAATCCAGTACTCTCTTCTTTGTTTCTAGTAAAAGTTTCCTGTCTCTTAATACTTTACTCAGCTTCTGGAATGCGTCCTTCGCCATGCCAATTCTCCTTCGGATCTCTGTGTCGCACTTCCCGGTTTCTGTTAGAACACTTCCCAGGTATTTAAATTTAGATTTTTGTATCTTCCAAATGTATTTGGCATTTTGGGCAACTCTTTTTGCTGATGACCATGCATTCGGTTTTCTTGCAGTTTATTTGTAATACTTTTTTGTCACTCTCTTCATCTACCTTCTGTAGGAGGTCTTGCATTTTCCTTTCCGTGTCTGCAATCAGCACTATATCGTCTGTGTACGTTTTTCAAATTGTGGCCTCCGATTACAAATCGTAGCATAACATCTAGGGTCCTCAAAATATTCTCGCTGTACAAGTTGAAAAGATCAGGTAAAAAACGCACCCTTGTTTTATGCCCTTTAACAGGCTCGATAGAGGGAAGGCGAGACAGGGGAAAACAGCGTGTTACATACTTGACTGGCCTGAGCGGGTGCATGGCAGAATGGGTATTCCTCTAAAAGTATCAATACAAATAAACTGCAAGAAAACCGAATGCATGGTCATCAGCAAAAAGAGTTGCCCAAAATGCCAAATACATTTGGAAGATACAAAAATCTAAATTTATAGCCGGAACTGGAAACTTAATCTTAAACCGGAAACAAGAGTTAAACCTTTTACAAAAGACTGTGGAGAAGTATGAACCGGATTATAGATGAATTAATCTATTCTTTTTAAGTGAAAATAAATAAGCAATAGTAAATAAAATTTCAGTGTTTAGGAGACATTAGAAGTATAAAGTTGAAGTAGAACTTGTAGCCGGAACAGGAAACCTAATCCTAAACCGGAAACAAGGGATAAACCACTACTACTTTTACAAAAGACTGTTGAGAAGTATGAACCGGATAATAGGTGTGTAGCGTAGGGATCTGGTTAATGTTTCCTTGATTTAGCCTTGTGTCAGACTTAACCAAAACTCCCTACAGCTTACAAGTTTTATGCAGAATTATAATCATCAGAAGAGTTTTCATCAGAAAGTTGGTTGTCGGCAGGTTGGAATATGTGGAATTGTGTGGAATAGCGTAAGAAGAATAAAAGACATTTTCCATTTGACAATAGAAATTTATTAAAGGTAAAGACTAGCATAAGTTGTAGGAGTTAATGTGCAATTAGAAACATTATTAAGAGGTTAAGAGTAGAGTTCGTAGAAAATGTTCGTAGTAGTAATTGTCGAAAGAGAAAAGGGGAAAGAGAAAGAGGACAATGTCCGGGTCGCTTGAAGTTTGAAGTTACATTTTAGATGTGTGTCTCTCTTTCGCTCCTCCCATCTCTCAGTCTCTGACGCTGCGAAATCATTAATATGTTCTTTTGAATTTTGCACTGGATCGCTAAGTCCTTTCAAATCTTGCATGTCGCTCGCATTGGTCAAAAATCATTTTAGCACCTATTTGCGAAATCTGGTTTCGACTTTTTCGTTAAGCACTTGGTCAGTTCCTTTTCTATTTGGGAAAACCAGGAATTCACACATAGTTGTGAATTTTTGTAAAAGTGAAGAAGAGAGTTGATTTTAATTAATATCTTATCCTGCTACATGTATTCCCTTCCACTTGACGGAGTGTGCTTGAATGAGTTTTATTGGTATCAGTAAAAAGGGCAGCCCAAAATGCCAAATACAGGCCGGGGAGACTAGAATCAAGCAGGTACAAAAATTTAAATACCTGGGAAGCGTTATAACAGAAGACGGAAAGTGCGACAAAGAGATCCGAAGGCGAATTGGCATGGCGAAGAAAGCATTCCAGAATTTCGAGAGAAATTTGGAAGAGAGTACAGGATTGCTACGTGCTGTCGGTCCTTCAATATGACAGTGAATGCTGGACAATACCATCAAAGATGAAGGAAAAACTTGAAGCAACTGAAATGTGGTTCTACAGAAGGATGCTGCGAATATCATGGATCGAGCATGTGAGCAATGATGAGGTCTTGGAAAGGATGGAAACAAAAAGGAAATTAATACTGAGTATCAGGAAATTCCTGGGACATGCAATGAGGAAAGTGGGCTTGGAGACTCTGATACTAACAGGCCAGATAGAGGGAAAAAGAGACAGGGAAAAACAACGGATAACATATTTGAAGTACCTAATCAGGTGGATGACCGAACGAGGATTGCATGGTGTAACAGGAGAAGGCGAGGTCAGAGACAACAGGGGTAGGGAAACCTGGAAAGCCATGATCGCTTACGTCAGGAAGGGACAGAGCACATAGAAGAATATATATACCAACTGTTTATAAGAAATTATAATGTGGGTATAAAATGGGGGATCAATTCTATATTATAATCAATATATAAACTGATCCCTCATTTTGTGGCCATGCTAGTTTCTATATATTTATATTCTAGATTTATGAGCTTGAGCTAGTGGATGACGGAACGAAGATTGCGTGGTATAACAGGAGAAGGCACATAGAAGAAGAAGGATACAGAGAAAGTGAAACATTTTTTTCAAGACGAAAATAAAATTAGGGATTCTATTATTTTTTTACAGTTTTAAATAGTTGAAGTTATTTCATTTAGACCGTGAAGGAAACTGGACGATAAACAAATCTATCTATTCCTATTAGGTGATGGTCGAATATGAAAATATGATACGCGTGTGAGTAATAAAGGAAATTTCATACCAACATTAGTTTTTACTATGAGCGATACTTTTAGAGGCTACACGTATTTGAGTCGAGATTCCTGTTTATGTTTTTTGTTTTTTTTTTTTGTATTTTTTTTTTTTTTAAATTAATATATACCGGTTAATAAATTGAAAAATTTAAAGTTTTATTAAAGAAAATGTTTCTCCTAACTGAAAAAGAATATGTATTGACTTTTAACATGCGAAAGCACTTTCAAGTCAAACGCGATTTACCATTGAGTTACAGGAATCCATCATATTAAAGCAAATCTAAATTATTATTCTTCTATGTGCCCTGTCCCTTCAAGACGTAGGCGATCATGGCTCTCCACGTCTCCCTATCCCTTGTGGCTCTTAGTATGTTTGCTCCTGTTGCTCCTGGCAACCCCCGTTCCGTCATCCACCTGATCAGACCCTGCAAATATGTTATCCGCTGCCTTCCTCTGTCTCTCTTGCCTTCTATCTGACCAGTCAGTATCAGGTTCTCCAGGCTCTCTTTCCTCATTGCATGTCCCAGGAACTTCAGTTGTCTCTTCCTGATGCTCAGCATCAATTTCCTTTTGTTGCCATTCTTTCCAACACCTCAGGGTTGCTTGCATGCTCAGTCCACGATATCCGTAGCATCCTTCTGTAGAACTACATTTCGGCCGCTTCCAGTTTTGTCCTCATTTTCGATGATATTGTTCAGCATTCACTGCCGTATTGAAGTTACCCTTTTTAAAAAACACTCATCTCTCGTTGTAACATTTCAAAGTCTATATCTGCTAATTTTATTTTTGGATCCGAACCGTAAAGAAAGTTTTAAACAATTCTTTTTTAATATGTCATCAATTCTTATAGATATAAACGTTGTATTTAGTGTTTTATTAAGATATCCTAGGTCCTACGCTATTTCTGGTCTTCATCAATGATCTTCCTGATGAAACCGGCTTCCAAGTAGGCAGTGTTGTGCTTAGCAACCCCCCCCCCCCGCCGCAGAATGCGCCTTGCGGTCCCTTTACCCGCACAATGCAACTTGGCCCCACCCCCTCCGAACATACTGTACCAACAATAAATGGTACTCTAAACAAAATAACATACTCCCGGAACGCAGATATTCCGTGATCACGAAAAAACGGAAGAAATCGCGGAATTGGCGTTTTGAAACTGTACATTACGAACGTTATTCACAACTTTTAGCTACTTTTTATGTATGTTAAAACAGATATCTACAATCTATTTCTCTCTCAAGTTTATTTTTTTTTCAAATTACAAATGATTTACGTCCTTTTCAGAAGGCTTCTATCAAAGATTTTATATATCTATAAAGAAATTCCTGTTTTCTGATGAGAAAAAATTCAATCTAGATGGTCCTGATGGCTTCCAACGATATTGCCATAACAAAAAAATGCCTCCTGAAAATTTCTCCACACGTCATAGTGGTGGAGGGTCCCTAATGGTATGGGGTGCCTTTTCTTATAGAGGGACGATGGAGCTCCAGGTGGTGCAGGGTCGTCAGACAGCGGCTGGTTATGTTAGCATGCTACAAAAAGCATCTTTGATGACGGAGGGCCATCGTTTGTGTGGGGATAGATGGTTATTCCAACAGGATAATGCTGCAATCCATGCTGCAAGACGGACTTTGACCTTTCTACAAGAAAATGGGGTCTATCTCTTGGGACATCCTGCATGCTCATCAAACTTGAATCCAATTGAAAATGTTTGGGGATGGATGACAAGAGATGTTTATCGAAATAGCAAACAATATTCAACAAAAAATGAACTTCATGAAGCCATCTTCAGAAGCTGGAGCAACATCCCCCGCACCTTAATGGAAACGCTTATTTCTAGCATTCCCAACAGAATTTTGATGTCATGAAAAGCAGTCAAGGTAGAATTCATTATGAAATTTGATTGTTGAATGTTTTCATACACTTTTTGTACAATTTCGTAGAATTTTTGTCTCTGGTCTTATAATTTTGATCATGTGTAAATAGCCTCATTTTATAAAAATGTAAATTTCTAAATAAAATGTTGGGAATGTAGCTTTTTGTTTCCATAACCTTTTAGATTGTAATATTGGTAACCTTAAGTGGGAGTAGTTTAAAATCTATCCATAAAAAAAAAATTTCTTTTTAAAGATTTTTAAATGGTCTTAAATTTTTGATCGGGAGTGTATGTTTAGATCTCTTTTAGAGAGTTATCCTACCACTGTTTGTACAGGATACTCCTTTGGATTCTTCTATACCCATACTGCATGCCGATATATATATATATATATATATATATATATATATATATATATATATATATATATATATATAATAGCCCAGAGGTAGAATCGCCAACTGACGCCAATTCGGTCGGGTTTCAATCATGGGTTAAAAAGCAATCGGAGTCTAACCGTACTGATGAGCTGTGATACAGCGAAACAGATCTGTCTGCGGATGACAATATATATATATATTGTGTATTTGGACAGCAATCTTTCTTTTATGCAGGTTTCATTAAAAATGACAGACAAGGTTTTTTATGTAATTTTTCATGTGATTTATGATTTTTTTCAGGACATAAATTATATAAAGATTATGCAAATGTTTTGTTCTTCAGAGCACTTTCGGCTGTACTTGTAGCCATTATTAGGGATGAATTTTATTTTACGTGTGACTGAATATATGTAATGTTTACATGTGTGTGGAGAGACATGCGTTTGTTTTATACCCAGACACATTAAGAATAATGTTATCGTGTTCGTATGTGATATTATTATATTATCCATATTCAATAATGGCTAAAAGTATAGCCGAAAACGCTCGGAAAAGAAAACATTTAGACAATTTTTATATAATTTATATCCTGAAGAGGAGAAATTCATAAGATCACATGAAAAATTACATAAAAAACTTAACTATAATACCTTGTCTGTTATTTTTAATGAAACCTGCATATGTTTGTTTGGGTGCTTGGTTTATAGTTACTCATTCTTTTCTTTAAAACCACACTTAATATATGAACTCTTTCTTTCCTAATCTTTGTGACACAAATAAGATCACTCTAATTTTTTTTTTTTTTTAATCATATCAACCCGAACAAGGCGGTAACGCCACTGACGTGCAGGGGGCTACGTAAGAGTGAAAAGATTGGAAAATAGAAAGCCGGAAACCACATCCTGAACAGGGAACAAGAGATGAGCCTCTACACCTGTACAATTGTTAGGGCGCCGCTCCTATTTGACTACAAATGGACTGCTCCCATTGCTATATATAGCAATGGTGGATTCTCTACAGGAGAGTCGTACGGCGTCGCCGTACAGAGTCACTAGACTGACGACTCTACGACACTGTCAGCTCTCTGCCTTCGGGCGGAGGGCGCTCTCTGCTTCCGAGCAGAGAGCAATAACCCAGTCGTGGTTCCGCCGAAGAGTAGAACCACAACTATGCAAAAATAGATAGGCATTTTTTGGCCCGGCTATATGGCCGGGAAACCCACTATAAAATGACCATGTGTCACATCCAGCCTTGCGTGGGAAGGCTAGTAAATACAGTCGTACAGAATCGCTGGACGACTCTACGACACTGTCAGCTCTCTGACTTCGGGCGAGGGGCGCTCTCTGCTTCCGAGCAGAGAGCAGTAACCCAGTCGTGGTTCCGCCGAAGGGTAGAGGCACGACTGGGCAAAAATAGACAGATATTTTTTGGCTGGGCCATATAGCCCGGAAATCCCAGTCCAAACTGACCATGTGTCATATGTTGCCCTTACTGGGAGGGACAACTCAATAATGAGTCGTAGAGAGTCACTTGAGAGTCTCTAATGAGTTACTGAAGAGTCAGTGCGAGTCAGTGAAGAGTTAGTCACACTTCCGGTGGCGTACCGGAAGTAATCACGTATACACACGTCTTACGACGGATTGGACTCTTGTATCTTTCTATTGTAAATATTACTAATCACTTCTGTACATACTAACCGTCTTTCCGCGGAATACAACTTATATTCTGATTCTGTTGTTGAGTTATTCATTTATACTTGGCGACATAACAACAATAGACGTGGGTGGAGTCTGAACTGGGCGATAGTTTAGTCTATCTACTCCAATTGAAAAAAAAATGAAGAAAAAAAAAAAGAAAAGTGAAAAGATTGGAAAAGAGAAAGCCGGAAACCACATCCTGAATAGGGAACAAGGGATGAGCCTCTACACCTGTAATGATTCTATTCTGGGCATATTGCTTGAATTTTTTTTTAATGTTCTAAGAAAAGTTAAACTAAGTGAAGCCGTGGTCTAAAGAGATGTTTATATTTATCCGTCGAAATAAATTATATTTTATAACCACTTTAGATTATGCGTTGAGTTTTTCTTCATATAGAGGAAACGTAATCTATCTAAGAGAAAGAAAACACTTCATTTAGATCTGCTCTTGTTTGCGGACAACTCATTCATGGGAAATGCTTTGGGAGTAAACCTTAAGGAGGTATCCGGAACCGTAGTTCCTAAAATAGTCTGATGTCACGTTCAACATCGTTCTGGCAACTTCTGCGTCGATGCTAGTGCCAAGTTGTATTGAACTTAACCTTTGTCTTGGACAACATCGGTGGCGTGGAGAGGAGAGACGTTCTGCATGGGCAACCGCCGATCTCTCATAAAACTCTGCTAAGGCCTGCGCTCTAGAGAGTGTCGCCTCACCGAGATGGCAAAAGACGGCAAGCAATAGTCTACTGATGGGATGATTCCGAATATCCTTCTTTAAGGGGAACTGGCCACTGACACTATCTCCGTTTGAAGAACGTTTTCAAAAGTGATATGCGGTCAATGGACATGGACATCGAAAGGTGAGAAGACGTCACCAGTGATTGCTCACGCTAGAAACGCGAAGAGGGAAGAAACGAGGGCTTGGCACCGGACGAGAACATCTTTACATGCATTCGCTGCAATCGAGACTGCCATTCCCGTATGGGCCTGTATAGCCATAACAGATGCTGCGCTATCATCAGAAGCTGAGGCAAACTTTTGAGGCACAGATCCATGGGGTCTCTTGAGACCAACGGATACCACAAACACACACATATGCACACACACGCGCACGCATATACACACTCAAAGACACTCGCGATGCATAAATTGTCGTATAAATGTCGTATAAAAATGAACACTGATAGAACGGCTCATGATTAAACATAACAGACATTCATTGTCTCCTATGCTTAGAAAATTATCTGCCCCCTATATATATATATCTGCAAACACAATATGCAATGGATAAATTGTCTAAATTACACAAAAATAAAAATAAAATAAAAATAACACTGACATCTTATTTTAACAGATATATTTATCAAAATAAAACAGAAATATCTTGAAATACTAAAGAATAAATTTATTTAATAAAGTCGCCATTGACTTCAAACACGACCTCCAGATGATTTCGGAATCTCCTGCAACTCTTCTGGAAGTTTTCTTTGTTTAAGTTGATGAAAGCTGCCATAATTCTTGCCTTCAGTCTATCTTTGGTGTTGCAAAAAGTTTTGTTGGTCTCTCGCTCAACTGCATCCCACAAATAATAATGAAGAAGGTTGCAATCTTGAAGTTAGGCTGCCATATGTAAGAGTGATGTGGTCGCAGAAATTGTCTGACTACCGTAACTTGGTTTTTCTGCTTGTGTGGCATAGTGCAGTGTCCAATTGCCAGACATAGGCTCTTCCAGCAGCCACCCTCTTGATCCAGGGCAGCACTATCTTCTCAAGAAACTTTGAATCAAATGCCTTGTGGGAAAATTAATGCATAAAGTCGCCATCGCCAATGATCACTCCAAACACCTTCGTAATCACCATTAGACTCATGAAGCTCTTTCTGAATCCTCTGCACTGTACACAGATAGACACCCAAACACTCTGAAATGTTCGTATTTAGGTTTCCAACGCGAACGCCAAACAGTACAGTATGCCGTTTCCAAATTTATGGCGGAGTGCTTTTTTTCTCACAGATGGTGCCCAGCTGACCCTACTATACCGTGCAGTCGCCACAAAAAACAACAACGTGCATAAACGAAATTAAAATATAAAATGGCTACAATTTACCCATCGCATTATATATATATATACACACACACACACACACACACATATATATTACTTTAATACACACACACACACACACACACACACACACACACACACATATTACTTTAATCCAAACGGAAAAGTAGGAAGGTAAAACCCAAAAACCTGATCCAAATTAATATTAAAATTTTAATATTAAAAAATGATACAGGAGGAGAGCTCAATGTAATTAAAATTACGGAGCTAATATAAAATTAAAATAAATTTTCAATATTCAAAAATGTTGAATGATCATTTCGACATGAAATCTCTAAGAGAGATTTCGTAACCGTGCATATTTCAAAATGGAAATAAAAAAAATATATATTTTTTATTTTTATTTATTTATTTATTTATTTATTTTATTTTATTTTTTATTTTTTATTTTTATTTCCATTTTGAAATATGCACGGTTGCTAAGGAGATGTGAAATCTCTCTCAGGGATTTCATGTTCGAATGTTCATTCAACATTTTGGAATATTGAAAATTTATTTTAATTTTATATATATATAAATTTATGCTTGTTGATTGGATATGCATTGGATATCGGGTAGCCGAGTTCGAATTCCTGTTGAATCCGTCGCATTTCACTTATGCACAAATACCCTTGGAAAAGGAATTAATCCGTCTATTCCCTCCAGTTATTGGTTAAATAACAGAACAGATTGGGTTCTATAGCCTTGGCTGTCAACCAGTCTACCGTAGAAAGCAATGACAACTTACTGCGGGATAATCTTCTGCTCAGTCAGTCATATCTCTTTCGAGACATGATCGCCCAAGTGTGTATCACGTATGGCACTTAACAGACTGATTGATTTAATATTAGTTGTAAATTATTTTATGCTAAAATTGTTTTTTTATTACGTTTTTATATTATTTAAATAAGTTTATTATAATCAGCAGTGATTACAGTTTAAGAATGTAAGTGATCAACTTCATCCGATGGTTCAGGAACTGTTTCCGGAGAGAAATGCTATCTTAAAGGATGATAATACACTCATTCATACTGCTAAATGGGGAGCTGAAGTGTACAACGAACATTCTAGTGTAGTAGAACATCTTATCTGGCCACCACAGTCCCTATATCTCAACATTTGAACATTTATTGTTTATTTAGAAAACCAAGTGAGAAGTCGATATCCTCTACCATCATCATTGAAAGACTTAGAGACGGTTTTTGCTGAAGAATGGATAAAAATTCCTTTGGAAACAATTCAAACTTTGTACGAGTCAGTCCCACGCAGAATTCAAGCTTTAATTACTGCCAAAGGTGTGCGTGGATTAACATGATCTAATAAAAAGAAAGAAGAAAGTATATATTATATTTCATAATATAAAGAGCCTCCAGGATTTGTAATCATTTTTCCTGTTAAAGAGGAAGAGATATCATTCTGCAACGGCAGTGGTTGAATATATTCTTTATTCCGACATTAAGTGAATCAAGGTAGCTTTCAAGCTTCACGACTAATTCAGTTCTCATCTACATGTTAAACAGTTTATAGAGGTAGATAAGACACATCCTTAGTTATAATTTGAAAAAAAAAAAAAGAATTTTGGTTGAGTAGAAGAAAGTTACATTAAAATATGTGAAGGCTGAAAAGGGAGACTAACTACATTAGTACATAAATGAGTGACTAACGCTTCTAATAATAAATCTTATTCTTTATAACATTTTTTCTGTTTAATATTTTTGGATACGGTTTTCAACATTTAAATTCTGATGATATCTTTTATCATTTTTGTTAATCAAACTTTGCTTATTATTTATCATTTTACTAGCAGTATAGCCCGGCGTTGCTCATGTGTAATGAAAGCTTTAAAACTAATCCACGGTCCTGGAGCTCAGACTCTTTGAACATTGGCACAAAAGACTAAATAGCAATAGTTGTTTCCAGTTAAATCATATCACCCCAAGCAAGGCGGTAATGCCACTGATGTGCAGGGGGCTACGTAAGAGTGAAAAGATTTGAAAAGATAAAGCCGGAAACCACTTTCTAAACAGGGAACAAGGGATGAGCTTCTACACCTGTTCAATAGACGTGGGTGGAGTGTGAACCGGGCAATAGTTTAGTCTATCTACTCCAATTGAAAAAAAAAAAAAAGAAAAGTGAAAAGATTGGAAAAGAGAAAGCCGGAAACCACATCCTAAACAGGGAACAAGGGATGAGCCTCTACACCTGTTCAATAGACGTGGGTGGAGTGTGAACCGGGCGATAGTTTAGTCTATCTACTCCAATTAGTTTATATTAGTTTTTAGAATGTTGCAACTCTAAAATCGTTCTTGTAAATAAACAATCTAATAATCATTGTCATCGTCGAATATATTCTTAAGCCCGACATCAAGCGAATCTAGGTAGCATTTAAGCTTCACCACTAATTCGGTTCTCAACCAAATTTCAAACAGTTTACAGAGTTAGATAGGAAAGAAACCTCCTTAGGTACAATTTGAAAAAAACTTTCTGAATTTTGGTTCAGTAGGAAAAAAGTTATATCAAAATTTGTGAAGGCTGAAAAGGGAGACTAACTACATTAGTACATAAGTGAGTGACTAATCTGAAAAGGGAGACTAACTACATTAGTACATAAGTGAGTGACTAATCTGAAAAGGGAGACTAACTACATTAGTACATAAGTGAGTGACTAACGCTTCTAATAATAAATCTTATTCTTTATAACTTTTTTCTGTTTAATATTTTTGGATACGGTTTTCAACATTTAAATTCTGATGATATCTTTTATCATTTTTGTCAATCAAACTTTGCTTATCACTTATCATTTTATCAGAATTGATTATAAACAATCAATTTTTATTGTTTTTTAATCAGTTGCATTTTTTTTTTCGTTTTAATATTTTTGAATACGGTTTTCCGCATTAAATTTATATCAAATTAATAGCAAAGCCCAAAAAATTCATGGATTACATGGAAAAATGCAAGCATGAAAAGTAATATTCTTAAGATTATATTAAACCTGGAAAAGAACAGGACAAGTTATTAAACCTGGAAAAGTAAAGAACAAGATATTGTAGTGAAGTAAAAAATAAGAAATTTCTTACTTAAAATATTGCAGCTAAAAATAAAATTTGAATGCAATATTTTAAGTAAGAAATTTCTTATTTTTTACTTCACTAGAATATCTTGTTCTTTACTTTTCCAGGTTTAATAACTTGTCCTTTTCTTTTCCAGGTTTAATATAATCTTAAGAATATTACTTTTCATGCGCACATTTTTCCATGTAATACAGTATTTTTTCCCCCCAATATCTAATGGAAATTAGCGGGGGACGCCTTGTATTATATATTTGCAGATTGCACTTTGCTAAAATAAACGACATGTTAATATTTTTGAGAGAAACTCTTCCGATTACGAAAAACTTCACAGTCTGCTTTCTTTGAAGGTTGAAAACAAATAACGATAGTCGAAAGTACCCGAACTATAAATATTCGGCACCCGGGGAAACTAGCCAAAATTCTCTGTTCATTCTTTTTCTGAGAATATGTTTCAATGAAAGATAGCTGACAAAATACGCTAGACTTGATATACAGGCTGAACCCCAAAAAACGGGAATTTTTTAAGTGTGTATTGACAGACATGAACAAGAGACAGCACTGCGAAACAGTGGCATCAAGAAGAAAACACTCTGCCATTTCAGTAACCATGGGTCAAGAAGAATTTCTAAGCAAGTTATGGATGTCAAATGAGGCCCATTTTCCTCTCACACTAGGTGCGATTGGTAAATTGTCGCAATTATTTTATTATTTCAAATATTTTTTAGATTTTTTAGTCTGAGCCTGAACTCCAGGACCATGGATTAGTTTGAAAGCTTTTATTACACCCGAGCAACGCCGGACTATACTGCTAGTATATATATATATATATATATATATATATATATATATATATATATATACTAGGTGCGAATGGTAAATTGTCGCAATTATTTTATTATTTCAAATATACTTTAGGCTGAGTCTGAGCTCCGGGAACATGGATTAGTTTTAAAGTTTTTATTACACCAGAACAATGCCGGGCTATACTGCTAGTATATATATATATATATATATATATATATATATATATATATATATACACAAGTGCGATTGGTAAATTGTCGCAATTATTTTATTATTTCAAATATTCTTTAGGCTGAGTCTGAACTCCAGGACCATGGATTAGTTTTAAAACTTTAATTACACCCGATCAATGCTGGGCTATGTTGCTAGCTAACCATAAAAACAAGCTCAGTAAATTACAAAATTTAGAAACAATGACTGAAATAGAACAGAACAGAAATTCAATTCATCACGCTATGTTCATTTTCCACATCGTTAAGTGTAACATGAGCGTTGAATTCCTGAAGAAAAGTAGTATTTAAACAAATACAATTTCTGTATATATTTAATGAATAAACGCTACAACAAAAACAGAAACGTGTAAGTATGCGATAAAAGAAACGAAATGACGTATCAGCGCAGTCAGTTAAGTGCCATACGTGATACACGCTTGGGCGATCATGTCTCGAAAGAGACATGACTGACTGGGCAGAAGATTATCCAACAGTAGGTTGCCAGCTAAGGCTATAGAACCCAATCTGTCCTATTATGTCACCCATAACTGGAGGGAAGAGACAGATTAATACCTTTTCCAAGGGTATTTCTGCGCGTGAATGCAAGGGATTCAACTGGAATTCGAACTCGGCTCCTCGATTTCTCGTTCCGAGTTGATATCCACTGCACCACCACACACACCCAATGATCAGCTACATGTCAAAAAGAATAGAATGAGACTGATATGAATAGACATAGATAGATAGATAGATAGATAGATAGATAGATAGATAGATAGATAGATTTTATTATAGTGGATACTCGTATTTGAAACAGACACTTTTTTTTATTTTACGTCTATCGGTCTGCTTATTCGATAAATCTTAATTAAGAAAATGTGCTCTGTGCCAGAGATCAAACCTGCGTCCCCGTTTGATTATGGCTTTCTCTACCCGAGATATGAAGCCTGAAATAGATAGATAGATAGATAGATAGATAGATAGATAGATAGATAGATAGATAGATATCAACAGAATGAGATAGATAGATAGATAGATAGATAGATAGATAGATAGATAGATAAACAAACTTTTGATGAATGTATAGATAGATAATGAAAAGCTAATATACATATACACATACACACACTTCCTTTAAATGTATGAGACAGCCTTCCATTTGAAGGAGAAGACAGAAGGAGTAACAAGTAGCGATTCTCACAAGATGAAAGATAGACCTCCCCACCCATTTCTGACCTCCAGGAAAGTGAATGTATCTCAAGTGATTTTTTAAAAATCTTTTAGCCACAAGCAAGGCGGTACCGCCACTGATGCACAGGGGGCTACATAAGAGAGTAAAAGTTTAGGCTGTGAAGAGAAAGACGAACCAGTTACAGGTGGTCTCAGAGAAAGGGCAAGAGAAAGACGAGCCAGTTACAGGGGGTCTCAGAGAAGGCAAGAGAAAGGTCTCAGAGAAGGCAAGAGAAGGTGTGAAGACAGTTGCGAAGGTAGACAGAAAGGAAAAGAACAAGATATACAGGGTGATGTAGAAAGGACTGGAGTCAAGTGGATAGGAGATGGGAATTGACATTGCATTTAAATTCCTGGAGCTTGTAGCCATCAGAAAAGCAAGTATACGGAAAGGAGTTCTACAGGCGGAAAGTGAGAGAAAAGAAGCTGATAGAGAAGCATTGTCGGCTGCATTTGGTTGATCTAACTGTAAATGAGTGGGACCTTGTTGCCAGTCTGGTTGCACAAGTAAATTCTTGTGGTGAGGGCACCAGTGACTTAAGTTTGTACAACAGACAGAAGGAAGCCACATCCCACTGGTGAGAAAGTAGCTGGAGTTGAGATGCCAAGTCGGGACCTATAACATTACAGATTTTTCTTTGGAGCCTGTCATGAACACTGAGATGAACAGCAGGGGTGCCTGACTATATATGACAGTAGTATTCTATGCATGAACGAATGGTTGATTTGCATATGTGCAAGATGAATTCAGGTGGAAAAAACTTCCTGGCCTGACGCAGTGACCTAATCTTTTAGACAGGAGGAGAGTGAAGAGAAAGATGAACCAGTTATAGGGGGTGCCAAAGAAAGGGCAAGAGAAGGATGGGAACACAGGCGTGAAGACAGTTGAAAAGGTAGAGAGAAGGGAAAAGAACAAGATATACGGGGTGATGTAGAAAGGACTGGAATCAAGTGGATAAGAGATGGGTATTGACATTGCATTTAAATTACTGGAGGTTGTAGCCATTGGGAAAGCAAGTATATGGAAGGGAGTTCCACAGGCGGTAAGTGCGAGAAAAGAAGCTGGTGGTGTAGAATTGTCGGCTGCATTTGGTTGAACTAACTGTTTGTTGCCAGTCTGGTTGCACGAGTAAATTCTTGTGGTGGAAGAACCAGTGACCTATGTTCGTCGGAGCAGAAGCCATGAGAATATTTGTAGAAGAAACAGAGAAAAGTGACATCTCGCCGGTGAGAAAGTGGCTGGAGTCGAACTGCCAGGTCGGGACCTATCACATTACAGATTCTCCTTTGGAGCCTGCCGAGAATACTGAGATGAACAGCAGGGGCGTCTGACCAGATATGACAGCGTTTTAAGAATGATGAAACAGGCATAACACACACAGAAAAAAGGAAGAGATATTTTGGAAAAGTCTGAGGGGTAGGATGACTTTAGAGTCAAAATGTTTCTCGTAAATAAATAAGAGCATTTCAGAGCACATTTCTCATGTCCTTCATTCAGTATTCTTTTCTTCATGGTTCAAAAGGGTAAAATTAATGTCGACGCTTCACAGACGTCTTATACTTGCTGCATATTGTCAAGAAATGCAGTATCCTTCTTAATTTTTTTCGAGGGAAGACAAAACGAAAGACGACGAAAATAGGACATTATTTTGATATGTTATGATTTAAAATAATTTCTTAGACCGAAATTATTACTCTGATCAAGATTTTAGAATTGAATGATCATTCCTGATTACCGAGCTGAGTTCCTATTTCTTTTTTATTCACTTAGACGCAAAAAGCCTTGAAAAAGACATGATTCACTTCTTCTCATCTGCTATGACTTAATTTGTAAAACTTGTATTTCTAAAATATAATTTACCCCTCTCCCCATTCTTATGATTTGAAAATATTTTCTGGCTTTAAATAACCTTCAAAGAGTTGATAAGCCATAGAAAATGAATAAATCAATTAAAAGCATGCAAAATTTCTTTTTTACAATCTTTTCACTATTACATAGTCCCCTGCACATCACATGCAAAATAGTCTCAAAGAAGAAGGAAAGACTCAAAGCAACATGAACGTGGTTCTACAGAAGGATGCCATAAAACAAAAACAAACAACCTTCTTAACTTCTTTCGAGGGAAAATAAAACGAAAGAAGACGAAAATAGGACATTATTTTGATATGTTATGATTTAAAATAATTTCTTAGACCGAAATTATTACTCTGATCAAGATTTTAGAATTGAATGATCATTCCTGATTACCGAGCTGAGTTCCTATTTCTTTTTTATTCACTTAGACGCAAAAAGCCTTGAAAAAGACATGATTCACTTCTTCTCATCTGCTATGACTTAATTTGTAAAACTTGTATTTCTAAAATATAATTTACCCCTCTCCCCATTCTTATGATTTGAAAATATTTTCTGGCTTTAAATAACCTTCAAAGAGTTGATAAGCCATAGAAAATGAATAAATCAATTAAAAGCATGCAAAATTTCTTTTTTCCAATCTTTTCACTAATTACGTAGTCCCCTGCACATCACATGCAAAATAGTCTCAAAGAAGAAGGAAAGACTCAAAGCAACATGAACGTGGTTCTACAGAAGGATGCCATAAAACAAAAACAAACAACCTTCTTAACTTCTTTCGAGGGAAGACAAAACGAAAGACGACGAAAATAGGACATTATTTTGATATGTTATGATTTAAAATAATTTCTTAGACCGAAATTATTACTCTGATCAAGATTTAGAATTGAATGAATTTTTAGAACTGAATCAATTGTAATTCGAATGAAGTTTTAAAAGTAAATGTATTATATAAAATTTTAATAAAATCTTTGAATGAAAACTATTGCCATTCGAACGAAGTTTTAGAACTGAATGAATTATATACAATGTTAATGAATTCTTTTAAGTGAATTAATTGTAATTCAAATGAAGTTTTAGAATTGAATAAATTACTTATAACTTAAATGAACTCTTAGAATTGTATGAACTGTTATTCAAAAAGTTTTAAAAGTAAATTCATCATATATAAATTGAATGAAATTTTATAACTGAATAATTTTCTATTCAAATGATGTTTTAAAATTAAATAAATTATATATAGTTTCAATGAATTTATAGAGATGCATTAATTGTAATAGGAATGAAGTTTTAGAATTATTACGAATCATATAATTTTAATGAAGTGTTAGAATTGAATTAATGGTAATTTGTTTGAAAATTCATTATTAAATAAATTATATAGAAACTGAATGATTTTTTAAAATTTGAATTAGTTGGAATTTGAATGAAGTTTTACAATAAAAAGTTTTACAATTAAACGTATCTTTAAAAATGAATAATTGTTTATGTTGTTTCAGAAATCATATATAATTGTTTATGAATTTTTATAATTGAATTAATTTTAATTTAAATTCAATTTAATGCATTATATATAGTTTGAATGAGTTTTTAGAATCCAATCAATTGTAATTCAAATGAAGTTGTAGCATTGAATGAATCATGGAACTTGAATTGAATAAATTGTCATTCTAATGTAGTTTTAGAATTGAAATAATTGTAATTCCAATGAATTAGAATTAAATCGATTGTAATTCGAAATGATTTTTTTCTATGAAAGTTACACAAAAATAAATAATGGAAACAATGTTTTAATTTAATTTAAACTTTAATTAAAGTTCGCAGACGGTTATTAGAGACATGAGAGTATATATCTTTCTCTCTCTCTCTCTCACTCGTTATCTCTTTCTCTCTTTCTTTCTCTCTCTCTCTCTCTATATATATATATATATATGTATGTATATATACAATTTGTGTTTGAATATTATTTCTAATCTTCAAAAATTTCCGTAATATATATATATATATATATATATATATATATATATATATATCCAGTCATTCCTCTCTAACCGCACATTAAAGGTGGTATTAAAAGGCCATGCCTCCCAGAACTACCATACAAACGCTGGTGTCCCTCGAGGCTCTATCCTAGGTCCTACGCACTTTCTGATCTACATCAATAGTCTCTCCGATGCCATAACATCCCAAGTAGGTATGTACGTCGATGACACCACAATTTACTCTCGCCTCGATCAAAAATCTGGTGTGGGCGACAAGGCGAACCTCGCTGCCGAGCTTGAAAAGGACCTCCAATCCGTGGTGGATTGGGGTAAGAAATGGTTCGTAAATTTCAATTCTTCCAAAACGAAGCTGCTATCAATTAACTACCATAGACAACCGCACCTACCTCCCATTAGCATGGAACAAGCTTGCCTCCCAGAGAGTAAAACACTACGCCTGCTTGGCCTCAAACTCTCAGCCGACCTCAAGTGAAATGACTATATCGACTCTATTGCTAAACCCGCTGCTATGAAAGTCGGTTCTCTGTGCAGGGCCCGGAAGTTCTTTCCGTCTGAATCTATAATGCGCATATATAAATCTACCATCCGCCCGTGTATTGAATACTGATGCCACATCTGGTCGGGTGCCCCTGCTATTCTCCTCGGGGTTCTTAATAAAATACAACGGAGAATCTGTAATGTGATCGATACCGACTTGGCTGGCCGCTTGCAGTCACTCTCTCACCGGCGTGACGTGGCTTCCCTGTGCCTCATCTCTAAGTACTTTCGCGGCTTCTGCTCCGATGAACTTAGATCACTGGTGCCCCCTAGGTACGAATTTGCACGAGATACTAGATTAGCAACTAGGACCCACCCTTTTACAGTGAAATCGGTAAAATGTAACCGCAATTTCTACTCTAACAGCTTCTTTTCTCGCACTTCCCGCCTGTGGAATTCCCTTCCAGAGGTAGAATTGTCGTCTGCATTTGGCTAACCTGACTGTGAATGGGTGGGACCCAGATGCCAGTCTGGTTGCACGGGTAAACACCTGTTGAGGAGGCATCAGTGACTTAAGTTCGTCTGAGCAGAAGCCATGAAAGTATTTATAGAACAGACAAAGGGAGGCCACCTTTCGACAATGGGGAAATGGCTGCAGTCGAGCCGCCAGATCAGTACCTATCACATTACAGACTCTCCTTTGGGGCCTGTCAAGGACACTGAGGAGAACGGCAGGGGCACCTGACCATAAATGGCAGCAGTACTCCCCAGACTAATTTGGTAATTATTACTGCATACCGAGGTGCCTCCACTTAATTTACTATCCATATCTTCGTTTTGACAAAAGACTACGATTTAGGGGCACCAAGTGAGGATCAAACTCTCAACTTTGAAATAAATAACAGTCAGTCTACCTCACTAACAGTTAACCGTCCCGTCTACTTTATTAAACTATTTTTAACTTGGTTTTGGTAAAAATGTACTAGTTTGAGGCACCCAGTGAGTATCGAAATTACTTCTTCTATACGTCGTATTCCTTCCAAATATAGTCGATCGTGGCTCTCCACATTTTCCTGTCTTTTGAAACTGTCTATAAATTTTATATTTTTGTCATCTCTCCCAAACCTTGTTCCGACAATTACTGATGCTTGTTAGGTAAGTTATGCGTTTTTTTCTCTGTCCTATGAGTATTAAATTTTCCAAGCCGTCTTTCCTAATCATATATCCTAGAAATTTCAACTGTCGCTTTCTGATTTGATATATAAGTGTCCGTTTTGCCTCCACTTTTTTCTAAGACTTCATTGTTGCTCACAAGCTTAGTCAGTTTTATTCTCAGCATCATTCTGTAGAACCTCCTTTCTTTTGCTTCACATCTTTTCTTTATCTGTAAGGAGTTTGTCCAACATTCACTGCCATTGATAATAAACGCTTTTAATTGCTTTTTACTTGTGTAATAATGAACATATGAATTGTCGTTATCGGCTCGGAACGACAAATCCGAAAGCTGAGATCGAATTCCAGTTGTATTTGTTGCATTCACTTACGCACAAATATCCTTGGGAAAGGTATTAATCCGCTTCTTTCCTCCAGTTATGGGTTAAATAACAGGACAGATTGAGTTCTATAGCCTTGGCTGGTAACCAGTCTACCACAGAAAGCAATGGCAATCTACTGCCGAATAATCTTCTGCCCAGTCAGTCATGTCTCTTTCGAGACATGATCGAATATGGCACTTAACTGACTGGCCCTTGGGAAAGGTGTTAATCCATCTCTTCTACCCCTCCCCCACCCAGCTATGAGTTAAATAGCAAGACAGATTGGTTTCGATAGCCTTGGTTGGCAACCGGTCTACAGCAGAAAGTACTGGCAACCTACTACGGGGAAAAATCTGCTGCCTAGTCAGCCATGGATCGAAAGACACATGATCGTCCTAGTGTGCATCATGTATGACACTTAATTCAGTGAGCTGGATAAAAGGACTGAGTAACGAGACAGACTGGGTTCTACAGCCTTGGTTGGCAACCTGTCTACCGCAGAAGGTAATGGCAACCTACTGCGCGAAAATCTCATATCTTCTTCCAGAAGACATGATCACCCAAGTGTGTATCACTTATGGCACTTAACTGCCTGACCCTTGGGAAAGGTATTAATCCATCTCTTCTCCCTTCAGCTTTGATTTGAATACCAATACAGATTGGTTTCGATAGCCTTGGTTGGCAACCAGTCTACCGCAAAAAGAAATGGCAACCAACTGCGGAAAAATCTGCTGCCTTCTTGAAGAAGACGTGATCGCACAAGCGTGTATCACGTATGGCAATTAACTGACTGAATAATGAATAATCAGACTTGCATTCTAAACATTACCTCAACGCCGCGGCTTACGGCCTATCACGTTGAATACACCGGTTCTCGCTCGATCACCGAAGTTAAGCAACGTTGAGCCTGGTCAGTACTTAGATGAGTGACCGCTTGGGAATACCAGGTGCTGTAAGCGTTTAGTGACGGATGTGCGTTGTGGTGCAGTGGATATCGGCTCGGAAAGAGAAATCGGTCATCCGAGTTCGAATTCCAGTTGAATACCTTGCATCCGCTTACGCACTGGTACCCTTGGGGAAGGTATTAATCCATCCCTTCCCTCCAGTTATGGGTTAAATAACAAGGGTAGGACTTGGGGACCCTGCTCTTAAAAAAACAGATCCCAATGAATCTTGATACTCGAAAAGAAAAACGTTGTAAAAATAAAAAATAAAAAAATAAAAATTAACCTTACCCAAAAATCATTGGTTATGATCCCATAAGGATTGATAGGTCGTTAAACCTCGAAACAAACAAAAGCTCAACGCTCTGACCCGACTACTACGATCCGTAGCTTGATTTTGGCACAAGCCAGCTAATTTGGCCCGTCCAGTGAGGATCGAACTCACCACTCAGTAGAAATCTTCAGCCAAGATTAACTCACAAAGAATTATCTAATTGTACGGTGAAAGCACCTCGTTACTCAGGTACAGCACACCTGCGCACAGGTTTACTGTACCTAATCCCCTTTCCTAGTTCCCATACCTGTTTCGTTAATTATAAAATTAAATAAATAAACACGTTTCATACATAAAAAGAAATCAATGAATTTGCACTCGGCGTAATTTATTGGACACGCTTACGAACACGGTTCATAGAAATGTAACCGGCCAAAACAAATAGCTTTTAACTATTAATGTAGAACTATTGTGTCTTCCGCACTGTTTAAACTCGCGATGTTTCGCCTAACGTATCGTGTATGTTAGTTTATGTGTTCATTGACGACAAAAAGCGTATAAGGACACAAAATGTCAAACAAACATTAACTGTCGCAACGTACATAGAAGTCTGAATAAAACCAGTTTCTTTTTTTTTTTTCACACTTCTCGCTTGTTGATTTCCCTTTCGGTTGCATGCTTTTGAGCCAACTGTAATCGGCAAAACTTTAAAATTGAGGTACCTCCACGCAACTGGCAAAAAAAAAACCAAAAAAAAACAGCATAGCCTTAGGTCGATCCTGAATCTATCGGCAAATTGCCACCATTCGTGGCATGCCAGTAACGAGACAAGGGCCAAGACGTCAAGTGAGCAAATTGAATTGATTTTTCATCTTAATAATAGCGTAAATATCAAAACTTATTTATAAATGGAACTTTGTCTCTGTGTGTGTGTGTGTCTGTGTGTGTGTCTGTGTCTGTGTGTGTGTTTTTTTTTGTTTTGTTTTTTTTAATCATATCACCCCGAGCAAGGCGGTAACGCCTCTGATGAGCAGGGGGCTACATACTAGTGAAAAGATTGGAAAGGAGAAAGCCGGAAACCACATCCTAAACAGGGAACAAGGGTTGAGCCTCTTAACCTGTTCAATAGACGTGGTGGAGTGTGAACAGGGCGATAGATAGATCTATCTACTCCAATTGAGAGAAAAAAAACAAAGTGAGAAGATTGGTAAAGAGAAAGCCGGAAACCACATCCTAAACAGGGAACAACCTGTTCAATAGACGTGGCTGGAGTGTGAACCGGGCGATAGATAGATCTATCTACTCCAATTATGTTTGTGTCGGTTACTTATAGACTCCGAAACGGCTGAACTAATTTTCTTGAAGATTTACATAGTTGTACTATAAGCGTCTGCGAGTGTTCTTAGCTAGGTTTTGTGTCGAAGTACCTCCAATAAATGTCGAAAATCGGTAATCGAAAAGATCGGGTTATAGAAGGAGTGGTTTGATTTTAATCAAATTTGATACACTCATAGACAAAGACATAAAAAACGATATTCAGAAATTTCAAGGTTGCATTTCATACAATAGTGCAGAAAATCGATAATATATATATATATATATATATATATATATATATATATATATAAGGCAAAATGTTTGTGTGTGTCTCTGTTTGTGTGTGTCTCTGTATGTTTGTATTTTTTTCAGCCCTTTTATTTTAGTTTTTGCTTCGGGTTTGGCTCTAAGTAGGCATAATTGTAGTTCTTAGTCTCAACCATGATACTATTTACTCAGAGGACTTATTTAGCCTTCAAAGTTCAGTTTACGACTAAAAAACTTATTTGATACTGATACCAGGAAATCAAAATTTGACTTACATCCATTCATTTTTCTTTCAGTCTACGGTTTCGCTTTAACTGGAAACAACTATTGCTTTTAGTCTTTCGTGCCAACGTCCAAAGAGTCTGAGCTCCAGGACCATGGATTAGTTTTAAAGTTTTCATTACACCCGAGCAAAACCATGCTATACTGCTAGTTTTGATGATAAAACTTTGTTTTTATTAAGTTTGAGCCCTTTTAATACTGTTTCTTCTTCTTCTTCTTCTTCTTCTTCTTCTTCTTCTTCTTCTTCTTCTTCTTCTTCTTAGATAACAAAGACACGTGGCAGGTTCCATGATTCCCTATGTCTTCATCACTCATAATTGATGTACTTTTTATTCCATTTATTTAATTTTATTTTCAAATTTCTTTCTATCACGGGCAAAAGTCACATGGTGTTGAAGTAATTGACATTGGGATTGGATCTGGCAGCTCGAGTTCGATTCTCCCCGGAAAGATATATATATATATATATATATATATATATATATATATATATATATATATATATATCAAGTACATAAACGGGGAGGGTAATCCAAAACAATCTATTTAATATAAAATATTAAGAGTTAGATCAGTACAAAGAGCTCAACTGATATTATCCAGAGCAACATGATATACATAAAGGAAAACACAAAAAACATCATCTAAAGTGGTTATAAATCATAATTTATTTTGACGACCGAAAATACCCATTTGTTCAGACAACAATTTGGTTGTATATATATATATATATATATATATATATATATATATATACCGAGTGAATAAAGAATGAAGAAAGTATTACCAACATTCAAAACATTAATTTAAAACAGTGCTCAATATAGAATTAGAGCTATGAATATTTATTATAAGTTATAGTTTAGAATATGAACAAATTATAATTTACTACAAAAGTGTACATTTCGTTTCGACATCGAAAAAACAATGTCCCATCAGGTAGTTAATAATGATGGTATCTATCTATCTATATATATATATATATATATATATATAGATAGATAGATAGATAGATAGATAGATAGATAGATAGATAGATAGAAATTGTGCACAAAGTCATATCTTCAATTCTGTTTGATCACGCGACACTTTGACCCTTGTCTCGTTACTGGCATGCCGCGATTGGATGGTGGCAATTTGCCGAGAGATTCAGAATCGTCCTGGGCTGCAGATACATTGTAAACCTGTACTACCAAATGCATAATACTTGTACATATGAACACAACTTTTGCTTCCACCAAAAAAACAAAAAAAAAATGCTGAAGATGTCAGATTCTGACAGCGTAATCCATCAAAACAACCGACAAATTCTAGTTTGATCATCTGATAAAATAAATCATCTGAATTTATGGAACTACGCCATTTTATTCTTGTTTTCGTCCTAACTTTTCTAATCCTGAATTGTCTTTTACTTTTATCAAATTTAAGAGTGTATTTCATACAATATACAACGGATATATCTTTTTTGCGTAATTCTCAAAGCTAAATTATGAATTAATTACTTCACTCTTATTCGAAAAGATTCCATTAATTTCTGCCGATTGACAAAAAGTTTATTGATTTTTAAAGCATTTCATAGTAAAAAAAAAAGTTTGTATTTATCAGTCTATATTTCTGAAATGAGGTATTGTAACTGTTTACACTATCTACATCTTTCGGACTGCTGGCCCTCATCTTTATTGCCATATTCACGACGTTTCCACTGTTGTACGCTACATCCATCTTCAGGATCTATCAATATTTCTGAAATGAGGTATTGTAACTGTTTACACTATCTAAATCTTTTGGACTGCTGCCCTCATCTTTATTGCCATATTCACGACGTTTCCACTGTTGTACGCTACATCCATCTTCAGGATCTATCAATATTTCTGAAATGAGGTATTGTAACTGTTTACACTATCTACATCTTTCGGACTGCTGCCCTCATCTTTATTGCCATATTCACGACGTTTCCACTGTTGTATGCTACATCCTTCTTCAGGATCTATCAATATTTCTGAAATGAGGTATTGTAACTGTTTACACTATCTAAATCTTTTGGACTGCTGCCCTCATCTTTATTGCCATATTCACGACGTTTCCACTGTTGTATGCTACATCCTTCTTCAGGATCTATCAATATTTCTGAAATGAGGTATTGTAACTGTTTACACTATCTAAATCTTTTGGACTGCTGCCCTCATCTTTATTGCCATATTCACGACGTTTCCACTGTTGTACGCTCAGACCTTCTTCAGGATCTATCAATATTTCTGAAATGAGGTATTGTAACTGTTTACACTATCTAAATCTTTTGGACTGCTGCCCTCATCTTTATTGCCATATTCACGACGTTTCCACTGTTGTACGCTCCGGCCTTCTTCAGGATCTATCAATATTTCTGAAATGAGGTATTGTAACTGTTTACACTATCTACATCTTTCGGACTGCTGGCCTCATCTTTATTGCTATATTCACGACGTTTCCACTGTTGTATGCTACATCCTTCTTCAGGATCTATCAATAATTCTGAAATGAGGTATTGTAACTGTTTACACTATCTAAATCTTTTGGACTGCTGCCCTCATCTTTATTGCCATATTCACGACGTTTCCACTGTTGTACGCTACATCCTTCTTCAGGATCTATCAATATTTCTGAAATGAGGTATTGTAACTATTTACACTATCTACATCTTTCGGACTGCTGCCCTCATCTATATTGCCATATTCACGACGTTTCCACTGTTGTATGCTACATCCTTCTTCAGGATCTATCAATATTTCTGAAATGAGGTATTGTAACTGTTTACACTATCTACATCTTTCGGACTGCTGCCCTCATCTTTATTGCCATATTCACGACGCTTCCGTCGTTGTATGCTCCGGCCTTCTTCAGGTGATATACATTGGAAGAGAATTAACTGAAACCTGAGATATCCACAAAAGGCATGGAATGTGGAATTAGCACAATCTACCACCGCGGACTCTTAGTGTACAACCTTCGTCAGGTCATGTATATGACAATAAAATGAGGCACCAAATGAACCAAACTCAAACACGAATTTGTAACATTGTAACAATAATTCTTGCAACAATTCCTGACTAATGACAATACCTTTCTTTCTGAACTTCACTAAATATTATAATAAAATTATCAGTAATACATTTACATATAATAGCTCTATTCTAGCATCATTAATTCCTTACCAGCTACAATCACCTTTCCTTGTGATTGTCAATGAATTCTGAGAGTAAAATTATTAGTAATGCATTTACGTTATATATATATATATATATATATATATATATATATATATATATATATATATATATTTGTTTAATCATATCACCCCGAGCAAGGCGGTAACGCCACTGATGTGCAGGGGGCTATGTAAGAGTGAAAAGATTGGAAAAGAGAAAGCCGGAAACAACATCCTAAACAGGAAACAAGGGATGAGCCTCTTCACCTGTTCAATAGACGTGGGTGGAGTGTGAACCGGGCGATAGTTTAGTCTATCTACTCCAATTATATATATATATATATATATATATATATATATATATATAAACTTATTTATAAATGAAACTTTATCTGTATGTTTTTCTGTGTGTGTATCCGTTACCCATAGACTCCGAAACGGCTGAACCGATTTTCTTGAAAATTTACACAGTTGTACTATAAGCGTCTACGAGTGTTCTTGGTTAGGTTTTGTGTCGAGGTACCCCCGATAAATATCGATAACCAAAAAAATCGTGTTATAGAAGGAGTGATCCGATTTTAATCAAATTTGATACACTCATAGACAAAGACATAAGAAACGATATTCAGAAGTTTCAAGGTTGCAGTTATTAAAATAGTGCAGAAAATTGATAATATATACATATATATATAAAAGGCAAGATGTTTGTGTGTGTCTGTTTATCTGTCTGTATGTTCTTTATACAAATCCACAATTTTTATCCGCTTCTCACCAAACTTCACACAAATATTCTTTAGGCTGAGTCTGAGCTCCAGGACCATAGCTTAGTTTTAAAGCTTTCATTACACCCGAGCAACGCCGGGCTATACTGCTAGTATATATATATATATATATATATATAATAGCCCTGTTCTATCACTAATGCTTGCATTAATTCCTGACTAATGGCAATCTCTTTATTCTGTGTTTCCAATGCGTTTTTTTAGGAAAATCATTAGCAAGGTATTAACATTTTACATATAATAGCCCTATTCTATCAGTGAAGCTTGCATTAATTCCTGAACCTTGATAATCCCTTCCATCCTGATTTTCAGTACATTTTATAATAAAATCATTAGCAATGTATTTGATGCAAACGTATTCTATCAGTTATTTTGGATTAATTCCTGACCACTGACAACCACTATCTTCGTGATTTTCAATGCATTTTTAAAATAAAATCATTAGTATTCCAAACACTTTGTACATATAATAGGCCTATTCCATCAGTAATGCTTGCATTAATTGCTGACCTCTGACAATACCTTTCTTCTTGATATTCAATGCATTTTGTAGCAAAATCATTAGTAATGCATTTGCATTATACATATAATAATCCACTTCTATCAGTAAAGCTTGCATTAATTCTTGACCAATGACAATCCCTTTATTCCAAATTTCCAATGCTTTTTATTGTAAAATTATTAACACGTCATTAACATCATACATATATTAGCCTCATTCTATCAATAAATTATGCATTCGTTCCTGACAACAGAAGATACCTTTTCAGTGTGTTTTTATCTTCAAATCATTAACAATGAATTTGTGGCAGATAAGAAATTAATTAAAATCAACCTTCTTCATTTTACAAAAATTCACAATGACATGTGAAATCCTGGTTTTCCCAAATAGAAAAAGGATTGACCATCTGCTTAAAGTAAAAGTCTAAACCAGATTTCGCAAGTAGGTGTTAAAATAATTTTGGATGAATGGGAGCGACTTGCAAGTCCAAAAGGACTTCGCGTGAAAGTGCGAAAATATCTAGATTACAATAAAAGGATTTCATCAACGTCAGTCAGTCAGTCACAGATGGGAGCCGCGAGACGAACATCTAAAATGTAACTTCCACTTCAAGCGAACTGGACATTGTCCTCTTTCTCCTTCTTCTTATCTCTTTCAACAATTACTACTACGAACATTTTGTACGAACTCTACCCTTAATCTCTTAATAATGTTTCTAAGTGAACATTAATTTCTACGAATTCTTGTCATTCCTCCTTTTAATAAATTTCTATTTTAAAATGCAAAATGTATATTTTATTATTCCACTCTTCTACACTAATCCACACATTCCAACTGACAACCAATCTTCTGATGATAATTCAACATAAAACTTGTAAGCTGTAGGGAGTTCGATTATGTCTGACACAAGGCCGAATCAAAGAAACATTAACCAGCTTCTTACGTCTACATATTAACAGTTTACATATAATAGCCCTATTCTATGAATACTGTTTGCAGTATATATATATATATATATATATATATATATATATATATATATATAGAGAGAGAGAGAGAGAGAGAGAGAGAGAGACATAGATAGATAGATAGATAGATAGATAGATAGATAGATAGATAATGATGACAAGACCGTAAACGGAGAGGATAATCCAAAAAGATCTATTTAATATAAAGTATTAAGCGATAGATCTATATAGAGAGCTTAATGATTATTATCCAGAGCAATGTGATATACATAAAAAAAACCAACACATCATGTAAAGTGGTTATAAAATGTAATTTATTTCAACGGGCGAATATGTCCATCTCTTTAGACCACGATTTCATTGAAGAAAACGGGTTTATAGTTTATAACCACTTAAGTTTATATATATATATATTATCCGTAGACAGTCCAATTTCGCTGTATCACAGCTCATATATATATATATATATATATATATATATATATATATATATAAGAGTGAAATAAAAACGAGTTCCATCTTCTCCCAGTATTGTAAGTAATCCTTTGTTTTGTCCTTCTTTGACCCTTTATAATTAAGCCAACGAAACCCT
>JBBBDQ010001146.1:197500-247500 GCA_037127315.1 Ascarosepion bandense
CGTGTGGTGCCATGGATATCGTCTCGGAAGGAGAAATCAGAAAGTGGAGTCTGAATTCCAGTTGAATTCATTGCATTCACTTACGCGCAAATACCCTTGGAAAAGGTTTTAATCCGTCTCTTCTTTATCGAGCTATGGGTTAAATAGCAGGACACATTAGGTTCTATAGCCTGGATTGGCAATCAGTCTACCGTAGAAAGTTACCGTTACTTTCTGAGGGAAAATCTTCTGCTCAGTCAATCATGTCTGTTTCGAGACATGATCGCCCAAGTGTGTTTCACGTATGCCCTTTAAATGACTGATTTGGATAAAAGGATTGAATAGCAGGACAAATTGGGGTCTATAGCCTGGGTTGAAAATCAGTCTACTGCAGAAAGAAATGGCAACCTACTGCGGGAAAATTTTCTACCCAGTCGGTTATGTCTCTTTCGAGACATGATCGCCTAAGTGTGTATCACGTATGACATTTAACTGACTGGCTTGTTAGAAATATTTTTTTTAATTTTCTGGAAAGATGGTTCACAAGCAATTTTTTTAGTTTGTTGTTGAGTTCCTTTCGTTATCAGACCCAAAGCTCCAACCACAACCGAAACCATTTTAGTTTTTAAAGTGACGCATATTTTTTATTTCCATCTGTAAGTTTTTTGCTTCGTTTTTCAAAAAACACTACGCAGAAATGTTTTTTGGCTACGTGGTACGCTCAGGTCAATCAGTGTGAAAGCTTTTGTCTTTCCTGTCTTTCATATTAATATATGGTCGATTTGCTTGTATCGCTTGATCTGGGTTGATAGAAAAATCCCAGAGGATGGTAGCAGCTGCTTCCTCCACTACAGATTTGGGATGAAGTTCATACCATTTTGCAGCTGTTTCTGTCCCGCAGCGATGACAGATCTTCTAATACAGATATTGGCCTATTCTTTCATGACAATATTTCTACTCGTTGGGTTTGAGTATTGAGCATCTGAAGATAAAGCGATAAATTATTTTCAATGTACCGAAGCTACAGAAGCTACATTTCAAGTCCGTAGAAACCCGAGTTCGAATTCCAGTTGGGTTTATAACATTCACTTGCGCGCAAATACCCTTTGATCCTACTCCCCCGACCAAGGAGATACAAGGGTTCAGTTGTCAAACAAATCTCCCGGCTACTGAGTTTTGTGTGCGGGGTCACGATCGCTCTTTTGTTAAAAATCATAATAAGTGGGAGCAGTAGTCTGTGACAGTTATATTCTGATAGACTCTTCCTCATTCAATCATTTTTATTTTGTCCTGGCATGGAAGAGTGGCATTTTAAAGTGACACTGTTGTTTTGGTGTAAACAAGATAATCAGTCACTTAAGTGCCATACGTGATACACGCTTGGGCGATCATGTCTCGAAAGAGACATGACTGACTGGGCAGAAGATTATCCCGCAGTAGGTTGCCATTACTTTCTGCGGTAGACTGGTTACCGACCAAGCCTATAGAACCCAATCTGTCCTGTTATTTAACCCATAACTGGAAGGAAGAGACGGATTAATACCTTTCCCAAGGGTATTTGCGCGTAAGTGAATACAATGGATTCAACTGGAATTCGAACTCGGCTCCCCGGTTTCTCGTTCCGAGCCGATATGCACTGTACCACAACGCACATAGCGAGGTCGTTTTCGATCTCGGAGGTCGAAAAAAAAACAAGATAATACTTTTTCTTAATTAATTTTGGGACGCTAAGTCCAGAATTCATTTTTACTGTATAGAAGTTGATAATTAAAAAATGGCTTCTTCTTCTTCTTCTTCTTCTTCTTCTTCTTCTTCTTCTTCTATGTGCCCTGTCCTTTCAGGATGTAGACGACCAGGGCTTTCCACGTCACCCTATCCTTGATGGCTCTTAGCACACTTTCTCCTGTTACACCCCACAACCCCCGTTCTGTCATCCACCTGATCCGGCCCTTCAAATATGTTATCCGCTACTTTCCCCTGTCTCCTTTTCCCTCTATCTGGCCTGTCAGTATCAGGTTTTCTAAGCCTTCCTTCCTCATTGCATATCCCAGGAACTTTAGCTGTCTCTTCCTGATGCTCACTATTAATTTCCTTTTCGTTTCCATCCTTTCCAAAACCTCATCATTGCTCACATGCTCGATCCATGATATCCGTAGCTAAATTCCCGTAATATTCTGAATGCCTCCTGGCGAAAACCATGAATATTATTAAATTCCTGATTGATAAAACACCAACAATTCATATTATGATAAGGATAGTGTAATTATATGTCAGTCAGTTAAGTGCCATACGTGAATTACGCTTGGGCGATCATGTCTCGAAATAAACATGACTGACTGGGCAGATGATTATCCAGCAGTAGGTTGCCATTGCTTTCTGCGGTAGACTGGTTGCCGACCAAGGCTATAGAAGCCAATCTGTCCTGCTATTTAACCCATAACTGGAAGGAAGAGACGGATTAATACCTTTCCCAAGGGTATTTGCGCGTAAGTGAATGCAAGGAATTTAACTGGAATTCGAACTCGGCTCCCCGATTTCTCGTTCCAAGCCGATATCCACTGCACCACATGTCACAAGACCGAAAAGTTTAGAGAATCCAATGATGATCGGACACTACTCATTCGTGATTAGTGCAGCGGGACAAGCTTACTAACCATGACGCCACATCGAAGTGCCCGTAAAATTTCAGTTGGGCTCTTTACCTTCACTTGCATCAAATACCCTTTGATCCTACTCCCCGGGCCAAAGGAATAAAAAGGTTTTCCTAGCGAGATAGGACATCAGGGATTTCGTTGATTTGTTGTTGAGTTTCTTTCTTTATAAGACCCGAAGCTCCAACCACAATAGGAACAGTTTTTTCTTTAATTCTTTTCTATTTCCATCTTCAGCTCTTTGTATTTGCTTTGTTTTTCAAAAACCTTCACAGAAATGCCCTTACTAATTGGTACGCTCATGTCAACCAGTGTACACACTTTTTTCTTTTCTGTCTTTGATAATAATGTCTAGGCGATTTGCTTGTACCGCTCGATCTGTATTGATACCCCACCCCACCCAGATGATGGTAAACTCTGTCTTCTTAATTACGGATTCAGGATAATGTTCATACCATTTCGCAGCTGGGCACTTAGATGTGGTGTAATGGTTAACAAGCTTAAGTAAAAAAAATATCCGCTACATCATCATAACATAACTTTAAGTTTGAATCTTGTATCTAAGTCTGTCCATATCTATCTATCTATCTATCTATCTATCTATCTATCTATCTATCTATCTATCTATCTCAGTCTGTTCATATCTATCTATCTATCTATCTATCTATCTATCTATCTATCTATCTATCTATGTGTCTGTTCATATCTATCTATCTATCTGTTCATATCATATCTATCTATCTATCTATCTATCTATCTATCTATCTATCTATCTATCTGTTCATATCTATCTATCTATCTATCTATTCTATCTATCTATCTATCTATCTATCTATCTATCTATCTGTTCATATCTATCTATCTATCTATCTATCTATCTATCTATCTATCTATCTGTTCATATCTATCTATCTATCTATCTATCTATCTATCTATCTGTTCATATCTATCTATCGACAAATCGGAGAGCCGAGTTCGAATTCCAGTTGGATCCCTTGCATTCACTTACGCACAAATATCATTGCGAAAGGTATTAATCCGTCTCTTCTCTCCAGTTTAGGATTAAATAATAGGACAGATTGCCTTGGCTAGCAACCAGTCTACCGCAGAAAGCAATGGCAACCTACTGCGGGATAATCTTCTGCCCAGTCAGTTATGTCTCTTTCGGCCGACTCATGCTCCTTTCTTGTCTTTTGAAACAGATTGGATTTTTACATTTTGTTCCCTGTTTGGGATTGATGTTTCTGGTTCCTTCAAAAGACTTCTCTTTCTCTTTCACTTCCGGTATCCCCCTTGCATCTTAGCGAAATTATCGCGATGCTTGGGGTGAATTGATTTTTTTTCATTTGCGCTGTCTTTAACTTCTCATAAGAGCGGTTCAAAAAGCGAGTACTCTGACAGTTTTATTTGAATTTTAGATTTATTAATAATGTTAATAATAATAATTATAATAATAATAATAATAATAATAATAATAATAATAATAATTATCATTATTATTATTATGTTAATAATAATGTTAACAAAAATAATGTTAATAATAATAATGTTAATATTAATAATAATAATCTTAATAATAATAATACTAATGTTAACAGTAATAATGTTAATACTAATAATCTTAACAATAATAATGCTAATAAAATGTTAATGGCAATAATGCTAATAATAATAATGTTCATTATAATAAAGTTCATAATACCGATGATAATCTTAATAATAATAATAATGTTAATAATAGTAATCATGTTAACAATAATAATGTTAATATTAACGATGTTAACGTCAATAATAAGAATGTTATCAATAATAATGTTAATGTGAATAATAATGATGTTAATGGTAATAATAATGTTAATACTGATGATAGTGTTAACAATAATAATGTCTATAATAATGATGTTAGTGTCAATAATAATAATGTTAATAATAAAGATTTAATCAATAATAATACTAATAATAAAATTTATGTTAATGATAATAATATTATTATAATAATAATGTTAATAATAATGATGTTAATGTTAATAACAATAATTTAAAAAATAATAATAAAAGATAATAATAATAATATTAACAGTAATAATGTTAATAACAATGTTAATAATAATAATCATAATAATAATGTTAATAAAATGTTAATGTTAATAAGGTTAATAATAATAATGTTAATTCTAATACCGACGATACTCTTAATAATAAAAATAATGTTAATAATGATAATAATGTTAAAAATGATAATGTTAATATTAATGATGCTAACGTCAATAATAAAAATGTCATCAATAATAATGTTAATCTTTATAATAATAATAATTTTAATAATAATAATAATGTTAATGGTAATAATAATGTTAATACAAATAATTTAATCAATGATAAGATTAATAATAAAGTTAATGTTAATAATAATTATATTTATAATCATAATAATAATAATTTGAATAATAATGATGTTAATGTTTTTTTTTGTTTCTTTTTAATCGTATCACCCCGAGCAAGGCGGTAACGCCACTGATGTGCAGGGGGCTACGTAATAGTGGAAAGATTGGAAAAGAGAAAGCCGGAAACCACATCCTAAACAAGGAACAAGGGATGAGCCTCTTAACCTGTTCAATAGACGTGGGTGGAGTGTGAACCGGGCGATAGATAGATCTATATACTCCAATTGAAAAAAAAAAATGAGAAGATTGGAAAAAAGAAAGCCGGAAACCACATCCTAAACAGGGAACAATAATAGTAATAATAAGAATCTATAATGTTAATGTTAATAATGTTAATAATAATAATGTCAATAATAATATTATTAACAAAATTAAGGTTAACAGTAATGATGTTAATGTCAGTAACAATAATGTTAATAATAACAATTATACTAACAATATTAATGTTAATAATGATATTAACGTTAATTATTATAATGTTAATAATGATATTAAAAATAATGATGTCAATAATAATGTTAGTGTTAATAATGTTTATGTTAATAATGTCATAATAATGTTAATAATAATGATGTAAATGTCAATAATGTTAATAATAATGATGCTAATAATAAATAGTAATAATATGAACAATAATAATGTTAATAATTATGGTGCTAATGTTAATAATAATATTAATAACAATATTTATCTTAATAATAATAACGCTAGTAATAATGTTAATGTTAATAATAATAATGTTAATAATAATAACCGTGCCAGTGATAGTAGGTGCACTTGGAATGATAAAAAAAGGAACAAAACAACACATTGAAAGAATCCCTGGAAACCCCAGCTTAAGAGATATACAAAAAATTGTCTTGTTAAGTACAGCCCACACACTAAGGAGAACTTTGTCTATGTAACGCTAGGGGTTATAGGGGAGATATAAAAAACATGAAATGGAGTCTTAACGACACACCACCACCTGTTTTAGGTCTTCCCACAGACGTGGTAGGTAGTGCAACCATAGCAGAAATCGAAATATGATGAAAAATGACAACATAATAATAATAGAAGTGTACGACTAATATTAAAATCTCAGTTGAATTCTCAGAACAGAATTATGGCTATTAATAACTTTGCCATCCTGGTATTCCAAAATAGTTTCAACATCTTGAACTTGATTCTAAATGACATCAGACGAATGGATTCTAAGACAAGATAGCTTCTTTCTATGCATAAGATGCATCATCCAAAGGCTGATGTTGACCGTCTATAAATAGCCCGTAAAGAAGGTGGAAAAGGTCTTATTTAGCTGGAATTGTCATACAAGACAGCAACTATTGGCTTACTAACATACACGGAAACAACAAAGGAATGTGATTTTCTAAGCGCAGCTTAGATGTGGCACAAGACCGAAAGTATGGGAAACAACAAAGGAATGGATGATATAATTAGACAAATAACATGAAAACAGAAAGAAAAAGAATTCAACAATGAAAGAAGGCAGTAAATACAAACGATGTTTACATTTAGTAGATTCTGTAAAAAAAAAACAAAAAACAGAAACCAACTATTGCGGAAACAATATTAAAAAAAAACAAAGCCAAGGGTAAAGCACTTGAACAGCTGAAACAACGCTGGCAATACAAACCTATGCATGGCCAATACCCAAAGCGTTCTAATAAACCCAACGTTGATAAAGTTAATACTCATCGATGGTTACAAGCATCTGGATGAAAGTTTGAAACTGAAGGCTTTATTCTTGCAGTACAAGACCAAAGTCTTTTCACTCGGAACTTTCAGGCAAATATACATAATAATGTGGATCCAATTACAATCAAAAGATGTCAGAAATGAGCTGTAACGTTGACATGTTATTTTCATTCAGTTTTTAAGGGACACAAGTACTTTCAACCTCTTTATGAGGTCATCTTCAGATTCTCGAGACAATAGTCATTAAAACACTGAAGCCGTCAATTAATAGAATCAGCTATGAATACTGTAGTAATGTTCTAAAATGTTTGTAAAAAACAGTTTTTTCATGCTTTAACACGTGCATGACCATGACATTACAATATTTTAAAAAATTCCGTTTTGGATAATTTTCACGTTCTAATGAACGCTGAGCAATTTTTTAACCGTTATATTTCAAGCAACAAGAAAAATTATAGTAATTTTTAGCAACACAGTTTTCTGGTTATTTTTGTTACCATAACTCACACCCCTGAAGATGATCTCGGAAGGAGATTGAAAGTACTTGGAAACATCGATAAAGGAATAATAAAATCATCTGTTAACGTTACAGCTCATCTCTGACATTTTTTGATTGTAATACGCGAAAAATTATCCATGAGTATGAACGAATTTTATTAAGAATAAGCAAACATAGTGTTTGCAATTTATTTAATCTGACATGTTTAAAAGACAAATTGCTGCCTAAATACACAAATATATATATATATATATATATATATATATAAGAAAAATTAAGACAGACACGTTATTTCATGATTAATCGGAAGTATAGGCCTATTTCAGGTCTTCAGCTTCCGTCTTTATTTAACAAAGGATTTTACATGAATGAGATTCACAAAAACCTGAAAAAAACGAATAAAAATAACGGTCGCTCCCTTAAAAGAAAAAATTAAGAAAAATACATCAGTTTGGCGAACACATACACATATTCATACACAATCATATATACACGCAACATATGACACAAAACAGATGACACGCAAAACAGATGACACGCAACATATGACAAAAAGCAGATGACACGCGTAGCGCCTAATATATCTCTTAGACCGCTCGACCACGTAGAACTCATGATCAATCAAAGCTAAAATAGTGCTTTTGAACACACATTTTCCTGATTTTTAAAATATCTCTGTTTTGTTTTTGTATCCTAATGTAAACAAAGACATTTTATTTGTGAAATTTGTTAACACCAATATATTTTCTAATTTATAAACATTGTTTTTGATGGATACGCGTATTTGAGTAAATACTCTGCTTTATTTATTTTTTTTTATAATTAAAGAATATATTTTTGTGACCTGATTAATCGAGAAATCTTGTTAGGAAAATATGCGTCCTCTGGCAGGATTCGAACTTGTGTCACCTGAGATGGAGGGAGGGAAAGAAAGAGAGAGTGAAAGAGAAAGTGAGAGAGAGGTACAGTGAGAAATCAAGAGTGAGAACGTGTGTGATTTTCCTCTCTTCACCCTCCTCTTCTCCAAAATCGCACTCCCCCATCACCCGACCTTTTAACCTTTCTATTTTTTTCTAATTTTTTTTTTCTCGGTTACTTACCCTTTCTTTTCTATTCCCAATTTCTCTACGACGCTTATTTTAGTTTCACCCATTCCCCTCCCTCTTTATTTCCCCCTCCCTCCTTGCGCCATTCCTCCTAAAACCCATCCGTTATGAAAACCCCCTTGTTCGGCTATGTAATCTACATTTGTCTGTCTTCAACCTTCGCGGGGTTACAATTCACAGAATTTGTTTATTTATTGTGTATCTCCTTAAAATAGCATTGCACACAAAGAACTCTCCGTCGATCCAACCTTTGCATTAACCATCAATCAAAACCTTTCTTTGCCTTTTGATCTGTCTGTCCATCACATTGAATAAACGTTGCTTCTTCACATTCGACCATATGTTTTTAATTTTTTTTTTTTCATTGTTATTTTTTTTTTTTTTTTACACGCGATCGGTTACCTGCTTTTATTTTTTATTTATTTTTTTTTTTGCATACATTTTTGTCTATTCTTTCTTTCGTTCTGCCTCCTCCTTTTTTTACATATTTATTTGCTCTCTTTTCTCTCTTTTTTACTTTATTTTGAATTCCTGTTTTTCATTCTCTTTCTTTCGTTTTTCGTCTTCCTTTCTATTTTTTTTTTTTACATCCTCTGTGTTCTTTTCATTCTTTTTGTTGTATTTATACTATTTTTGTCTTTATTCTTTCTTTCGTTCTTTCTTTCGTTTCGTTTCCTTCCTTTTTCTCGTGTCCGTTTTTCTTTCTTTTTGTTTTCGTTATTGTGTTTACACGTATTTGTTTTTATTCTTTTTCTTTCGTTATTTTGATCTATCTTTCTTTTCCTTTTTTCTTTTACTTTTATACGCCTTTGTTTATTTTCTTTCTTTCCTTTTTTTTTATTCTTCCTTTTCTGACTCCCTGTTTTCTTTTTCTTTCCATTCTTTATTTCTTCCTTTCACACTTTCTCTCTCTTCTTTTTTCATAGTTTCTTTATTTCTTTTCTTTTTCTTTTGCCCTTTCATTTTGCTTTTCGTTTTTTCTTTCTTCTTTTTCTTCTTTCTTTTCCTTTTTAGTGCTTTTTTCTTTTCGTTCTTTTTTCTTTTCGCACATTTTTTCT
This sequence comes from Ascarosepion bandense, assembly GCA_037127315.1. Classification (NCBI taxonomy): domain Eukaryota; kingdom Metazoa; phylum Mollusca; class Cephalopoda; order Sepiida; family Sepiidae; genus Ascarosepion; species Ascarosepion bandense. The sequence goes on from JBBBDQ010001146.1 coordinate 206,936, forward strand.
GTCTATTCTCTTTTCGTTCGTTCTTTCCTTCTTTCTTTTTCTTTTTCGTTCTTTTTTTGCTTTTTGGTATTTCTTCTTCCATTTTGTACGTTCTTTCTTTTTGTTTTTCGTTCTTTCCTGTTCTTTTTTCTTTTCTTTTTTTTCTTTCTTTTCTTCTTGTTTTTTCTCTCTTTTTTTTTTTTTTTTTTTTCACATTTCCTACTCCCTATTCTTTACTTTCTGTCTTTCTTTCTTCTCATTCATTTTGGTTCTTCTTCGTTCTTTTTTTTTCCGTTGACTCTTTGCCCCGTTTCGTTCCTTCTTTTCCACGTTTCGTTCCCTCTTTTCATCTTTTCGTCCCTTCTTTTTTCCGTTTCGTTCCTTCTTTTTCCTTTGCGTTCCTTCTTTTTTCCTTTGCGTTCCTTCTTTTTTTTCTTTTCGTTCCATCTTTTCCCTGTTTCGTTCCTTCTTTTTCCCGTTTCGTTCCTTCTTTTCCCCGTTTCGTTCCGTTTTTTTCCGTTTCGTTCCTTCTTTTTTCCTTTGCGTTCCTACTTTTTTTCTTTTCGTCCCTTTTGCTAGCACTTCTTTCTTTATTTCTTTGTGTACTTTTTTTCTCTTTTCGTTATGTTTCTTTTAATTCTGTCTTTTTCCTTCTCGTTTATTTCTTTCCCTATTTTCTTCTTTCTTTTCTCTCTTTTTCTTTTATTTTCGTTTTTCTTTCTTTTTTTTCATTCAGTCGTTTTCGTTTTCCTTTTTATTTTATTTCTGAATGTCTTGTTTTCATTTACTTTCTATTTATTTGCTTTTACTGCCATTATAGTTTTCTTCCTTCGTTTTTTTTTTTTTCATTCATTCAAGAAATATGTCTTTATTTACATTTTCATCGGATTTTATCTCTTTAGTTATTCTGCCTTGCTTTTTTCGGTCTTTTTATTCTTTCTTTCTTTCTTTCTTTTTATTTGTTTTGTCATTCCTTCTTTATCATTCTTTTAAATTTTTACTTATCATCCTTATTTCTTTCATTATTCGTTGATTTCCCCTCTTTGATTTATTCACTCGTCTTTTCTCTCTCTCTTTCTCATATTCTCTCGAGTTGATTACATTCTTCTGACATTCCCACCCTTTTTTTCCAATTACTCATTTGTTCATCAGTGAACGTCGCTTTATTTATTAAGTCCACTTCTGACTTTTTATTCAATCTTTCATCCATCTTTTCTTTTTTCGATTTTAATCGCATAGTTTCTCCCCAATAATTTTCAGTCTCCCTTAACCACAAATCGTTCCATCTACGCAATATGTTCATAAATAGCTGTCGATGATTCGGTTTAACTGGGTTCAGAACTATGTTGCTATCTATCTATCCGACTGCTTCCTGTCTATAATTATCTATCTGCCTGTTTGTGTTCGTCTCTTTACATCTAATTATCTATATGTATTTTAACTTCTATCTATCTATCTATCTATCTATCTATCTATCTATCTATCTATCTATCTATCTATCTATCTATCTATCTATCTATCTCAGTCTGTTCATATCTATCTATCTATCTATCTATCTATCTATCTATCTATCTATCTCTGTTCATTATCTATCTATCTATCTATCTATCTATCTATCTATCTATCTATCTTCGTTCTTCTTGCTTTCTTTTTCCCGTTTCATTCCTTCTTTTTTTCTTTTCATTCCTTCTTTTCCCCATTTCGTTCCTTCTTTTTCCCCCTTTCGTTCCCTATTTTCCCCGTTTATATATATATATATATATATATATATATATATATATATAATTCTTTCTACTCCTTTTAATATCCTTTTAATATCCATCTTTTTCTTTCTCCCTCTCTCTTTCTCTTTCTCTCTTTATATATATATATATATATATATAAACATACTTATTTTTTTGGTCTATCCCTTTTAATATTTTTTTCATTTTTCTCTCGCTCTCTCACTATATATATATATATATATGTGTGTGTGTGTGTGTGTGTGTGTTCTTTTCTCTCTATCTCTTTTAATATCAACACTCTTGCTCTCCTTCTCTTACTCTCTTTCTATCTTTCTTTCTCTATCTCTTACTCTCTCCCTCTCTCTCCCTCTCTCTCTCTATATATATGCGTGCGTGTGTGTGTGTATGTGTGTGTGCATGCCCTTTTCATTATTATGGACTTGTCTATCCTTATTCATATTTCGTCTCTCTTTTTACCATTTTTATCACTCTCTCTCTCTCTCTCTCTCTCTCTATCTATCTATCTATCTATCTATCTGTCTATCTATCTATCTATCTGACTTTCAACTAGCCACATCCGGCAGTACCTCTTTTCCGGTCTCTTTATTGTCTCTATATTCCAAACACATACCCCGAATCCCTCCATCCGTCATTCTCTCAGCACCATTCCTCATTCCTCCGCTTTCACCTCTCCCTAAACCTCCCAACAGTTCGCTCTCCCCCTCCAGCCATCCTGCAATATATTGAGCCACTAACCCGACCAACCTATTAAACATCTACGCATCCTCCCATATCCCTTTTCTTTCTGTCGGGCAGACCTAGTTTTCTACCAATCGAAATGCAGAGCAAAAGCCACGTCATTCCGTGTGCACGGAACATTCCTGGAGCCGGCTTCGGAATTTGCTGGATCTCTATTGTTATCCAATAATGGTGCTGCCAACGCCGATAACGTTATCGACGGTGCTGCTGAATTGCCAAACCCTCGAAAAATGTCACTAAACCCGATTTGGAAACCTTGGAGAGAGAGGGAGAGAGAGAAAAAGAGAGGAGGAGGAGGAAATAAACGAACGATGGGAAAAGAGAAAGAGAGGGGTGTGAGAAAAAAGGGGGATGGGAAAGAGAGTGTCATGAAAGAGAATGAAATGAGGTAGAAATAGTAAGATAAAAAGAAGAGAGAAAAGTGTAAAAGAATGCAAGTGGAAGATAGATAGAGAGAGAGAGAGATTGAGAGAGAGAGAGAGAGAGAGAGAGAAGAAGAAGAAGAAGAAGAAGAAGAAGAAGAAAACACACAGAGAGAAAAATAAATGTTTGATAAGAAGATACGAAGAGATAGATGTACCATCGATAGATAGAGAGAGAGAGAAGAAGAAGAAGAAGAAGAAGAAAACAAAGAGAGAGAAAAATAAATGTGTGATAGAAAGATACGAAGAGAGGGATGTACGATAGATAGATAGAGAGAGAGAGACAGAGAGAATAAAACGTTACACAGAAGCGAACTACTAAAAAAATGAAGCAAAGAGACGGAGATGAGAAAATATTTTATAGAGAAAATAAAAAAGGTAAGAGAGAGAAATAAGGCAGAGAAACAAAGATAGTGCAAAAGAATGCAAGTGGGGAACTATATATATATATATATATATATATATATATATATATATATATATAAAGGGAGCAGAAAGAAAGAGTGAGAGAGAGAGAGAGAGAGAGAGTGATAAGAAGGGTGAGAAATGAACAAGTTATATAAAGAAGCAAAGAGAGGGTATACAAAAGAATGACAGCGGCCAATATATATATATATATATTTATATTTTATTTTATTTTATTTTATATTAGCTCTAGAATTTTATTTACATTCAGCTCTCCACCTGTATCATTTTTTAATATTAAAATATTAATATTAATTAGGATCGGGTCTTTTGGATTTACCTTCCTATACTTTTCCTTTTGGATTAAAGGTATCTTAAAATATATATATATATATATATATATATATACAGAGAGAGAAAGACACAGAGAGAAACAGAAAAAGAGAAATATGGAAAGAGAGAGAAACAAACGAATGACATATTCCATATCAATGGATAAGAGAAGAAGAATGAAATTGGAATGAAATAAGACAAGAAGAAAATAGAACGAAAACGCTCTCTCTCTCTCTCTCTCTCTCTCTCTATCTATCTATCTATCTCTCTCTATCTATCTATCTATCTATCTCGCTTTCTCTCTCTCACTCACTCTCACTCTTTCTTTCTCTCTCTCTCTCTCTATATATATATATATACATATATATATAGTTAGATAGAGAGAGAGACAGACAGAGAGACAGAGAAAGACAGAGAGAGAGAGAGACAGAGAGAGAGAGAGAGAGAGAGCAGCATTGGGGGTAAACATCTAAATTTACTGCAAATTTAGTCAGGGGAAGTCCTAAAGCACGAAACGCGTCACATGAAAACTTTTACATTTCGTAAAACAGTACATTTATGTATATTTACCGGCCTAAATATTCGAGAAATGTTGTTAGGAAAATATCTGTCTTTCTCGAATATTCAGGGCGGTGTATATATATATATATATATATATATATATATATATATATATATATATACTATTTTATTACAGAAAAAAAAATACTATCCTCGCAAATACGAGTATCCATTAAAAATAATTTTCAAACAAATAAATTTAAATAAATCTGTCGGCTAATACGATTTCGTAACTTTCCGTAAGAATTCTTAATCTGTATATATATATATATATATATATATATATATATATATATATATATATATATATATATACATTCTGTCTTTTTAACAACGCCTCCCTCATGAAGGGGGTTTAGCGACTCTTTTAAACTTTTAAAACTCTCAAACTTGTAATTAAATTCATCACTTAAAAAAAAACCCGGATAGTGTCGAAACAAAATGGCTATTTTGTAGTGATATTTTAACATATTTATGAGATAAATTCTAAATAAATATTATATATATATAATATTTTAAATCCAAAAAGGAAGTGTATATAGGTAGAATCCCAAAAACCAGATCCTATTAATATTAATTTTATTAATATTAAAAGTGATCCCGATGAAGGGCTCGATGTAAATAGTATTATCTATTTTACAGAGCCAAATATGTATATAATATCAATACATTCCGAAACTTACATTTCGTTGAATAGCTATTTCAGCGAAAAAATTCTCGTTTCATCAGCAACGATCAAAAAACAAAAATTTATTAATTCAAATATGGTACAAAATTTCTATACAAGAACATATAAAAAAACAACAGCCACTACCCCACCGACGAGATGTGGCCTCCCTTTGTGAGCTTATAAAAGGAGTGGTCCGATTTTAATCAAATTTGATTATATATATATATATATATATATATACCAGCAGTATAGCCCGGCGTTGTTCGGGTGTAATGAAAGCTTTAAAACTAATCCATGGTCCTGGAGCTCAGACTCTTTGGACGTTGGCACGAAAGACTAAAAAACAATAGTTGTTTCCAGTTAAAGTGAAACCGTAGACTGAAAGAAAAATTAATGGATGTAAGTCAAATTTTGATTTCCTGCTATCGATATCAAATAAGTTTTTTTCGTCGTAAACTGAATTTTGAAGGCTAAATAAGTCCTCTGAGTAAATGGTATCATGGCTGAGACTAAGAACTACAATTATACCTATTAAAGCCAAACCCCAAGCAAAAACTAAAATAAAAGGGCTGAAAAAAATACAAACATACAGGCAGATAAACAGACACACACACAAACATCTTGCCTTATATATATATATATATATATATATATATATATATATATATATATATACATATATATTATCGATTTTCTGCACTATTGTAATAACTGCAACCTTGAAACTTCTGAATATCGTTTCTTATGTCTTTGTCTATGAGTGCATCAAATTTGATTAAAATCGGACCATTCCTTCTATAACATGATTTTTTCGATTATCGATTTTCAATATTTATCGGGGGTACCTCGACACAAAACCTAGCTAAGAACACTTGTAGACGCTTATAGTGCAACTGTGTAAATTTTTAAGAAAATCGGTTCAGCTGTTTCGGAGTCTATAGGTAACGCGCACACACACACACACACACACACAGACAACGTTCCATTTATAAATAAGTTTAGATTCAACAAAACGTATATGTAGATAGAGAGAGCGTGAGAGAAAGAGAGAATATGGGGAGAGAAAGTTAGGGAAACAAGGTCTTTTTTATATTTCATTGTGTTTTGTTTCTGGTTGAGGGTTTTATCATTGCTCCATAGTTGGAGCCCCTAACATTTGCTACCACCCCGGGTCAATAGTAATTAAGTGATGAGTGTACGCACCTCAAAACCTACAATCTTCCGATCAGAGACCTTGCTGACGGATGTCGTTTTTCGTCATACATAGGATTCGTTTTTTTTTTTTTCTTTTTTCTTTGCCATCTGGAATATAGACGCCGATTCTGTGGCTGATGCTATTTTAATAGTTATTTTTAGTTATTTGCGGCGATTAGCAGGAAGTGCGAGTTCTAGTTGCAATGCTGAACAAACTCCCGAGTGGATGCTTCTTTGATCACTATTATCTTTCCCCTATGTAACCCCCTAACCACTCTTTCTCATCATTTTCCCTTATGTAACCCGCTAACCACACTTTCTCATCACTTTCTCCTATGTAACCCCCAAACCACTCTTTCTCATAACTTTCCTCGATGTAACCCCCTATCTACTCTTTCTCATCACTTTCCTCTATGTAACCCCCTAACCACTCTTTCCTATCACTTTACCCTATGTAACCCCCTAACCACTCTTTCTCATCACTTTCCCCTATGGAACCCCCTAACCACTCTTTCCCATCAGCAAGGTATTTTCACTTGCTTGGGGTGAAATGATTAAAAAAAAAATCTCTAACATACGTATCTTAATAATGAGTATGTATTGTCTCTTTTTGTGTCCTTACAGCAACTTTTTTTCAATAATCCCCACCTTGAGTGGCTCTTGTGTCTTTTAGTGCTTTGAAAATAAATAGTAGAAAGAAAACGGGCAAAAGAGAGAGAGAGAGAGAGAGAGATAAAAGAACCTACTTAGAGAGTGAGATTGAGTGAAAAAAATAATATCAAGGTATTAAAATGAAAGAGAGACAGAGGTAGAAGAAAAAAGTTAATGAATTATTGTTGGGAGAGGAGAAAAACGCAATAGAAGAAAGAAAGAACGTTTAAAGAGAGAAGGAGTTGAGCGATGTCAAAATTTAAGTGGGGAGGAGAGATTAAGGTAAATAATAAATAAAATAAAGAAATAAGAATGGGAAAGATAGCACAGAAATGAAACGAGGGCCGACACAAGGTAGAGAAGGATAGCAAGAAGAAAGGACTAAGCATCAACTGTAAGAAGATGGAATGCATGGTTGTGACCAAAAGGCACAATCAAAATATGCAAATTGTTATATACTACCACTGGATCTGGACAAGCTACGAGGACCACGTATACGCAAGAATATATTTTTACATTTTTATTTTTCATCGGTAACGCATATGTGGAGCAGGAGGATAGCAGCGCACACGAAGAAGCCGTCGGAAGTCGTAAACCAGCGGAGATCTCTGTCTTCAGCCCAAAATTCTAGACTTTATAGTCTTAAAACTCCCACACATTTTTGCTTTTTCGTTTATCGCTTTGTTGACATCCACTACGCCTGGATATGTCTGTCAACCACCTTTCTCTGCTTGACTTTTATCTACGGCAGGATGTATCTGTAAATCATATCCTTGCCGTCCATCATCTTTCAAGCCGGTTGTCATTTGTGTTTTCCTTTTTGTTGTTGCACTAGTTGACACCATCCACGGCTGGATATAGTTGTCAACCACACTTGTTCTCACCCACAGCCGGGTGGACCTGTCAATTACTTCTGATGTTCAAGGTAATATATTACAAAATTACAAATGAAAGATATCAAAATCAAGCAAATACAATAATTTAGATATCTGGGAAGTGACTACGAAACTACGGCACCGAAATGCGAAGGCACTCTGGGATAGCACCCACGTCTATTGAACAGATGTACAGGCTCATCCCTTGTTCCCTCTTTAGGATGTGGTTTCCGGTTTTCTCTTTTCCAATCTTACTCTTACGTAGCCCCCTGCGCATCAGTGGCGTTACTGCCTTGCTTGGGGTGATATGATTTAAAAAAAAAAAAAAATAGCGAAAGTTGTCTTCCAAAAGCTAAATGAACTAAATCTATATGCCCGTCCCTGACATTTCTACAATCTTACGCGAACGCAGAATGCGTTTTACAGGACACTACTGGCGAGTAAAGTGGGCTATAGTTCTGGGCATCTAGCCATCGAGCAACACGAGTTGGTCGCGCAGCAACCGCTTATATTGCCCAGCTATGTTATAACACAGAGTGCCTCCCTAACAACCTTCCGACCTTAATGTAAGACCGTAATGGTTAGCGTGATGTCTGAGCTAACTCGACTAATAATAGAATTTCTTAACCCTCTAGGGCCATTCGTATCATATTAGTGGGGGATCTGTTTATTACTTCAAAACAATATAGAACTGATCCCCCACTTTATGACAAGTAGAAGCCTTAATCATATTATATTATTAACCCTCTAGGGCCATTCGTATCATATTAGTGGGGGATCTGTTTATTACTTCATAACAATATAGAACTGATCCCCCACTTTATGACAAGTAGAAGCCTTAATCATATTATATTATTAACCCTCTAGGGCCATTCGTATCATATTAGTGGGGGATCTGTTTATTACTTCATAACAATATAGAACTGATCCCCCACTTTATGACAAGTAGAAGCCTTAATCATATTATATTATTAACCCTCTAGGGCCATTCGTATCATATTAGTGGGGGATCTGTTTATTAGTTCATAGCAATATAGAACTGATCCCCCACTTTATGACAAGTAGAAGCCTTAATCATATTATATTATTAACCCTCTAGGGCAATTCGTATCATATTTGATACAGTATGAAAACAAGCCTTGAAAGAAATATTTTCCTGAAAATTTTTTTAAGAGAAATATTTTATAAATTTCAAATGAAAGCAGTACTGACTGCTCAGTCAATGAATACCTAAATGTTTCCTTATAGGGAAATACCAAATAAGTTTCCTTTATGAGAAATACCAAATGTTTCATATAGGGAAATACCAAATGTTTCCTTATAGGGAAATACTGTATCAAATATGATACGAATGGCCCTAGAGGGTTAAGCCGACCTCAGATATGACTATAAACTACATCCGGGAGATTGAAGTTTTTGAGGATCCTGGAACCACCTCTTAATTATTGTTGTTTTCAGGCCTACCCTGACCTGAGGTGGTAGGATCTGTTAGTATTACAGCTACGGGCAAATGATTGACCCAAAACAAAACCAAATACTGTGACATCATAAAAATGCATAATTATACTAATCTGAACACCCACAGGTCCTAAGCGTGGATGTCCAAAATCTCCGCGGCCGATCGATAGTCAATCACTTCGTTCCAAACTCGGCTTTGTCCGACGTTGTGTTCGATTGATCACGAAGCCGGTTTGGGTTGAAAATCGCCGAAATTCGCTGCATCAATGATCTCTAGACGGAGCTGGGAGCCATAATGAGAAAAGGAAAATTTTGTGAAATTAATAATGTGTATATATATATATATATATATATATATATATATATATATATATATATAAAATGTATTTTTGACAGTATTTATTTATTTTTATTATTAGAAACAAATGATTTTAAAATTTAAACTAGAAGCGTCCGTCGCAACCACCCTAGGTGAACACTTCAGTCAACCAGGACACACATTAGAAAACTGCAAATGTTTACTGATAGATTCCGATTTTAGTTCCACATACTCACGCAGAAAAAAAGAAAAATACTGGATTTTAAAATTAAATACATATATGCTAGGGTTAAATAGAGCCTTAGGTATTTTGAATCTTTATAAATATTATAATAGTTAAATATTTTTTAGATACACTTAAAAAATATTTCTTTAAAACAACATTTAAAGTATTATTACAGTTAGAGTTACGTTTAAAAATATTCAGACTCTATTGCTTTCTACATCACGTGACGGACGCTTGTAGTTTAAATTTTAAAATCATTTCTTTCTGATGAAAGGCCGAGGCCGGTCTGAAATATCAAATATATATATATATATATAATAATAGAAATAAATAAATACTGTCAAAAAAAAATACATTTTTAACTTACAATTTTTTAGTAGTTTTTCGCTATATATATTAAAACAGTATACGTGGATTATCATAATGCTATATATATATATATATATATAGTGATGATCATCTACGTATACTGTTTTAATATGTCTAGGAAAGAATATTAATAAAAAGTTTTGAATTTAAAAATGTACTTTTTTTTAACAGTATTTGTTTATTTTTATTATATTTTATATTTCAGACCGCCCTCGGTCCTTCATCAGAAACAAGTGATTTTTAAATTTGAATTAGAAACGTATTTCACGATAGCGTCCGAATATTTTTTGTTTACATCACGTGGTGTGTTTATTCACAACATGCGGCACGTCCGTAGAGAAAGTCTGTTTGTTTTAGATAAAAATTTCTTGGACTATCTGAAAAAATTTTTTTTAGCTATTGAAATATTTGTAAAGATTCAACACACCTAAGTCCCTATTTAACCCTAGCTTGTGTGGATTTAATTTTAAAATCCAGTATTTTTCTTTCTTTCTGCGTGTGTATGTAGAACTAAAATTGGAGTCTATTAGTAAACATTTGCAATTTTCTAAAGTATGATCAGGTTGATTAAAATGGGCTGCAATTGGGGAGTATACATTTTTTTGTCGTATATTTAGTTTGTGATTATTGAAGCGAAATCTAAAGCTATTACCGGATTAGCCGATATATCCAATGTTGGGACAAATTGAGCAGAAGAGAAAGTATATGATGTTTTTGCTGTCACAAGTAAGGTTTGGTGGGTGTAATTTTATTTGGGTGTTGAGTACAGAGAATGTTTTGTCTGTTATTAAATGTTTACAAATTAAACAGCGAGGCTTTCCACATTTTAAATTCCCTGATAGGTTTGTATTATTTAAATATTTGTTAGAAGTGAGGATAGTTGATAGGTTGGGTGTTTGTTTCTTTGCATTTATGGGTGGTTTATCGAAAATGTCTTTGATGTTTTTGTTTGATTGAAGGTTCCTGTAATCATTTTTTAAATTTTTGTGTAGGAATATTGATTATGGTTAAAAACCATGGGAATTCGGTTGTTATCTTTTCGTTTTTTGTATGTGAGAAGTGTGCTACGATCTATGTGGATGGTTTTATGTAGTGCTTCCTTTATTATTTTTATTGGATATTTACATTTTAGAAACTGTTTTGTTAGGTTGTTAATGTTGTTTAGAAAATCTGGATGGTCTGAGCAAATGCGTTTTATTCTAATAAATGAGCTGTATACGATAGATTTTTTTAATTTGAGGGGATGACAGCTGTTAAAGTGTAGGAATTTATGTTGGTTTGTGGGTTTGTTGTATAGACTGGTGGAAAGTGTATGTTTATTTAATTTTACCATGACGTCTAAGAAAGGGACGGATGTGTATGAGTACTCCATGGTAAATTTGATTGTATTGTGGAAGTTGTTGCAGAAAGTAAAGAAGTTTTTAATTTTTCTAATCCATGAGTCCATATTAAGAAAATATCATCAATATATCTAAAATAATGTGATGGTTTGTATTGTGAACTGTCTAGTATCTTTTTTTCTAAAATATGCATAAAGATATTGGCATAACTAGGTGCCATTTTCGTGCCCAACTTTTTATTAATATTCTTTCCTATATATATATATATATATATATATATATATATATATATATATGCATTATGATATCATATATATATATATATATAGCATCATTATATCATAATGCTATATATATATATATATATATATAACATTATGATAATCCACGTATACTGTTTTAATATATATATATATATATATATATATATATATATATATATATAGGATATCAAATTGCGTTGTTAATATTTTTCGCTTACAACAGAAGCTTTAAAGACTGTAAAAAAAGGCGTTATACGATCTTCCCTGTAGTTCAAGAATAGAATACAGCCGTCTGGGTTCATGGATTCACCACATTGAAACTCATGGTCGTTAAAATTAGAAATAATGTCTTTCACTTTGGCCAGTAATTTTGCTTTCAAAGATTCAATTTTTTCAGTGTCTCCTTCATCAACTTGTTTAATGAGCCTTTTTTTATATCATCCTTTATATAGGTCAAAAAGGATTTCTTCTCAAAATAAGTTTTCTGTAGTTTATGAGCAATAACTATATTAATGTATGTCGTCTCGCATGATTCTAATGCCTCATCACCACCTTCAGCTGAAGGACTGGCACCAATCATGCCAGAATAATCAGGATCCTTTTCAGTGTGCAGCTTTCCCTCGACTTCATAATAACAATCATCGAATATTTTTATACTGTATGAATCACTAAAGAGTTCGTCACCTGTTATAATATCCTTATAGATCAGCATTTTTCCGGATGGGAGTGGATTTTTTACGCTACCGAATTTCAAACGGTCTCAAGTTTACCACGGTCTCAAGCTTTCCAAACCGTGCTAAGCTTGAGACCGTTTGAAATTCGGTACCGTAAAAAATCCACTCCAATCCGGAAAAATGCTGATCTATATATATATATATATATATATATATATATATATATATATATATATATATATATAAACTTATTTATAAATAGAACTTTGTCTCTGTGTGTGTGTGTCTCTGTGTGTGTATACGTTACCTATAGACTCCGAAACGGCTGAACCGATTTTCTTGAAAATTTACACAGTTGTATTATAAGCGTCTGCGAGTATTCTTAGCTAGGTTTTGTGTCGAGGTACTCCCGATAAATATCGAAAATCGATAATCGAAAAAATCGGGTTATAGAAGGAGTGGTCCGATTTTAATCAAATTTGATACACTCATAGACAAAGACATAAGAAACGATATTCTGAAGTTTCAAGGTTGTAGTTTTTACAATAGTGGAGAAAATAATATATATATGTATACATCGATACCAGGAAATCAAAATTTGACTTACATCCATTCATTTTTCTTTCAGTCTACGGTTTCACTTTAATTGGAAACTTTTTAGTCTTTTGTGACAACGTCCAAAGAGTCTGAGCCCAGGACCATGGATTAGCTTTAAAGCTTTCATTACACCCGAACAACGCCGGGCTATACCGCTAGTATATATATATATATATATATATATATATATATATATATATATATTCTGTTCGGTACAGTATTTGGTTAGAATTTATCATTTTTGCATGAAGACAACTATAATTCCAACCCACGGCTTCTATAGGATGTAACACTTTATCTCAGTTGATTGGTTTGACACCAGGCCAAAGTCGGTGGTTCTTCTAAGGCAGGCAGTCATGTGACAACACGTATCTGGTGTACCGGTCCGACTCAAAACTTAACTCTCACTCTCAAACTTCTGTACAAACACTACAGTCTGAAAACCCGCCGACTCTTACTTAAAGTATTGAGTCTCGCATCCAGTGGAGATAGTTTTGAGGCACTCTGGGTAGTCTTAGCTTTTCCAAATGATCAATCAATGACCCTCCTATTAGTTACTTGATCAACCTCGTCTCCTTTTCTCTTGTGTGAGTGCCTCTTACCAATACCCGAGGAGCGTGGTACGTTTCTCTGACTTTCCCGAAACCCCACCAGGGCTTTCTTTCTCATGTGACATTTGATAAACCCCGTCTCCTTCTTGCTTTGTGTGAATTCCTCTTAACCCTGCCCGAGAGGCATGGTCTAGCTTAAACGGCAAAATCTAATTACTGTTGCAAAATTTCTTCCCTGTCGAACTTTTGGTGTGTGGTCGCTTTTCACATCTGTGTTTTATCATTTCAATCTCTCGACCTGAGATGTTTTTAATTATCTAGTCTTTCTCGCTTTGTATACAACCGTCGTAATAAATTTTATAGCTTCATTCGAAAGCAAAAAACATATGTCTCTTTTTTAATTATCAGCGTCGTAAAAAAAAATTCATAGAAAACAAAGAACACTTTAATTCTGAGAATTCCTTTTTTCTTTTTTTAGAGGTAACCGCCTCTAAGGGTCATACAATCCTTCAACAATTTTCATGCAAGAAAAGATTCTGTTTTAAATCAAATCTTAGACAGCTGTTACTTTATCAATGGTCGTTAAATTTGCGCAATAACCGAGAGACACACTTCTTGCGATAATGATTATTCCGAATTTTGAGACAAGAATCTTTATCCTTCTGACCAAATTCGTAGCCAGCACTCAAGAGTCATAAAAGCTTTATCTTGAGTGATTATTCGTTTTTGCTGGTCGTAATTTCATTTATCTATTTTTCTTGGGTGGTCGTTTTAGAATATCCTTCACCTCGCTTCCAGTGGATGAAGAAGAAAGAAAAAATATTCAATTATTATCTCCTCTACTTTTCGTTTCACTGTTTGGGTACCAGAAATAGTGTTACATAAAAATTACCAATAATACAGATTAAACATGAAAAGATACCAACAATACATATTTATGTTCCCCTTCTTCCTGGTCACCGACTGGATCATGAATACCACAACAGTAGGCAAGAACAAAGGAATACAGTGGACACTTTGGGCGTCTAGATGACCGCGAATTTGCTGACGACCTGGCGCACCTGTAATAAAACCATAGCCAGATGCAGGACAAGACCACTCGTCTGGAGACCACATCAACCGGGACAGAGCTCAAAATCATCAGGAAAACAGCTGATAAAGATTAAAAAAAAACTTACAGTCGGTGGAGATCCCATCAGAGAGGTGAATTCTTTTGTCTACCTGAGAAGCGTGAATCACCGACAGGACGTGACAGCCAGATTTGGAAAAACCAAAGCAGCTTTTGTCACGTTAAAGAACACCTGGACATCTAGAGAGATCAACATGAGAACCAAACTTTGCAGCTTTAACACCAACATGAACTCAATTCTGCTCTATGGATGCAAAGACAAGGCAGCAGAAGGTTCAGATATTCTTCAGTACCTGTCCGAGGCGCATCTGCAACATCCGATGACCAGAGAAGATTTGTAACAAAGATCTGTAGGAGCGAGCAGGACAGGAACCAGTGACCAAGCAGATACTGCGGAGGAATCGAACAGGATCAGACACCCTCAGGAAGCCTATGTTCAGCAACACACTATAAGCTCTGATCTGAAACCCGCAGGGAAAGAAGATGGTCTCGCGAAAGCTGGAGTCGAGATACTGAGGTAGAGCTGCAAGAACAGAGGACCAGCTGGACAGAAATGGCTAGAGCAGCCTAGGGCGGAGCGTGAGGGCTCGTTGATGGCCTATGCTCTACTCTAATGGTTATTAGAGTAGAGCAGATTCGTAACAAAGATCTGTAGGAGCGAGCAGGACAGGAACCAGTGACCAAGCAGATACTGCGGAGAAATCGAACAGGATCAGACACCCTCAAGAAGCCTATGTTCAGCAACACACTATAAGCTCTGATCTGAAACCCTCAGGGAAAGAAGATGAGAGGCTGGTCTCGCGAAAGCTGGAGTCGAGATACTGAGGTAGAGCTGCAAGAACAGAGGACCAGCTGGACAGAAATGGCTAGAGCAGCCTAGGGCGGAGCGTGAGGGCTCGTTGATGGCCTATGCTCTACTCTAATGGTTATTAGAGTAGAGCAGATTCGTAACAAAGATCTGTAGGAGCGAGCAGGACAGGAACCAGTGACCAAGCAGATACTGCGGAGAAATCGAACAGGATCAGACACCCTCAAGAAGCCTATGTTCAGCAACACACTATAAGCTCTGATCTGAAACCCTCAGGGAAAGAAGATGAGAGGTTGGTCTCGCGAAAGCTGGAGTCGAGATACTGAGGTAGAGCTGCAAGAACAGAGGACCAGCTGGACAGAACTGGCTAGAGCAGCCTAGGGCGGAGCGTTAGGGCTCGTTGATGGCCTATGCTCTACTCTAATGGTTATTAGAGTAGAGCAGATTCGTAACAAAGATCTGTTGGAGCGAGCAGAACAGGAACCAGTAATAAATGTAAATACAAATGTAACCGCCAATTCTACTCCTGCAGTTTACTTCCTCGCAATTCACGCCTGTGGAACTCCTTTCCCTATATTTGCTTCCCTGATAGCTACAATCTCCAAAAGTTTAAATGCAACATCAATTACCATCTTCTATTTCCGTGCCTCCCACCTCTCTCTTACTCTTTCTACAACATCACCTGTACTGTTTCCTTTTTTTATCATCTGTCGCCTCTCATTGCAACCCACTGCGCACCAGCGGAAGTATTGCCTTGTTTGGAGTGAAACGATTATAAAAAAAACTATGGTCATCACTTTCATTATAAAATTTAAGTAACTTGTCATTCCGTTTCTTTAAAACAGTTGTTTTGACACCCAGGGTTGGTTTTAAAACTTGTTTAATTGAGCACCGCACCTTAAAGGATGCCCACGTCAGCGGCCATAGTTACCGTTTTAAGCCTTTTTTATTCTAAGAGGAATAAACCACAACCCTAAACGTGAAATAAAGAATGAGAAATTCGTATTCTTCACGTTCTTATTCATATTATATTAACAGAAAATTGCCGACATGTTCTTCTTCTTCTTCTTCTTCTTCTTCTTCTTCTTCTTCTTCTTCTTCTTCATTATTTTCTCCTCCCATGCCAACTTTTTTCTTCAACTCTTTCTTCTTCTTCTTCTTCTTCTTCTTCTTCTTCTTCTTCTTCTTCTTCTTCTTCTTCTTGTGCCGTGTCCATTCAGGATATAGACGATCATGGAGTTCCACTTGGCTCTGTCTCTTGTTCTCAGTAATTTTTCTCTTGGCATCTTTTCCAAGCCCCGCTCCGTCAACCAATTGCTCAGACCTGACAAGTACATCTCACGTTGCTTTCCCCTGTCTCTCCTTTCATTTATCTGACCTGTGAGTATCAAGTTCTTCCTTTCTCATTACGTGTCCCAGGAACCTCATTTGTCTTTTCCTGATATTTATTATCAGTTTTCTTCTCGTTTGCATCCTTTCCCAACACCTCATCGTTGCACACGTGCTTCGTCCATGGTATCCTCAGCATTCTTCTGTAGAACCACATTTCTGCTGCCTCAAGCCTCTCCTTCATCTTTGATGAGATCGTTCAGCATTCACTTCCATACAGAAGGACAAATATCACGTAGCAATCCAACACTCTTCACTATCTATCTATCTATCTATCTATCTATCTATCTATCTATCTATATATATATATATATATATATATATATATATATCTGTTTCTATCTATCTATCTATCTATCTATCTATCTATCTATCTATCTATCTATTCCAGTCTGTTTCTATCTATCTATCTATCTATCTATCTATCTATCTATCTATCTATCTATCTATTCCCGTCTGTTTCTTTCTTTCTATCTATCTATCTATCTATCTATCTATCTATCTATCTATCTGTAGAACCAGATTTCTACTGCCTCAAGCCTCTCCTTCATCTTTGATGAGATCGTCCAGCATTCACTTCCATACAGAACGACAGATATCACGTAGCAATCCAATAGTTATTTTTTTGTTTTGTTTTGTTTGTTTTTAATGAGATTTTCCTGTCTTTCAGTAGTCTGGTTAGCTTCTGAAATGCGTCTTTGGCCATGCGTCTTTGGATCTCTGTGTCACATTTTCCACCCTCTGTCAAAACACATTTTAGAAACCAAACGGTTATGTCTTTCAACCAAAAAAAAAGACCAAAAACCAGTAAAATGCAAACTTTTTACTCCATCAGCTTCTTTTCTCGCACTTCCTGCCTGTGGAATTCCCTTTCATTTACTTGCTTCCTCGACAGCTAAAATTTCTAAGAATTTAAATGTAAAGTCAAAAGTCATCTCCTATCTCACAAACTTGTATCCACTTTCTCATGCTCTCATCTCAATTTTGTAGTATTTTCATCCCTCCCCTACCCGCCTCCTGACACCCCCTTTATTCTGTCACCTCTTCACATAACTTTCCTCCTATATAACCCCCTGCACAACAGTAGCAGTATAATGACTTGCTTGGGGCGATACGATTACATAAAAAAAAACTAAAACTGAAAACATGTGTCAGTGTATGTGTATTCGTGTGTGTATCCTCACTGATTTCTGTTAACATAAACTTCCACATTTTTCATCCGATTTGTTTCAAAACTTACACACCCCTTGTAAATTTATTATTCTATGCAACAAAGAAAACATAAATGGCGCGTGACTCTTCATTTTAGTCTTTGTTTTAATTTCTTATTTTACAACATTTGTTTTTGTTAAAGATAAGTTCAACACAATAACTTTTACACTGAGAATAGCTCTTTCAAAAAATACAAGCGTTATAATTAAATTGCCCATAGGAATTCTTACTCTTCCCATCTTGTTTAACGCCGGGTACTTACTGCAAGTTTTACAGTAAAACAGAACACTGATGGAGAGGTACTTACTGAAAAAACTAAACACATTGATGGCTGCCTGGGAACAAACAATCGATTTACGCCATTTCCTATTTTTTTTTTTTTTATCGCTTTGAGGATATACTTAACAAGGTCCGTAACAGTCACATCAGGTGAAAAACGTTTTTCAAAACCAAAACTAATTAAAACATACTTACGGTCAATAATTTTAGTAGAGAGACTTGTAAACAGGAAGTTATATACGCAACGACTTTAAACAGAAGGGCATATTTTAGCATCTGCACATGGCTCGGCGCAGATCTTCCGGTTGAAAAACAATTCTAAAAAAATATACATATATTAACCAAACAGGGAACAGAAAAGTGATTCCCGCGTGTTGATTGATGAAATAAAAGAAGATGAGTGAGATTCGGAGTGACGTAGATTCTGTCAGCAGATGGATACTCATTGACTGAGGAACAGAAATCCGCTCTATTAGTTCTATTGGCGGGAGAATTACGTCTCGTGCAGAAATGATTTTTTTAAAAGTAAATCAGCCAATCAGATTACGAGTTTTAGAGAAACTTAAAAAGCTAACTTGATCCTAAAACTGCAAGAAGCAGTCCGAAATTTGACTAGTAAAAACAACGCGTTAGATAATTTGCCGCCAGGTTGCGATTGATAAACGAAAGAAGTTGAAGTTCTGGAAACATTTCTTCTTTCCAGTATCATTAACCTCGGAGGCTCTTTGAATATTTGGGAGTAAATAATCGATTTACAGCATTCCCCACCCTTTTTTTTTATTTTATCGTTTTTAGGATTTACTTCAAAATGCTCGTAACACTCGCATCAGGTGAAAGACGTTTTTCAAAACTAAAACTGATGATAACATACTTACCTAGCACATTTTCATGTCAGCTAGGGACCCAAATCATCTCTCAGTTGCGTCTCTGTCCTCGAAGACAGAGTGTGGCACAGTTGCAGCTCGGTCCGCGAGAGCTGGGTTGCATCTGAGAAAAATTACACTGAACAGATGTCCGGTCCCGAGGAACAGTGTCCCGCGGCCGCGCCACCCCACTGCAGCCGAGGGGTGGACCAGGTGCTCGTCACTGAGGCCAGCTCAACTGGCGGTTGAGGAGACTGGAGAATTTTTGTCCCTCTGCCCGTCCGTATACGGTCGGGTCCCAACCTTAAAAAAGACCTCGTGTCAAAACTCGCTTCAGCTGGAGAGCATAGTAAATATCCTTACGGTCAACGATTTCACAAGAGAGACTAAACATTTGCCAATTATATCTATCGAACATGACATTACTAAAATCATGAATCTGGAACATATTTTGAAGAGGCTTTTCTAAAAGACCTGTGTATAAGCAGTATACTGTTGTCATATCTCGTCAGGTGCCCCTGTTGTCCATCTCAGTGTTCTCGACAGGCTCCAAAGGAGAATCTATAATGTGATAGGTCCCGACCTGGCAGCTCGACTCCAGCCACTTTCTCACCGGCGGGATGTGGCTTTCCTTTGTCTCTTCTACAAATATTTTCATGGCTTCTGTTCCGATGAACTTAGGTCACTGGTGCCCCCTCTTCAAGAATTTACTCGTGCAACCAGACTAACAACAATGTCCCACCCTTTTACAGTTAGATCAACTAAATGCAGCCGACAATTCTACTCCATCAGCTTCTTTTCTCGCACTTTATGCCTGTGGAACTCCCTTCCATATACTTAAATGCAATGTCAGTTCCAATCTCTTATCCACTTGACTCCAGTTCTTTCTACATCACCCTGTGTATCTTTCTCTCTGCCTTCGCAATTGCCTTCACCCCTGTGTTCCCATCCTTTTCTTGCCCTTTCTCTGACATCTCCTGTAGCTGGTTCGTCTTTCTTTTCACTGTCCTTCTGCCTAATGTTTTTCTCCTCCTACCTAAATTTTTACTCTCTTATGTAGCCCCCTGCTTTTTTTTTTAAAAAAAAAGGATGTCTGTAATTGCCTTACTTAGTATTAGAAACTTATGGCACTTAACTGACTGACTGACCCGTGAAGGTGTTTGTTTCTTTTTGACATTTTCACTATATAAAGTTACGAGTGCAAAAGTATGAGAAGACTTTAGGGAGAAGAACGGACAGTAAAGAAATAGTATTCAGGAAGCCAAAAGATGGCGATAATGCCACTATGACGCAATTGGTCACAGGGAGTGAAAGAGAATGTGAAGATTTTGTAAGGAGAAAGGCCAATAAAACAGAGGGTTCCGGAAGATGCCACGAGGATACAAGGGGTTACTGGTAGTGAAAGAGAACAAGAAGACTTTAATGAGGAGAAAGGAAAATAAATAAAAACTGGTTTCAGGAAGATGCCGATGGACGTTTCATATATATATATATATATATATATATATATATATATATATATATATAGTCATCCACAGATAGATCTGTTTCGCAACTCATCAGTACGTTTAGACATCCGATTGCTTCTAGCCACAATTGAAACCCGACCAAATTTATATCAGTCTGCGATTCTACTTCTGATCTCTCTCTCTCTCTCTCTCTCTCTCTCTCTCTCTCACTGTTTCTTTCTCTGTCTCTGTCTCTGTCTCTCTCTCTCTCTATATATATATATATTTGTCAGTCAGTTAAGTATCACACGTGATATACGCTTGGGCGATCATTTTTCGACTGACCAGAAGATTTTTCCCGCAGTAGGTTGGCATTACTTTCTGTGTTAAACTGGTTGCCAACCAAGGCTATAGAACCTAGTCTGTACTGCTATTTAACCCATAGCTGGCGGAGGAAACAACTGGACAATATTTTTCTCAAGGGTATTTGCGCGTAAGTGAATGCGATGAAATCAACTGGAATTCGAACTCCGGTTTTTCGTTCTGAACAGATATCTACTGCACCACAACGTGTTTAAGTTTCAATATAAGTCAACTGACAAGTCACTACGACTAACATTTTTCATTCGAGTTTTTTTGTTTTCATAAAAGTGTTTCCTTTTCTGGACAGAATATATCCGAGAGGTGTCGGCTATATTCGTCGCCATTATCATGTTTTTCTTGTGACCGAATATGTACATTTTTATATATTTGATCTGAATTATTTTCTTTGTTTTCTAAAGTTGATTAACACATTGTGACCGTATATATATATATATATATATATATATATATATATATATATATATATATATATATATTAATATAATTTTTATTATTATTATTATTATTATTTTTATTAATATTATTTTTATTGTATTATTTAAGATCATTTTAAGATTGTTTTTAATATTATATTTCTCATTTTCTTATATATTTTTTAATTTTTAATTTTTTAATTTATTTTTTTAATTATTATAACTATATAATATAATACTAGTACTACTAGTAGTTATATTTGGATCAAAAGGTATGATTTACCATTTATTTTTATACCGTAAATACATCCCATTATCTTTAAAACAAAATTTAATGTTAAATTTCCATGTCATGTTTTTCTAAAAAAGCAGATGAATTGCAATTGACGCTGGTTTACTATAACGTTGTATGAGAATCTGATCCCCCACCAAAAAATGTTTAAATATTGGAATTTTTCAAAATGTTTTTTGTCGATCTTACTGCGCTGACAAAAAAAAAAAAAAAAAAAAAAGGAAAAACAACGAAATTAAACGTGGTGGTAGTCTGTTTCAGGTCTGCCCAAAATTTAAAATCGATGTCAATTGCTATCTACTGTTCTCCTCATTACTCTTTTCTCTTACCGTTGATTATTAATGTTTCTGTTCTTAATTCTTACACACTTTGTAACCCTTTGTGTTTTAGCGACATTACTGACTTGCATGGAATAATACCGAATTATATATATATATATATATATATATATATATATATATATATATATATATATATATACTACCGGCCATAATTATTAGGGCACCCCAGTATTAAAAAAAATGATGTATTTCATACTATTTTTACTGGAGAATTCTAAATGAAAATAGAATGGTTCTTTTGTCATTATTACTTTGCAAAATTTTACAAGGCAAGGAAGCAAAGATGAACTCCTTCGAATGACCCTAAACTTTCTTCATTCTTTCATTGATGAAACTGCAATTTAGGTAATTATTAAATATTTATAAATTAATTTGATGTACATGTTATTGTGCAGTATTAACAAAAGAACCATTCTATTTTCATTTGGCAATAAATACTAAAAATAGTATGAAATACATCATTTTTTAAAACACTAGGGTGTCCTAGTCATTATGGCCATTAGTGTATATATATATATATATATATATATATATATATATATATATATATATATATATATATTGTTTTTTTTTTACCCTAAGAGTAGGACGCCAGACTTATGTCAAATCGATCGAGTTTCCATCCCAACTGGAAGCAATCGAATGTCTAGCCGTACTGATGAGCTGTGATACAGCGAAACCGGCTTGTGTTGGGATGACTCTCGCTGGAGAAACGCCAGATTTTAAAAGCAGTAGCTACTTACTTGCCTTTATCAACGTTCTTCAACAATGAATTGAACACTCTTGGCTACTGGCGTTTGTTTACATTATGTATATGTTACATGTTATAAGTTGTAACAAAAGAAAAAATGATTGACCAAAACTCAGAGCTAAATCACAGACAGATATTTAATTTACAAAAAAAAAAAACACACAAAATAAAAATATTTAGAAATATACAATTTTTGCATTCAAAACATAAACATGGACATAGTGGGCAAAGCATTTTTAACACATTATGCTATTTGCGATAAATTTTTATTACGAAAATGTGTGCTACCCAGTAGGATTTTCGTAATAAAAATTTATTGTAAATAATCAGGCCGGTAGATATAAATATAAAAATACTGTTTAAGTAAAAACAGAATATCTACGTAAATACGAGTATCGGTAAAAATAATGTTCAAAATAATTCATTACAAATTGTCGGTTGCTTATAACCAAGTTTCGTTAAAATTCGTTAATTTCCGTAACATGTTTACATATATATATATATATATATATATATATATATATATATATCATTCAGGCTTAGATAGATAGATAGATAGATAGATAGATAGATAGATAGATATTAATAAATATGCATTTCAACCTACGTCTAAAGCATGACGCGGTATTTTATGCAGTATGACTCTAACGATTGCATAGTTAATGAAACTCCGAGTCTTTTTTTTCGATGGTAGATAATAATTATATTTATTGATATATTAGCAGAATAACCCGGCGTTGCTCGTGTGTAATGAAAGCTTTAAAACTAATCTATGGTCCTGGAGCTCAGACTCAGCCTAAAGAATATTTGAAATAATAAAATAATTGCGACAATTTACCAATCGCACCTAAAATATATATATATATATATATATATATATACTAACAGTATAGCCCGGCATTGCTCGGGTATAATGAAAGCTTTAAAACTAATCCATCATCCTGGAGCTCAGACTCAGCCTAAAGAATATTTGTGTGAAGTTTGGTGAGAATCGGATAAAAATTGTGGATTTGTATAAAGAACACGCGGACAGATAAACAGACACACACACAAACATCTTTCCTTAATATATATATATATATACATATATATATGTCGATTTTTCTGCACTATTGTAAGAACTGCAACCTTGAAACTTCTGAATATCGTTTCTTATGTCTTTCTCTATGAGCGTATCAAATTTGATTAAAATCGGACCACTCCTTCTATTGCCCGATTTTTTCGATTATCGATTTTCGATATTTATGGGGGTACCTCGTCACAAAACCTTGCTAAGAACACTCGCAGACTCTTATTGTACAACTGTGTAAATTTTCAAGAAAATCGGTTCAGCCGTTTCGGAGTCTATAGGTAACGCACACGCACGCACATACACACACACATACACACACAAAGTTCCATTTATAAATAAGTTTAGATTAGATATACATTTCATAGCTCCGTTATATTATATCAAGCACTGTTTTATTATCACCAGAAAAAAGTATCTGTATACGTAAGTGTAATTGCGTGTCTATCCATGTATATTTTTTATGGGGTTGTTACGTTTCGGCATATCCCATTCGGCCTTGTTGATAAAACAGCACAGTATGAATTAAAAAGGCACCAAACTTAATAAAAACGAACTTTTTCCACCAAAATGTTTATATTATTATTAAGAAGGAAGATAAAAAAAAATTAGAAAAAAAAAAAAAATGAATCCCTTCTAAAATTTTGGTAAAAATCTTATTTTGATTTTCGTTAGCGGGTAACAAATCTTAACGTGAATTTACAATGGAAAACGTAATATTACATAACTCACTTTTTTCCAGTGACAAACATTAATTTGGAAATTCTTGCAAAAATCAAATAATTGTCGGATTTTAATAAAACTTTCAGTACTCACTCACAAATGAATGACATTATTTATGAATTTATTATTTAAAAAAAAAATCTTTACAAAAATATATATATATTTTTTTTTACATCTGTTACCCTCCACCACGTAAATTCATAAACTTTTAACAAATTTAACTATTTAGTTTTATTAGTTAAACGCAGGACTCATTGAATGTAAATCATCTATTTTTTTTTTTAATTTGGCATCTGTTTCCCAAAATCTGCTGCAAATAGTAAAATAGAAAATGCAATAAAAACTCTGATAATTTGTTAAACTTTTAATGGAAAAACAATGAAAAACCTAATATTGCATAACTCACTTTTTTCCCGTGACAAACACATTAATTTGGAAATTCTTGCAAAAATGAAATAATTGTCGGATTTTAATGAGTTTTTCATGATCTATTGACAAATGTATGAAATTATTTTTTGAAATCATTATTTTTTTTAAATTATGGTAAAAATATATATATCATCCCTTCCTCGTCGTAAATTCAAGAAATTTTAAGAAATTAAATTTTGTTGCGAAAATTCGTTTTATTAGTTAAACGCAGATCATTTTTGTTAAAAATAATTTGCTTCTAATTCCGAAAATTTGCTCCAAATAGTAAATTAAAAAATGCGATATAGCGATGACATTATTTAATTTGATAAGCTTTTAATTGCTTGAATAAATAATATAAATTAAAGACATTATAGTCTGAAGAAATTTTTTTTTCTATGTATAAATTAAAAGGTCATGTGTTCCATTAATTTGGAAATTCTTGCAAAAATTAAATAATGGTCAGATTTGGATGAACCTTTCAGGACTTCTTTACAAATGATTGAAATCATTTTTTAAATCATTACTTTTAGAAAATCTTGTTTTGATTTTAGTTAGTGGGTAACCAAATCGTTACGAGAGTTTACAATGGAAAACATAATATTGCATAACTCAGTTTTTTTAGATCAAATATTTGTTGGATTTTAATTAACTTTTCGGAACTTATTCTCAAATGAATGAAATAATTTATAATTTTTAAAGAATCTTGGGAAAAATATTTTTTATATCCGTTACCCAATTCCAGGTAAATTCATGAAATTTTAAGAAATTGAATTTTGCTGCGAAAATCTTTATTAGTTAAACGCAGAGGAATGTAAATCATTTATTATTTTTTTAAAGATTTTGCTTTTAATTCCGAAAATCTGCTCCCAATAGTAAATTAAAAAATGCGATATAGCGATGACATTATTTAATTAGATAAGCTTATTATATAAATAATATAAATTAAGGACATTATAGTCTGAAGAATTTTTTTTTTCGATTTTTAATGACATTTTAAGATAATTGTCTTCATTTTTTTTAAATTATAACAATTTATAAAGTTTCAAATATATTTTAAAAATACTTCAAAGATTTGTTGGGGTTAGTTTAAAAACTTATTAAGCGAAGATTCTATTTGCTATTTTATTTTTGTATTTGAAAATTTTTTATGTAGTAATTTCTACGTGTAAATTAAAAGGTCATGTGTTTCAGGGTTTCTTCCTCTTACAGAAAAAATGTACAATTATGTCACCCGTGATAGCCATGCACATTTTATCTCGCTTCTGTCAAGTCTGTCAACACATACTGTGGAAAGGTCAGAAAGTTGAACTCCGTATTTAAAAAATAGTTTTATTCTAAATTTCATGCTATAAATAAGTAATACTTGTGTAAATACGATTAATTTAACATCAAGTTTTTAATTTTTTTAAAATAATGTATGACAGATCTAGATTTTATTCCTGATAGATTTTTAAAATCGACAATTAAGTTTTGTTTAACAATGTGTCGATTACGTAAAAATGGCTGTAAAATTGAAAGATGTTTTTAAAATTTCAAATTTTTAGATTCCAATGAATATAATTTCTGTTTTAAATACACCAGAGTATTTTACTTATTGGAAATAGTAAATATAATCATTTAGTCTTCAATTAAAACTAAAATAAAAGTTTGAAAAAAAAATTTTATTTTTAAAATTTCAATTTAAAAGTTAGTTAACAAAAATGAGTGGAGATACCTAGTAGGTACCGTCTTATTTTTAAAATAAATTCAATTTTTTTTGTGTATTTGGAATTTTTTTATATGGTAATTTAAAGAATGCACTGACAAAACAGCATAATATGAAGAAAAAAAGGCTCCAAACTAAAAAAAAAAAAACTAATTTTTATCGGCAAAATGTTTATGTCATTATTAAGAGGATTGATCAAAATATTTTTAATTTTATTTTAATTTTTTCTAACATGATCGAAATTTTGGAATAAAATCTTATTTTTCTTTCGTCCGTAAGTGATGCAATTTTACAAGGGTTTATTACAGCAAACGTAATATTACGCAAGTCACTTTTTTACCGGTGAAAAACACATTATTTGGAAATACTTTCAAAAATCAAATAATGGTCAGATTTTGATGAAAATATTAGGACGTATTTATTAATGACTGAAATCATTTCTGAAATAATTACTTTTAAACAATCTTAGTAAAAATATTTTTTACATGTTTTACACGCACCCCCATCAATTCATTTTCTGAAATGTCTAGAAATTTGCGAGAGTTCGCCCACATACGTAATATTAATTAAATTCAGGAGTCATTCGAGAATGCTAATCAACTGTTTACTTTTTTAAAAATTGCCCTTTTTCAGAAAAATCTGCTCCGAAATGTGAAAGCAAAAATGCAATAAAACTATGCCATATTTTATTTAGATAAACTTTTAATTGGATTTATAAACAATATATATTAAGGCTATTATAATCTGAAAAGAAAAAATATTCAATGAATAATCAATTTTTAAAGAATTGTTTTCATTCTTATTTTTTTTATATAATTTATAAAGTGTAAAAAAACTTTTAAAATTTTCTCTTTCATCGTCCACGCTAGGTTGTTAAGTTAATACGTGAAGACTATATTTACTAATCACAAATTGAAAAAGCTTAATACAAATAAGCGATTTTTTAAATAAGTAAAACATTTTAATTCTGTGCATATGACGACCCGTATTGTGTTTTTACGGGTAGCCGTATGTGATATATATCATTAAAAGGTCACGTGTTTCAAAGTTTGCGCTCCGTACAGGAAAAAAACAAACTATATAAACATTTTCGTCAAAGTACAATTCTTTCACTTCACTTCCGTGTTTCCTATGCCTTACGTTTCAACATTCAACGGGCGTTGCAAATCATCCCTTTAAACTTTAAAGCAAGTTTTATCATTTAATTCTTAGTTTCCTAATTTTGTTAAAAAAGAACTATTTGTAAAAATCACAATTTGTGGAGGTACCTAATAAAGAATAGAAAATAGATATTACGAATAAAGATTAATAAAAATTAAATTATTAAAAATAAATGATTAATTAAATAAATGATTAAAAAATTAAAAATAAATGATTAATTAAATAAAGATTAATTAAATAACATTTAATAAATTATTATAAAGCTAAACTAATTAAAATTACATAAAATATTGGATAATTGCTGAAAATATTTTGTTTAATTTTTAATTTTACTATATAGCTAAAGCCCCAAAAACTAAGCGTACGATTAATCTAACATAAAATTATATCAAACTCGTCTTCCATACTTAGCATTTTAAGACTCCTTCCGTCTGTCATGTCAATTATCGGCACTGATAACACGATGATAACGCCTGATAACAAGGCTACTGAAATTAAGAAACACTTTTATAGTACATTTTAGGCAGTAAGCAATTATTTAAAATCAGATTACGGTAAATTTAAATTTGCTAATTTGAATAAAATAATATCTCAGCAAGGTATATTTTATGTTTGCAATTTTTTTAAAAACGAGAATTGGCTTCTGTTCATAAAATGGGTTGATCGATAAAAAATAGCAGAAAATTGTAATTTTTTTTTAATCTCTTGGCTTTCAATTAAAGCTAAAATTAAAGCTTCAAGAAAACTTTTTTATTTGTAAATTTAGGTACCGAAAATGAGTGGAGGTACCTATGCTTACCTTTCAGATTAGAGCACACTAGAAAATATCACTTGAGAAAGAAAGTCTAAAATTGGTTTAGTTCGTGTCACTTTTACCTTCTTATGAATATGGGGAACTAGCAGCATAGCCCGGCATTGCTCGGGTGTAATGAAAGCTTTGAAACTAATCCATGGTCCTGGAGCTCAGACTCAGCCTAAAGAATATTTGAAATAATAAAATAATTGCGACAATTTACCAATCACACCTAGTATATATATATATATATATATATATATATATATATATATATATATATATATATATTAGCAGTATAGCCCGGCGTTGCTCGAGTGTAATGAAAGGTTTAAAACTAATCCATGGTCCTGGAGCTCAGACTCTTTGGACGTTGGTAAGAAAGACTAAAATGCAATAGTTGTTTCCAGTTAAAGCGAAACTGTAGACTGAAAGAAAAATGAATGGATGTAAGTCAAATTTTGATTTCCTGGTATCAATATCAAATAAGTTTTTTAGTCGTAAACTGAATTTTGAAGGCTAAATAAATCCTCTGAGTAAATGGTATCATGGCTGAGACTAAGAACTACAATTATACCTACTTAAAGCCAAACCCGAAGCAAAAACTAAAAGAAAAGAGCTGAAAAAATACAGACATACAGGCAGATAAACAGACACACACAAACAAACATCTTGCCTTATATATATATATATATATATATATATATAATCGATTTTCTGCACTATTGTAAGAACTGCAACCTTGAAACTTCTGAATATCGTTTCTTATGTCTTTGTCTATGAGTGTACCAAATTTGATTAAAATCGGATCACTACTTCTATAACCCGATTTTTTCGATTATCGACTTTTGATATTTATCGGGGGTACCTCGACACAAAACCATGCTAAGAACACTCGCAGACGTTTATAGTACAACTATGTAAATTTTCAAGAAAATCGGTTAGCCGTTTCGGAGTCTATAGGTAACACACACACACACACGCACACACACACACACACACACACACACACACACAGACAAAGTTCCATTTATAAATAAGTTTAGATTACATTAGATTATAAGATACATTTTAGACATTTGATGCTTTTTATTACCGTAAAGGAAAGAATGCCTCGCAAACAACAAAAAAGATATGTGCTGCATATGGCGATGTTGCTTTATCTGACAGAACTATAAAGAAATGTTCGCTAAGTATAGAATTGGTGACTGTGGCCTTAATTCATGAAGAACGCTCAGGCAGACCCCCCACCACCACAGATGACGACCAAATAAAAACATTGATTGGGAATAACCCACATCATGCAACGTGGGAATTGGCAGAAAGAATAAATGTATCAACATCCACCACCCGTGAACACTTAGTGAAGACTGGGTACTCAAATCGCTATATTTGTGTACCTTTTGATCTGAGTGAAAAGAATCTTTTATATAGCATTTCTATCTGTGATTTTCTGTAGAAACACAATAAAATGCACCCTTTTTAAGCAAATTCTGACAGGTCATGAGCAATGGATTGTTTACAACAATGTTCAGCGAAAAGAATTTTGGGGTAAGCGACATGGTCTAACTTTAGGCATCTCAAAAACAGGTCTTCATCTTAAGAAAATCGTTATGTGTATCTGGTGGTATTGGAAAGTAATCCTGTACTATGAGCTTCTACTAAGTAACCAGTTAATTAATTCTGAAAAATTCTGCTCGCAACTGGACGAATTAAAGGCAGCAATTCATGAAAAATTCTCAGAACTTGCGAACAGAGAAGATGCTTCCCATCAGGAGAATGCCAGACCTTACGTTTCCTTGGCAATACGGCAAAAATTGTTGCCTCTTGGCTGGGATGTGTTACCCCACCCGCTATGTACATCAAACATTGCTCCTTCGGATTTCCACTTATTCTGGTCCTTGAAAAATAGTCTCAAAGGTTAAAAAAAAAATTAGTTATTTTGGTGAAATAAAAACCACCTTAATGAATTATTTACCGAGAAACAACCGAAAATCTGGAAAGATGGAATTTTGAAACTGAAGGAAAAATGAAGAAAAGTTTGCAACAAAATGGTTCATATACATTTGAATAAATATTTAATGGAATAATTTTGTTTTCTGTTTTAATATCCCTTAAACATTGTCATGAACTTTCCGGACAACCCAAAGCAAGGCAAAAAGGCCACCAAGACGCAAGAGATTACTGATTGTGACAGAATGAAAAAATGAAGATATTTTTAAGGAGAGAGAACGAAGAAGATAGAAGATAACAGCTGACATTGCATTTAAATTTTAACTTAACTAGTTCAGCAATAAACCGAAAGAGATCCCTGAAGGTAATGTTGGTAACGTTCCTGGATATAGAGTATCCTCTTCGCATCTGTTGACCGTGTCTGTCATAGGTTATGGATATAGAGTATCCTCTTCGTATCTGTTGACCGTGTCTGTCATAGGTTATGGATATAGAGTATCCTCTTTGCATCTGTTGACCATGTCTGTCAGAGGTTTTGGATATAGAGTATCCTCTTCGCATCTGTTGACCGTGTCTGTCATAGGTTATGGATATAGAGTATCCTCTTCACATCTGTTGACCATGTCTGTCATAGGTTATGGATATAGAGTATCCTCTTCGTATCTGTTGACCGTGTCTGTCATAGGTTATGGATATAGAGTATCCTCTTTGCATCTGTTGACCATGTCTGTCAGAGGTTTTGGATATAGAGTATCCTCTTCGCATCTGTTGACCGTGTCTGTCATAGGTTATGGATATAGAGTATCCTCTTCACATCTGTTGACCATGTCTGTCATAGGTTATGGATATAGATTATCCTCTTCGCATCTGTTGACCGTGTCTGTCATAGGTTATGGATATAGAGTATCCTCTTCGCATCTGTTGACCGTGTCTGTCATAGGTTTTGGATATAGAGTATCCTCTTCGCATCTGTTGACCGTGTCTGTCATAGGTTATGGATATAGAGTATTCTCTTTGCATCTGTTGACCATGTCTGTCATAGGTTATGGATATAGATTATCCTCTTCACATCTGTTGACCGTGTCTGTAATAGGTTATGGATATAGAGTATCCTCTTCGCATCTGTTGACCGTGTCTGTCAGAGGTTATGGATATAGAGTATTCCTCTTCACACCTGTTGACCGTGTCTGTCATAGGTTATGGATATAGATTATCCTCTTCGCATCTGTTGACCGTGTCTGTCATAGGTTTTGGATATAGAGTATCCTCTTCGCATCTGTTGACCGTGTCTGGCATAGGTTATGGATATAGAGTATCCTCTTCTCATCTGTTGACCGTGTCTGTCATAGGTTATGGATATAGAGTATCCTCTTCGCATCTGTTGACCGTGTCTGTCATAGGTTATGGATATAGAGTATCCTCTTCGCATCTGTTGGCCGTGTCTGTCATAGGTTATGGATATAGAGTATACTCGCAGCACGTAATCTGTTCAATGAAACAACGTCAAAGGTTATCAATCTCGAATCAGATTCGAACTCCAATACTCGGAAAAATATGGCCGCCTTTTATACACGTCACATTGAATATTTGAGCTTCCTGATTGGTTAAGCCTTCTATTGGTGAACTATAAAATGGATTGACCCATGGGTGTCTCACCAGTATACATATGTATCCAAAAATGTTTTAAAATCCCACAAACGACAAATGTGTAAGAAGAAACTGTTATCATAGAACTTACGGTTACATCTAGCTCTTTCAATCTTAAGGGGATAACACTTTGTCACCAATCTAGTCGCTTAATTCCATAAAGTTCAGTTACCAAAGAGGAAAACTCACATGAATAATTATCCTGAAAATATTTATAGGAACTGCACGGAGAAGCTATGTTGCGGCGGTCGAAAAGTTATGTGAAGCCGAAATGTCAGGTCAGAACGAATAACATAGGATGTTTCAAGATGTATTTTATCGAAGATCTTAATACGTATATCAGGAGTAACAAACGAGATGTGACAATAATATTCAAAGAATGGTCGAATGGTCGACTTACAAATATGTAAAATAGATTATGGCAAGAAAAAAAAATTGTATACTTTCCTAGCATCAGACTTACACCTTTCTGCAAATTAATTGAAACAAAATGAATAATGTCCTCCTAGAATCTTTCACACATTTCCTGATCATGTATACGTCGTCTCTTGGCGTTGTTTTTCTCTTCTGATAGCATTTTCCTTTACGATTTGGACTGCTGAATCCAGTGTATTTCTTCACCTTGATGACACGACTGACAGTTGAAAGGCTGACACCAACAATATCCGCGTACTCTCTGTAAGGCTTGCCAGTGTGTTCGTGCAGCGTTGTTATTTTCGTACGCTTTCTTGGATTAACGTCTATCGCAAAGAATGGCCATGAGACAACTAGTTAACAGCCGAGACAATATTGTCTGAGCGTGATAACAATCTGACGCAATCACGGATGATGCAACATTTTTCAAAGCCAAACAAACTTCATCATACACATACACATAACTCCAGTCATGATCAGAGAGAGAGAGAGAGAGAGGAGGACAGCGTTAGCTGAGTTCATCAGAAAAACAATAGTGAGGTAGCGTCGACTCAGTTCATTATCTTCACTGCCAGTTATTAAACTTTACTACCAGTTATGAAAAACCTTGCCGCATGTTTACTCTTTAAGGGTGCTTTTCAAAATCTATTTTTTGCAATAATTATGTCGTCGAGTAGTGAAGAATATCACTAGTCATCCGCAGACAGATATGTTTCACTGTACCACAGCTCATGAATACGGTTAGACATCCGATTGCGTTTAGCCAGGATTGAAACCCGATATCAGTCGGCCATTCTACCTCTAAGATATGGGCGCCCGGTAGAAGAAGGCAGACTTTTAGCGTGTGATATACAATGTAAACATACGCCAGAAACTAAGAGTGCTCCAGTTCCAATTCATTACTGAAAGATGCGTAGATGGTGGAGTAGCTACTGCTTATATATATATATATATATATATATATATATATATACTCTATTATAATACAGTATTGTGTCTTTATATATATATATATATATATAAAGACACAATACTGTATTATAATAGAGTGTATATATATATATATATATATATATATAAGCAGTAGCTATATATATATATATATATATATAAACTTATTTATAAATGGAACTTTGTCTGTGTGTGAGTGTCCGTTACCTATAGACTCCGTAACGGCTGAACCGATTTTCTTGAAAATTTACACAGTTGTACTATAAGCGTCTGCGAGTGTTCTCAGCTAGGTTTTATGTCGAGGTTCCCCCCGATAGTGGTCCGATTTTAATCAAATTTGATACACTCATAGACAAAGACATAAGAAACGATATTCAGAAGTTACAAGGTTGCAGTTCTTACAATAGTGCAGAAAATCGATAATATATATATATATATATATATATATATATATATATATATATATATATATATACAAGATGTTTGTGTGTGTCTGTTTATCTGCCTGTATGTCTGTATTTTTTCAGCCCTTTTATTTTAGTTTTTGCTTCGGGTTTGGCTCTAAGTGGGTATAATTGTAGTTCTTAGTCTCAACCAAGATACCTTTTACTCAGAGGACTTATTTAGCCTTCAAAATTCAGTTTACGACGAAAAAAAACTTATTTGAAATCGATATCAGGAAATCAAAATTTGACTTACATCCATTCATTTTTCTTTCAGTCTACGGTTTCGCTTTAACTGGAAACAACTACTGCTTTTTAGTCTTTCGTGCCAACGTCCAAAGAGTCTGAGCTCCAGGACCATGGATTAGTTTTAAAGCATTCATTACACCCGAGCAACGCCGGGCTATAATGCTAGTATATATATATATATATATATATATATATATATATATATACTAGCTGTACCCGGCGACGCGTTGCTGTAGCTTAGTTTGGTTAAATGTTAAAAAAAGAAGAAATTTATTTACTAAACTAACGAAATAAATGGGATATCGATAGTAATTCGTTTAAAAAAATGAATAGAATTTTTTTTTTTTTTTTAAGGATAGGGATTTCTGTTGTTTACGCCCATCAGAATAGAAATTAAAAAAAAGGCTTCGTTTATCTTAAATGTACAGTTTTCCTATGTTTTCTATGAAATCATAAAGTTGTCTGTAAACGCGTCCGTATTAAAAATGAAAGTTTTTTTGTTCGGCTCTTCTCGGCTCTAACAGATTTGCAAAATATATATTTTTTATTGTTGTAATATTTTTTTATATAAGGGAATATAAAACAATTCATTAAAATGCTGCAGTAAAATTTCAAAACAATTGGTTCAGCCGTTTTCGAGATTAGCGGATAGTAACAAACGGACAAGTATATATATATATATATAGTCATGCGCAGATAGTCCACTTTTGCTATACTCAAACGGGATATATGGTCTTTTGCTTTTTGCAGTGTCGAAAAACTTCAAAAAACAAAAAACCATATATCCCAATACAAAACAACTAAAACTAAACAAAAAAGTGACCAGCCCAAAACTAAATAACACATATCCTCTAAACCAAATAGCAGCACCTTAAAAACCATAAAAGAAGCGACTTCTTCTTCTTCTTCTATGTGCCCTGTCCCTTCAGGACGTAGGCGATCATGGATCTCCACGTCTCCCTATCCCTTGTGGCTCTTAGTATGTTTGCTCCTGTTGCTCCTGGCAACCCCCGTTCCGTCATCCACCTGATCAGACTCTGCAGATATATTATCCGCTGCCTTCCTCTGTCTCTCCTTCCTTCTATCTGTCCAGTCAGTATCAGGTTCTCCAGGCTCTCCTTCCTCATTGCATGTCTCAGGAACTTCAATTGTCTCTTCCTGATGCTCAGCATCAATTTCCTTTTTGTTGCCATTCTTTCTAACACTTCGTCGTTGCTTGTATGCTCAGTCCACGATATCCGTAGCATCCTTCTGTAGAACCACATTTCGGCCGCTTCCAGTTTTTTCCTCATTTTCGATGATATTGTCCAGCATTCACAGCCGTACTGAAGAACTGACATCACGTAGCAGTCTAGCACTCTTTTCTTCGTTTCTATTGAGATCTTCCTGTGTGTTAGTATTTTGCTCATCTTCTGGAACGCGTCCTTTGCCATGCCAATTCGCCTTCGGATCTCCGTGTCGCACTTTCCATCTCCTGTTAGAACACTTCCTAGGTACTTAAATTCTTGGACTTGTTTGATTCTGTTATCCCCCACCTGTATTTGGCATTTTGTGTTGTATCTTTTGCTGATGACCATGCACTCAGTTTTCTTAAAGTTTATTTGTAGTCCCTTCTTGTCACTCTCCCCTGCTACTTTCTGTATGAGATCTTGCAGTTTCCTTTCCGTGTCCGCAATCAGTACTGTATCGTCCGCGTATCTTATGTTGTTCAGGTTGAGCGACTAGACCAGCCAAAAAACACACACCACTCATATCATTAACAAGGAAGCCACTTCTACTTCATCCAGACAAGATAAATAGGAAACCTGTCCTGAACTAAACCACCATTCCCAACACCTAACTCTAAGACTTAAATAAGGCCAGGAGAATCCAAATAAGCTCCCAACCCCACTTTCACCAAAAAAAAGCATAGTCACCACAAATAAACGGTTTTTTTCACCAGATAATTTTCATTCCAACTTCTTCACCTGAAGAGAGGCAACCAAAAAACAAGGTTAGCTTCGAAACATGAAAATTTTTGTGTAGTGATACTATGAATTTATAAACCATTGTAACAACTATTACAATATATATATATATATATATATACATACACACACACACACACACACACACACACACACACACACACACACACATATATATATATATATATATATATATATATATATATATGCGGTGTAGATATAGAAGAATCCAAAGGAGTATCCAGTACATAAAGTGGTAGGATAACTCTCTAGGAGAGCTCTAAATATATATGTATATAAATACATATAGAGCAAATATAAGAAAAAATTAAGGCAGACACTTTATTCCATGTTTAAGTGGAAGTATGGGCCTATTTAAGAAGAACCATCTTCAGCTTCCGTCTTTATTGTACAGAAGATTTGACACGAGTTCGGATATACGTTGTGGTGCAATAGATATCGGCTCTGAACGAGAAATCGGGGAGCCGAGTTCGAATTCCAATCGAATTCCTTGCATTCACTTACGCACAAATATCATTGGGAAAGGTATTAATCCGTCTCTTCCCTCCAGCTATGGGTTAATAATAGGACAGATTAAGTTCTATAGCCTTGGTTGGCAACCAGTCCACCGCAGAAAGCAATGGCAGCCTACTGCGGGATAATCTTCTGCCCAGTCAGTCATGTCTCTTTCGAGACATGATCGCCCAAGCGTGTGTTACGTATGGCACTTAACTGACTGACATTGTTAGGACTGTTGTCCTCATCTTTGTTGCCATATCCATCTTTAATATCTGTCTATTTTTCTGAAATGATGTATTGTAATTATTTACATTATTTACATTGTTCGGAATGTTGTCCTCATCTTTGTTGCCATATTCACCTTCATATTTCTGAAATTGGCTGTTGTAACCATTTATACAATCTAGACCTTTTTGATAGTTACCCTCATCTTTATTGTCATATTCACGGCGTTTCAGCCGTTTTAATCTCCGGCCTTCTTCAGGATCTGTCCATAGTTTTGAAATGAGGTATTTTAACTATTTACACCTTTTACATTGTTCGGACCGTTGTC
Organism: Ascarosepion bandense; assembly: GCA_037127315.1. NCBI lineage: Eukaryota > Metazoa > Mollusca > Cephalopoda > Sepiida > Sepiidae > Ascarosepion > Ascarosepion bandense. The sequence continues at coordinate 244,173 of JBBBDQ010001146.1, forward strand.
TTTATCTTTACTGTCATATTCACGACGTTTCGGACGTTGTTCGCTAATGCCTTCTTCACGTTATATATATTGTAATTTCGATCCAAACCTTTTATTTTGTCCACTGGAATAGATTGTTCTAGTTCTACGTGCAATGCCTTTTATGGATATCTCATGTATGGATAAAAGTGCTGGTTGAAATAATCCAGTGACTTGATCCAAAAATTGTGAAGTCAATAGCTAGCCACAGCAGAGGTCAGCAAAAACTTGGAGAGTTGAATTACTAAAGAGAAAAACTGAAACTGAGATTGACCAAATAAAGGGTTCGGCTCGAAATTTCAACTTTTATTACCTGAAGAAGGCCTAAGCGTTCAACATTCGAAACGTCGTGAATATGACAGTAAAGATGAGAACAAAATTAATTCTTTTGTTTCGTGTAAGAAAGAACTCCGTTTTTTAAATCATTAATAGTAAAAAATATTAAAGCATGTTAAAACCGTGCTTGGACAGTTCGCCGAAGGACAATTGGTCGACGGTCCAAGTTTTTTCAAGTTTCTCATCGAGTTTTTTATTAAGAACATTCTAGGCCCTTCAGCAATCATTATGGAGTTTGTGATGACTGAACGAGGAGACAGAAAAAATGTATCTGAGAGATACGCCTACATTGTTGAAAAAACTAGAGAACCTTTCCTTATAAATTTTCCTCTACTCTTTTCATAATTTAAAATCTTCTTTTTCAAAAGAAAAAAAAATATATATATATATATATATTCTTCATTTTCTCGCCTTGCTTTTTTGATATAGCTACTTTTCTTTTTAAATGACTTCATTTCTCTCCTCTTCAAGAAACCGCCTTTCTTTCTTTATTTATTTTCCACCTTCATTTTTCTTCACTTCTTGTACTCTTTCTTCTTTCATTCATTCATACATTTATTCTTTCTTTCTTTCTTTCTTTTTTAATTTCTTTTTTACTATTCTTTTCTCTCTCTCTCTTGTTTTCCTTATATATCTCTCTCCCTTTCTTTCTTTCTTTCTTTTCTACCTTCTTTTTTTCCCTTCTTGTCCTCTTTCTTCTTTCATTCATTCATTCATTATTTCTTTCTTTTTAATTTCTTTTTTACTATTCTCTTTTCTTTCTCTCTCTTGTTTTCCTTATATATATATATATATATATATATATATATATATCCCTTTCTTTCTTTCTTTTCTATCTTCTTTTTTCTTCTCTTCTTGTCCTCTTCCTTCTTTCATTCATTCATTCTTTCTTTCTTTTTAATTTCTTTTTTACTATTCTTTTCTCTCTCTCTCTTGTTTTCCTTATATATATCTCTCCCTTTCTTTCTTTTCTACCTTCTTTTTTTCCCTTCTTGTCCTCTTTCTTCTTTCATTCATTCATTCATTATTTCTTTCTTTTTAATTTCTTTTTTACTATTCTCTTTTCTTTCTCTCTCTTGTTTTCCTATATATATATATATATATATATATATATATATATCCCTTTCTTTCTTTCTTTTCTATCTTCTTTTTTCTTCTCTTCTTGTCCTCTTCCTTCTTTCATTCATTCATTCTTTCTTTCTTTTTAATTTCTTTTTATACTATTATCTTTTCTCTCTCTTTCTTGTTTTCCTTATATATATATATATCTCCCTTTCTTTCTTTCTTTCTTTTCTACCTTCTTTTTTTCCCTTCTTGTCCTCTTTCTTCTTTCATTCATTCATTCATTATTTCTTTCTTTTTAATTTCTTTTTTACTATTCTCTTTTCTTTCTCTCTCTTGTTTTCCTTATATATATATATATATATATATATATATATATATATATATCCCTTTCTTTCTTTCTTTCTTTTCTATCTTCTTTTTTCTTCTCTTCTTGTCCTCTTCCTTCTTTCATTCATTCATTCTTTCTTTCTTTTTAATTTCTTTTTATACTATTATCTTTTCTTTCTCTCTCTTGTTTTCCTCATATATATATATATATATATATATATATATATATCCCTTTCTTTCTTTCTTTCTTTTCTATCTTCTTTTTTCTTCTCTTCTTGTCCTCTTCCTTCTTTCATTCATTCATTCTTTCTTTCTTTTTAATTTCTTTTTATACTATTATCTTTTCTCTCTCTTTCTTGTTTTCCTTATATATATATATATATATATATATCCCTTTCTTTCTTTCTTTCATTCTTTCTCTTCACCCCAAACATTCGATACCTTCATTTCCCCACCCCATCTTTCCGCCAATCTATGTTTTCATACATTTGCGCATGACAGTACGCATTTCATTTGGGAAAATTAACAGTGCATTAGAGGCAGTGAAAATGTCAGGGTGGTTCCTTCAATGCCGAAGAAAGTGCTAATTTCAAATCAAGACACGTTAACTGGACGCCTTAGTGCACGTGAGTGTACGTAGCCATTTCGTGTGTGTATATGCGAATATATTTGTATGTGTGCGTTTATATATATATATATATATATATATATATATATATATATATATATATATGTTTTGTGTGTGTGTGCGTGAGAGACAGACAGAGAGCGAGAGAGGGGGAAGTACGTGCGTTCATATGCACTTTAAATGGAGAGATTGCGAATCGGACATTAAGAAATGAAGATAGCGTCATGGAGAGATGTAAAGATTAATGGCGACGCGTTCAAATACGATATGTCTGTTTGTGCATGTGTATGTCTGCATGTATACGTGAATATAGAATAGCGAAGAATCTTTTGTGCGTCGAGTCCTTTCAAGACGTGGGCGAACATGGCTCTCCACAATGTCCAGTCTTTAATAATTCTCAGTAAATGTTGTCCTCTTCTTATTTCTCCTAAACGTTACTCTTCCATCGATTTAAACATGTCCACTCCTCTTCCTCTATGTGCCGTGTCCCTTCAGGACGTTGGCGATCATGGCTCTCCACCATTTCCTGTCTTTATAGCTCTTAGAATTTTTTTGTATTTTTCTATTTCTCTTAAACCTTGTTCTGTCATCCGTTCACACAAGATCATCCTTCTTCTACGTGCCGTGTCCCTTCTAGACAATTTCCTGTCCTTTGTTGCTCTTAATAGATAATCTATTTTTGTTATTTCTCTTAAACTTTTTCTATTCCTGAAAGCAACAGACCTCAAGTGGAATGACTATATAGAATCCATAGCTAAATCCGCTGCTAAGAAAGTCGGTTCTCTGTGTAGGGCCAGGAAGTTTTTCCCGTCTGAAACAATCCTGCACATATATAAATCTACCATCCGCCCGTGCATTGAATACTGCTGCCATATCTGGTCGAGTGCTCCTGCTATCCACCTAGGTGTCCTTGACAAAATCCAACGGAGTATCTGTAATGTGATCGATCTCGAC